>LR738712.1:594630234-594653256 GCA_902687465.1 Secale cereale
TGATGGAGTCTTACTGTGTGTGTGCGTGTTTGTGTGTGGGGGGGTGGGTGCGTGCGTGCGTGTGTGTGTGTGTGTGTGGGTGTGTGTGGGTGTGTGTGTCGCGGGGTCCTCGGTGGCGGGTGTAATTTAAGTGTGCATGGCTTCATCATAGAGAGGTGATGTGTATGGCAGAGGCCACGAACGATGGGGTGCGAGAGAGAAAATGCCAGTAGAGAGGGAAGAGAAAGTGTGTGCGTGTGAGAGTAGTAGACATCGAGAGAACAGGTTTGTTCGAGAGACACTGAGGAAGACTACTATATATCGATGGTGCACGTAGGCGGGAATTAAACGAAGTGTCGGTGTACTAAAGTAGGGGTACCTTAGTATCCCGAACTTGTGCACGGGCAGTCGCAGCGTCCCGTGGCAGGGCTTGCCGTGCGACCGCCAAGGTCCACTGTGGTTCCTTTGGAGCCATTCAAGAACAAAGTATTCAAGCTAAAGAGACAAGGCCCCGGCAAGAGGAGCTTGCCGGGAAGGCCACTCAAGGCTCAAGACCACTTCTTTGGCACAGGACCCTGGCAAGAGGGGCTTGCCGGGAAGGCCAAACATGGCATTTCAAGAGACTTGCCGCGACACGCCACGCGTCCCGGCAAGGCCCGGAGAGCGACAAGCTCCCAGGCGCGACAAGATAGCAACCGCGGCAAGGCGCTTGCCGCGGCAAACTCCCACTAGGTACCCACGCTCCAGCACATCCACCCATGCTTCGCCCTGGGACCCTTCCAGGCGCACGTGGCGGAAGGCTGTGCAGCCTGGGGTACACGGTGGCAAGCTGTGATGACGAGGCCACCGTCGTGGCGGACGGTGGCGCCCTGACGAACGCTTTTTGCACTGTTTGGGGCGACGGCGCTGGGCATTTAATGCCCTTGTCCCCTGCCGTCAGAGTTAGGTATAGAGCACTATATGAACACTATTCCAACTACCACCCATTTTACGTTTTTACCCTCGACTGCGTTGCCACCTGTCGGTGACCCCTTTGACCTATAAAAGGAGGCCCATGCGCAACGTAGAGGGGGTTCGGATGATCGATCACTCTCACGCTCGGTCCTGTTGGCGATTAGAACTGTAGCTCTTCTCGCTCCCGAGCCAAGAATGCAATACAAAACAAGGCAGGAGTAGGGTTTTACGCCCCCGTGCGGCCCGAACCTGGGTAAACTGCTCGCGTGTTTGCCTCGATCTGCTCTTTGTGCATCCTCCGCCCCCTTGCCGTACCGAAAAGGGGCTCCGGTCCCATAGGTGTTCGTGGGCGATCAGTTTCCCCGACATCTTTGGCACGCCAGGTAGGGGTGCGTCGAGGTTGTGTGAACCTGATCCGGCGTTCACGCAAGCGAAATCTCCACCAACTTCATCGACTTCATCGACATGCCGCTGAAGAAGAAAGCTTCGGAGGCATCAGGCCCGTCCGCGTCGATCCCACCACCGCCGGAGCCAATGACCGGTGGGGTAGACGCCGGCGGAAGGACAGACGTCGGCGAGGAAACTCACGGCGCCGCCAAGTCCAAGGACAAGACGGACGACCAGGCGCACTCCAAGACCTCGGCGTCCGTGCATGCACCGCGCCCGTCTCAGGAGGCGCGGGACCGGCAGCGACGTGGTACACAAGGTACCATACGCTTGCTGGGCCAAGGTCAAGCTGGCGGTTCGCGGGACGCTCAAGGCCAACACGCTGGCACGAGCAAGGCGCGGTCGCCAGGACGAGACGCTGCTCCTTCTAACGCAGTTAGAAGTCCGAGCATATCTCGCTCCTCGCACCGCTCGCCACCGCTCCCCGCCACTCCAGCAGAAGCTCTAGCTCGAGCTCAGCTACTCCTCGATTTCCCCCCAACGGCAGACAAGGCCGACGACTGGAGGGCCACCATCCGGAGCCTCATCGCCTTCGCCAACGACGACACTCCGCAGCAGCCGACGACATCGCGGCCCCGGCAAGTTAGCCAGGCGCGGGCTGATGGCGACAAGACTACCGGGGGTGCAACTACCGTGCACTCCCCGCCCCGAAGGCCGAAATCGGCGACTCGCCGGATCAACATCGACGACGACTCCACAGCGGCATCGGATCCACGAGCTCGCCGCGATCAGCGCCAAGTCCTTGACGACCGACGGCAAGAGGACGCTCGAACCCGCATCGAGCGTCGAAGAGAAGCGCGGCGACAATCCGACCAGCGCGCTGGGCCCGCTGTTGACGTGCACGCGCCTGGGGGACCAGGCGACTTGCCGTACGCGGCTGGTTGTCCTGCGTTCACTCGCGAGCTGCGGCAAGTCCAGTGGCCCAGCATGAAGAATTTCAAGCCCGACGTGCCCGAGAAGTACGACGGCAAGACTCATCCGTCAGAGTTCCTCAGCATCTACACCATCGCGGTGCAGGCTGCCGGGGGACGAGACGAGAAGATACTCGCAAACTACTTCCCGCTAGTGCTCAAGCCAAACGTCAGATCTTGGCTCATGCACTTGCCGGAGAACTCCATCTCTTCTTGGGCCGACCTGTGCCATCAGTTTGTTGGCGCCTTCACAGGTGGCCACAAGCACCATGGCTAGGAGAGTGACCTTCACATACTTGCCCAGAAGGAAGGAGAGTCCCTGCGAAAGTACATCCAAAGATTCAGCCGCGTCCAGCACAACATCCCAGACGTCCACCCTGCCGCGGTTATTAGCGCGTTCCACCAGAACGTGCGTAACCGCAGGATGAGGGAGGAGATGGCGATGTGCAAGATCCGAGACGTCAGTGAGCTTTATGCCCTGGCCGACAAATGCGCACGCGCTGAGGAGGGGAGGAAACTCCCCGGAGAGGATACTGGAGCAGGGGGATCAGATAGTGAGGACGCCGCCCCGGCAAAGAAGAACTGGCGGCGGAACAACAGGAAAAAGAAGAACAAAGAAGTGTTGGTCGTTGAGCAGTCCGGCAAGGAGGCTAGCGCCAAGAAAGCCCAGACTAGTGGCTCCGGCAAGGAGGCTGCCGCGTGCACCAACTGCCAGACTGTGGCAGCCGCCGACAAGCAGGACGGCTCCGACAAGCAATACTGCAAGATCCACCGCACCAAGGGCCACGACCTCTAGAACTGCAAAAGGGTCGAGTACCTCGTCGAGCAGCAGAAAGCTGAGTACGAGCGACGCGACAAGGAGAAGGCCCAGGGAGGTGGTGGAGAGTCCGGCAAGAAGCAGCCATTCAATGGCCGGGGAGGACGCCGCGGCAAGGCCAAGCAGCGGCAAGGAGACAGACCTCCCCGCGGCTGCGACAAGGACGAAGACGAAGACGACAAAGAAGACATGGATGATGGAGATAACAGCGAGCAGGAGTTCCAGAAGGCCACAGAAGTTCTGTGCGTTGACGGAGGCGCTTCTCTGCATACTTCCCACCGCCAACTCAAGCAATGGGTGCGGGAAGTTAATGCAGCAGAGCCACCCGTCGAGTCGCGCAAACTTCTGAAGTGGTCCAGCACGCCTATCATCTTCGACATTGAGGACCACCCTGATCGCACCACTGCGGTCGGGTGCTTGCCGATGTTGGTTTCACCAACTATCCGCAACCTCAAGGTCACCAAGATGCTGGTTGACGGCGGGGCCGGCCTGAACCTGATATCCTCCGCTGTGGTCCGGAAACTCCAGATCCCCGACAGCGAGCTCGAAGAAACCGGCACATTCCAAGGGATCAACCCGGGAAGGAGCAAGCCGAAGGGGAAGATCACGCTGCCAGTGACATTTGGCGAAGAGCTGAACTTCAGGACTGAGAGGATCACCTTTGATGTTGCCGATATCCCATTACCTTACAATGGGATACTTGGCCGTCCGGCGCTCGCCAAGTTCATGGCAGCCTCTCACTATGCCTACAACATGCTCAAGATGCCAGGCCCGATAAGCGTCATCTCTGTCCCCGGCGACAAGAAAGATGCCCTTATCTGTGCCGACAAGATTTACCGGGACGCAGCAGCCGCAACAGATAGCAAGACACTTGCCGCTGAAGCTCCCGGGGGGAAGAACAAGACCAAGTCCGGCAAGTGCTCTGGGGCCCACTCCGGCAAACGCACCTCCTCGGAGTGCTGCGCTGCCGTCGAGGACGCACCATCGAGCTCCACCGGCAAGTGCAAGAAGGCGATGGCAGCTCCACCAGAGACAAAGAAGGTGTCCGCCAAGGAGGACGGCACTGGTGGTACTTTCACCATCAGTGCCACGCTTGATCCTAAATAGGAAAGCGCGCTCATTGCTTTCCTGCGGGCGAATGTCGACGTGTTTGCATGGCAACCGTCTGATATCCCCGGTGTTCCCAGGAAAGTGATTGAGCACAAGCTTGCCGTTTGTCCTCACGCGCGGCCCGTCAAGCAGAAAGTTAGAAAACAAGCGGTGGAGCGCCAAGAGTTTATCGCAGAAGAGATCAAGAAGCTGGAAGCGGCAGGCCTTGTCAGAAGTGTACTCCATCCCACGTGGTTGGCCAACCCTGTTGTCGTGCGCAAAGCGAACGGGAAGTGGAGGCTTTGTATTGACTTCACTGATGTGAATAAAACTTGTCCCAAAGATCCATTTCCCTTGCCGCGCATTGACCAGATCGTTGACTCCACGGCTGGATGTGAGTTGCTTTCGTTTCTTGATGCATACTCCGGATATCACCAAATCTTCATGGCTGAAGAAGATGAGGAGAAAACCGCATTCATTACTCCACGTGGCACTTATTGCTTCATACGCATGCCTTTCGGATTGAAGAATGCGGGTTCAACATTTGCAAGGGTTGTCCATACAGCTTTTGAGCCACAGATACACAGAAATGTAGAAGCTTACATGGATGATATAGTGGTCAAGAGCAAGGACAGGGCTACTCTGATTCAAGATCTAGATGAAACCTTTGCGAATCTGCGCAAGATCCAACTCAAGCTCAATCCCGAGAAGTGCGTGTTTGGAGTCCCCTCCGGCAAGCTTCTCGGGTTCTTTGTATCCCAGAGAGGGATTGAAGCCAATCCCGACAAGATCAAAGCCATCGAGCAGATCGAAGCCCCAAAGCGCGTCAAGGATGTACGAAGACTCGCCGGCTGCGTGGCTGCTCTCAGCAGGTTTATCTCTAAGTCTGCAGAACGCGCCTTGCCGTTTTTCAAAATTTTGAAAAAGGCGGGTCCAATGAAATGGACTCCGGAAGCAGAGGCAGCGCTGCAGGACTTGAAGAGGTACCTGTCCTCCACTCCAATACTTGTCGCACCTAAGCCACAAGAGAAGTTGATGCTATACTTAGCAGCAACCAATCAAGTGGTTAGTGCTGCGTTAGTAGCGGAAAGGGAGGCAGATGATGAGCCAACAGCCCCGGCAAGCACATCCAGCGACAAGCAGGGGACTTCCCCGACAAGCTCTGGTCCCGACAAGGATGGAACTGCGCAGATGCAAGAGGAAGTGCGGAAGAAGATGGTGCAGCGCCCAGTCTACTTTGTCAGCTCCCTTCTGCAGGGGGCTAGATCAAGGTACTCTGGTGTGCAGAAGCTGCTTTTCGGCCTTCTCATGGCCTCGAGAAAGTTGCGCCACTACTTCCAAGCACACGAGATAACAGTGGTCACTCGCTTTCCGCTGAAGAGGATACTGCAAAATCCAGAAGCGACAGGCAGGATTGTCGAGTGGGCACTGGAGCTGTCAAGCTTTGGCCTCAGGTTTGAAAGCACTTCAACTATCCAGAGCAGAGCATTGGCAGAGTTCATAGCAGAATGGACGCCAACGCCAGACGAAGAGATTCCAGAGACGAGCATTCCCGTCAAAGAAGCAAGCAAAGAGTGGATAATGTACTTTGATGGTGCCTTCTCACTGCAAGGCGTCGGTGCCGGCGTGCTGCTTGTCGCACCCACCGGAGAGCACCTCAAGTACGTCGTCCAAATGCACTTTCCCAAGGAGCAAGCAACGAACAATACTGCAGAGTATGAAGGTTTGCTTGCCGGCCTCAGAATCGCGGCAGAACTTGGGATCAAGAAGCTGATTGTGCGGGGTGACTCGCAGTTGGTCGTCCGCCAAATGAACAAGAGCTACCAGAGTCCATTGATGGAAGCATACGTCGACGAAGTGAGAAAGCTTGAAGACCACTTTGAAGGCTTACAGATGGAGCACGTTCCAAGAGCTCAGAATGACATCGCAGACGGCCTATCAAAGTGCGCCGCACTTAAGTTACCTGTGGAACCAGGGATCTTCGTGCTCAAGCTGACTCAGCCATCCGTAACACCATCAACTGGGCAGAACAAGAAGAGAAAGTTGGTTTCTGGTGAAAACTTGCCGACAGAGCTTCCTGAAGCCACCGCCAACAAGGTCCCCAAGATCAATGACAAGGTTGCTGAGGAGCAGTCTGCTCCTGCAAACCCTAGGGTTTGTACAGTGGAAGCAGGCATTCCCGACAAGTTTTGCCCCGGCAAGCTTGCCGGGGAACGCCAAGCTCTGGCTGAACCGCGGGTTCTTGCTGTAGAAGTTGACGTTCCCGCAGCAGCACAGATGCCTTTAGTCCTTGTTGTTGAGCCACAGGCTCCAGCATGGGCGCAGCAGATTGTCCGTTTCCTTCAAACAGGAGAACTCCCCGAAGAGCCAGAAGAAGCAGAAAGAATAACCCGGCAGTCAAATATGTATCAGTTTGTCGGCAACGAACTATACAAAAGAAGACTCAACGGTGTGAAATTGAAATGCATTCCCCGGGAAGATGGACAAAAGCGGTTGGCAGAGATACACGGAGGCATATGTGGCCACCACATTGGCGCCAGAGCACTTGCCGGAGAAGTGTTCCGGCAAGGTTTCTCTTGGCCAGAAGCCCTCCAGGATGCAACTGTGCAAGTAACCAAGTGTGAGGCATGCCAGTTCCATTCCAAGCAGATACATCAACCAGCTCAAGCTTTCCAGACGATCCCTTTATCCTGGCCATTTTCGGTCTGGGGGCTCGACATCCTCGGCCCATTTCCCCGCGCAGCCGGGGGCTTTGAGTACTTGTATGTCGCCATCGACAAGTTCACAAAGTGGCCGGAAGTGGAACCAGTGAGGAAGGTGACCGCACAGTAAGCAGTCAAGTTCTTCAGGTCGATTGTTTGCCGTTTCGGAATCCCTAACAGGATCATCACCGACAACGGCAGACAATTCACAAGTCGCACCTTCATGCAGTATGTCCAAGACCTTGGCGCCAAGGTCTGCTTCGCTTCTGTTGCTCACCCCAGGAGCAACGGTCAAGCGGAGAGGGCAAACGCTGAAGTGCTGCGCGGACTCAAGACGAGAACTTTCGATAGGCTGCACAAGTGCGGAAGAAACTGGATCGAGGAGTTGCCAGCGGCTCTTTGGTCGATCAGGACGACGCCAAATCGAGCCACTGGACAGACACCCTTTGCTCTTGTTTATGGAGCAGAGGCAGTTCTCCCCACGGAACTCGTATACGGGTCGCCTCGAGTGCTCGCTTACGATGAGCTCGAGCAAGAGCAACTGCGACAAGATGACGCACTGCTCCTTGAGGAAGACCGTCTTCAGGCTGCTGTACGAGCTGCTCGATACCAGCAAGCTTTGTGCCGCTACCATAGCCGCAAGGTTAAAGCCAGAAGTCTCGAGGAAGGCGACCTTGTTCTTCGGCGCGTTCAGTCCGCCAAGAATTCCAACAAGTTGACGCCGAAGTGGGAAGGCCCTTATCAGGTGAAACAAGTCACAAGGCCCGGCGCTGTCCGCCTTGAGACCGAAGAAGGCTCACCGGTGAGCAACTCCTGGAACATTGAGCATCTTCGCAAGTTTTACCCATAAGGCGTGGTTGCCGTGATCCGCTCCGGCAACCACCTTTTGTACAAGTCTTGCCGCTGTTGCATGTAATCCTTTGTACAAAGCCGGACGCAGACCCCGTGCATCAGTAAAGCTTATGTGCATCACACAACTTGTCATTTCATGCCTTTTCATTTCCTTGCATGTACTATCTGACACTTTGTGCAGCACCTACCCCCGGTAAGCAATAACGAGCCCGAGAGCTCCATATCTATATTCTCTCTTCTGCCTTCTTTCTCCAGCAGAGGAAGGTTTCCTCGCGCACAAGTTTGCCGGGGGGGGAGGAAGATAGTGGTATGGACCAGGCGCCGTTCAAGAAAACCCTGCCTTGCCGGGAAGCAAACAACACAAAAGCTAAGTTGCCAAAGTTTGAGCAATCAAATTTTTAAATTTTTGAGTTATCTTCCTTGAACGACCGCACTTTGTATGGAAAACCTGTGCGCGGAGGAACCAACTCGTGACTAGCCGCGCCCTTACTTTGTTTCGAGCACGCTCAACGGCTTAAGTGTGCTGCGACAAGTGTCGCGCCCTTACTTCGTTTTCGAGTTCGCTCAACAGTTTAAGTGTGCTGCGACTAGTTGCGACAAAGTTTCTTGCCGGCAACGGCACCGCCAGCAGGCTGCTGAAGTTCCGCACTCAGCGCTCGCGGCAAAGGTGCCTTCGCCGACAAGTTCCCTGACAGCGTAGGGTAAAAGCATACAAAGCGAGGAAGTCAAGTAAAGGAAATAACGTTGCATTAACTACCCAAAATAAAGTTATATTACAAAGCAACTTGTCGCGGTTCTAATAGACTATTGTTCATAACACGGTTGGCAGCGACAAGGAAAGAAGAAAGTAAACAAGACTAATCCGCGCGGTCGCCCTCGACCCTCTTGATGCCGCCCACCTTATTCACAATAGGCGCGACAAGGGCCTTGAGCGCCTCCTGGTCAACTTCCGGCGGCAAGGTCCTGAGGACGTTGGTGAGGTTGAGGCCTGGGTTGCAGTGCGCTATCTTCATCAACACCTTCTCGAGGGCCCCCGCGCAGAGCCTGCGCGACTCGTCCGCCAGCTGCTTTGGGATCCTTTCCCGGAGCTGCTGGAGGGCCGGCGCCACCCCCCTGAAGAACAAACTCAACTTGGCGCTGTGAGGGAGATTCTCGTCGGTGGAGTACCCGAGGTGCTCCGCCCCCAGCTCCGCCAGCTCCTTGTCGACGTCGGCAGCGGCGGCAACAAGACCCTCTGTCCAGTGCTCCACCGTCAGCCTGAAGTTGTTTTGGGAGATGGCGGCGCTGTCCAACAGCGCCTTCTCGGCCCTGAGCTCCTCGTTCAGGTTCGCCTCCCGCTCTCTGGCACCATCAAGCGTCGTGGTGAGAGTAGACAACTTCAGCTCCAGATCGGCGATGGAGTCCTTGGCGACGGCGAGCTCCTTGCCCTTGTCGGAGAGGCGGACCTACAGCTCGGAGTGGCTGTGGGCGTCCTTCTCCCTCTCAAGCACAAGTGCGGCAACCTTCTCGTCGCTCGTCTTCAAGTTGGCCTCCAGTTGCGCCACCCTCGCCTCCAAGTCCCTCTTGGCGGTCTCAGCAGCCACAGCAGCATCCTTCGCTTCCTGCAGAGCTCCGCCAAGAGACTGTTCGCGCGCGGCAAGTTCGTCCTCGTGGCTGTCGAGGTCGACCTTCCGCTATGTCAGTTCGCCTTCTCGCCGGGACAACTCCTCGGCAGCGAGCCGTTGCTGCTCCTCTGCTTCAGCCTTCTCAAGAATGAAGGCCTGATGCGCCTCGGCAAGCTGCTCCCGCTCCTCCGCCAAGGATCGGAGAGCTGCTTGGTTGTTGGCTCGGAGCTCTTCGGCACGCTTCTCCAAGTCGATGCCCGCCTTGGCGGCCAGAGCCTCTCGGGACTCCAGTTTGGCCTGCCGTGCGCGGTACAAAGCCAGAAGCGTGCGCAGGAGCCGCTCCTCCTCGGGCTCGCTGCTGCTGCTTGGCGCGTCGACGAGCTTCAGTCCGGCGGAGGCAAGGACCTCCCCGTCGAAGACCTCTCCCTCCGCAGGCGCCCTCGACGTGGACACCCATGGGAGCTGGATGAAGACTCAATTGCCGGCTTCCAGATAGGCGCCTGGCTCGGCCGCGGCAGCAGAGGGATCAGCAGCCGGCGCAGCGTCTGACGCTCCTGCGGCCTCAGGGCCGTCAGTACGACTGCTGGATCCCTCCTCAGCCACCGCGCTGGCAGCCTTGGCGGCCTCGTCGGTGGCGGACTCGTTAGCACCGGCCGCCCCTTCAGTAGCTGCGGCGTCGCCGATGTTGCCACGTGCGTCCTCCTCGGTGGCGGCCTCCGTCTCCATCGGCTCTGCGGCGGACGGATCTGACAGAAGAAAAGAAGAAAAGAACTGTCAAGCAAATATCCAAAAAGAAAAATTCAGAAAAAGAAAAGTCCAAGGGCTTACCTGCGCGAGCCGGCTCCTCGGTGAGGTTCCTTGCCGGAGAGCTCTCCCTCGGCGGCGTCGTGGCAGTTCCCGCCGGCGGAGGGCCGCTAGCGCCATCCCTTGGCAGGGTACTCGCCCTTGGCGGGGTGCTCGCCATTGGCGGGGTGCTCTCCCTTGGCGGAGTGTCCTCCCTTGCCGGGGAGCTTCCCCTTGGCGGTGCGGTCGAGACGTGCGGCGCGTCGGGGGCGGTCTCCTGGCGCTCCTGATGCTGCTGCTCCGTTTCTGCACAAGTCAACAAACAAAACATTAACAAGGATAGAACACCCACGCGCGCCCGACAAGCAGAAAGTGGACGAAGGACTTACGCTGGGGGCTGCGCTGGGGGCTGCTCTGGAGAACGGCTGTCAGGTCCGACAAGCCTGTCGCAGGCGCACCCCCTGCTGCCGCGGCGGGCTCGTCCTCGATGACGATCACTGGGACTTTGGCCCTCTTTGCCGCCCTCTGGGCCAGAGTTCTGGAAGAAAGACAGGATCAAAATCAGGCAAAAGAGATACAAGACAAGAATCAACAGGAAACCAAAGAGAAACAAGAATCGCGAAGACTTACTCTTCTTCCTCCTCATCGTCGGAGCTGAGCGCCGAGAAATCAAAGTCCGGCTCGCGCGTTCCGGCGTGAGGAGCTGGGGGAGTGGGCTCCCTTGGCCGCTTGGCGGGAGCAGGGGCGGCGGTCTGAGAAGACCCCGCTCCGGTTGTCGCCGAAGCAAGAGGGGCGGAAGGAGCAGTGGAGCCGGCGTGGGAAGATCCCCCTCCTGTTGCCGTTGAAGCACGAGGCACTCCCTTGGCGGCCTTGCTCGTCGCGGTGGCGCGTGTCGGGCGGCGCTGCGGCTGCTGGCCCGCCTGCCGCCCCGCCACGTCGACGGCCTTGCGGAGGCGCCTCCTTGTCTGAGCTAGAGGACTTGCTGGAGGTGGCGAGCTGCCCGACGAGGAAGATGAGGAGCCGAGGTTCAGTGAGCCGCCTGAGTCTTCGGCAGGATCGCTTGACCCGACGCCCTGCTCGACGGGCCCGCTCGACTCGGCGCCTTGCTCGGTGGGCTCGCTTGTCTCGGCGAGTCGCCCGGCAAGTTTTCCCGCTTTGCGAAGCTCTTCCTCCTCGGCGAGACTTATCGCCTCCGCCGCCTCCGCCTCCTCCACAGTATACCCAAACTCGCCCGCGACCCTGGCTGCAGCTGCCTCTTCCAACCTGGTGGCAATATATGCCATCTCCTGGTCGGTGGTATCGCGGGTGAGTCCCCTCTTCTCGTCGGCGTTGATTGGCGAATCCACCAGGTTGTCGAAGAACGTCTGCACGGCTTCGTCGGAGAGTTCCCGCCAAGTGGGGTTGATCCCGTGGGAATCACACAACGGCATCGCCGCGCGGATGGCATTGAGCGCAGAGCTATTGCACAATGGAACTACGCCCGGCGGCAATGCGAACCACTCAGGATGGGCGGAGTCATACTTAAATAGCGCTTGGAGCATTGCGTTGAGCTCCAGGACGGTGAAGTTGTAATTGAGGCCCGGGCGCAGCCTCATGATGTCTGCCGCGTTCTCGAACTCCCAGGCAGCCCTCTTCCTCTCCTGCAAGGGAGCGATGCAGCGGCGGAGAAAGTCTGCCCCGACGGCACCTACAGTGAGCCTGGCTTGCCGGAGGCGAAGGATCCGAGTGGTGGCTATCTTCAGCTTGTCGTCCTCATGGGCCAGGTCACTCCAGTCGTTGCCGCATACTACTGTGACTTGGCGCCGGGAAGTGAATGACTGCGGGTCATCCTCTATAATCCAACACCAGTTGGCCCTCCACTCATCCCACTTGCCGCAGAGCTCCCCCGTCAAGTAAGCCTCTTTCTTATGGAGCCTAAAAATCCAAGAGATTCCTCCAGACAGAGGTGACCCTGACTCGACTCGAGGTATAAAGTAATGGCAGAAAAGAGCTACATTGGGGTAAACTCCGACGAAATTTTCGCACAGATGTGCGAAAATAGCCATGGTCAAGACGGCGTTTGGGGTGAAGTCAAGGAGATGAAACCCGTAGGTATTCATGATCTCGCAAAAGAACTCCGAGAAGGGCGGGCAGAGCCCGCAGTAGAAGAACAGAGCAAAAAAGGCGTAGCCACCCGGGAACATATCGCAGGCCACGGCGGGGAGTACCTTGGTGCGCGGATGCGCCTTTGTCTCCCTCGACCAGAAGAGGTAGAAGGTGTCTTTCAGCTCCTCCGCACCAAGCCTTGGCGGGAAGACCGCCATCTTCTTCCGCATTGCTACTAGCCGCAGCGCCTTGGCAGACTTCGCGGCCTTCGCCTTCTCGCCCTTCGGGGCCATGGCGGGGACGATGGGGGAAGTCGACGGCGCTGGTGATGCTGGCGGCGGCGGAGGGGGGCGGAGCGCTGCTCTCTTTCGACCTTCGGGGAGGAGGGGAGTGGCGGGGGTTTCTGGAGGATGAAGAAGCAACGGGCGAATGGAAGGAACTGCCCCTCTTTCCCCTGCTTTTAAGGGGGGAGGGGGGACGTTCCGCATTTCCCCATTAAAGAAACAGGCCACGATCTCTCCCACGACGCCGCGATTGACGCGTGCTGTTAGGGAGAGGCGCGGTGGATACGGACTGGGATACGGCGTGCCGCGGGCCGCGTGTGCCCGTGCACTGTTTTGGGCCTGGCCCAACAGCGCTCGGCACCGTGTATGGCCCAGGCCCGGGGGCTCCTGTCGGTGTACTAAAGTAGGGGTACCTTAGTATCCCGAACTTGTGCACGGGCAGTCGCAGCGTCCCGTGGCAGGGCTTGCCGTGCGACCGCCAAGGTCCACTGTGGTTCCTTTGGAGCCATTCAAGAACAAAGTATTCAAGCTAAAGAGACAAGGCCCCGGCAAGAGGAGCTTGCCGGGAAGGCCACTCAAGGCTCAAGACCACTTCTTTGGCACAGGACCCTGGCAAGAGGAGCTTGCCGGGAAGGCCAAACATGGCATTTCAAGAGACTTGCCGCGACACGCCACGCGTCCCGGCAAGGCCCGGAGAGCGACAAGCTCCCAGGCGCGACAAGATAGCAACTGCGGCAAGGCGCTTGCCGCGGCAAACTCCCACTAGGTACCCACGCTCCAGCACATCCACCCACGCGTCGCCCTGGGACCCTTCCAGGCGCACGTGGCGGAAGGCTGTGCAGCCTGGGGTACACGGTGGCAAGCTGTGATGACGAGGCCATCGTCGTGGCGGACTGTGGCGCCCTGACGGATGCTTTTTACACTGTTTGGGGCGACGGCGACGGGCATTTAATGCCCTTGTCCCCTGCCGTCAGAGTTAGGTATAGAGCACTATACGAACATTGTTCCAACTACCACCCATTTTACGTTTTTACCCTCGACTGCGTTGCCACCTGTCGGTGACCCCTTTGACCTATAAAAGGAGGCCCATGCGCAACGTAGAGGGGGTTCGGATGATCGATCACTCTCACGCTCGGTCCTGTTGGCGATTAGAACTGTAGCTCTTCTCGCTCCCGAGCCAAGAACGCAATACAAAACAAGGCAAGAGTAGGGTTTTACGCCCCCGTGCGGCCCGAACCTGGGTAAACTGCTCGCGTGTTTGCCTCGATCTGCTCTTTGTGCATCCTCCGCCCCCTTGCCGTACCGAAAAGGGGCTCCGGTCCCATAGGTGTTCGTGGGCGATCAGTTTCCTCGACACGAAGGGATGGTTTTATTGGTTTCGCGGATATAGGGGAAGAGTGAGAGGGCGGTAGCTACAAGGAGATTATTAAGTGTGAGTGTGTGTTTTACCCATCCAGGCGGAAGTTATGTGCACACAAGAAGAGAACGATTCGATGTGGCGTTAGGGTAGAGGGTAATTAACTACGTATGGAGCCATAGAGACCTTCAATGTGCATGTGTGAGAGGTATACATGTATACGTGGGATATGTGTGTGTGCGCGCGCATGATCGAGATAAAAGAAAGAAGACATAAGTCATAAGCTAAGATCAACGACATTGGAGAGATGGATCGGTATGACAATATGCATGCATGCGAGAATGCAGGGAAGAAGGCCCGACAATTGAGCATGTGTTTTTGTCTTTAAGAGATAAGGGTGTGGGCTGGAGCATGCATCTATGGCGAGCAGAGGGAGTGAGGCACAACGATTGTGCAAAAGAGATCAACATATAAATGAAAGAAGGTTGATGGAGAATCAGATAAATAGAAAGATAAAGATGCTAGCTAGTGTGCGTTGGAGATAGGAGTCGAGTGGATCAGAAGGCTGAGTTATGGGTGTGGGTGTGAGAGAGATGAAGAAAGGGTGCATGTGACTCACATACAAACAAATATAGAGAAATGAGATCCCGAGAGACGGAATTTTGTGTCTGCGAGAGAGAAAGACATTTCAAGACAAGAGTGATAGCTAGACAAACATATGAGGGAACGCAAGATATCTCTAGGGAGAGAGAGTGTGTGTGAGCAACATACAAGAGAATAGTGGAGAAATATGAGACCCTGGGAGACAGAGTTTGTGTTTGTGTGTGAGAAAGAGATATTTAAGAGGAAGATTTGTAGGTTCTCATACCTAAGGAGCGAAAGACATCTCTGTATGAGGGGTGTGCGAGTGGCACACAGGGGAATAGTAGAGAGAAATGAGACCCCGGAAGACAAAGTTTTGTGTTTGTGTGAGAGAAAGAGATTCCACATGGAGAATCATAGTTAGAGACACACAGCAGGGAGCGAGATATACTTAGAGAGAGATAGAGTGATGAAGGTCGAGGGAGAGAGTACCGTCAGTGTGTTACGAAGATAAAAGATCATTGTCGACATACAGGTAGCACGAGAGATACCTGAGAGACGATGAACGTGTATAGGTTAGAGAGATAGTCCTATATAAGCATGAGTGATAGTTATATGAGACGAATATCTGGATTAAATGGGATTCAAATATTTAAACTGGAGATCATGACATCGATAATATCATAACGCAAATTGGTGTATCAAACATGCATATTCATTTGAATTTGGGGACACGTGTAATGTCATATAGTTTATCAATATTGGTGATCCATAGATTCTTTAATTAGAAACAATGCATGGTTTATATGCAATTAATGTCTAAACGGGATTACACTATATGTTGCGTGTGTGAAACACATTATACATGTTTGAGAAGTAAAAAAACCCGCATGAAACACACATTAATTGGAGACAGTTGGCGAGGAATGCATGCATTGGATTTCAACATAAAGTGGTTTCAAATATTTGAAAATCCAAATTGATGGGTACAACCTTATGAATCTGAGATCATGCCATTTGTAAACCATATTTATGTATAAAGGGTGTTGTGCTTTTGAAAGTATATATAAAAAATGATGTATATAGAATTTTATTCCAATCGAAAATGGATCCCGCCCGAAAAAAATAGAATACAAACGGGATTCGAATTGAGTTGCCACGGTAAACGTGCACTCTGCAAAATTTGAACGAAGCGGGGAAAGTCGCAGTAACCGCCCGAAACCAAAATCTGCGAGATGGAAATTACTACTGCCTATATGTGCCATGCAAAGCCTATCTGCTCGATTTCTATAGGTTTTGATAGGGGTAGGTTTGTAATTTCACTCAAACATGACATAACCGCCTCTCACCCGGATTCATACACGGTGGGCGCCAAAACACAGTGTGTCCTCGGCCGAAATTGACTCCCTCCCCGATTCATACACGGTGGGCGCCAAAAACAAACACTAGTCGGCAAATATTCGGTGTATGCGAGATTACCGTCCTATCCCCAACCGACTAATATTGCTGTGATGTAGGAAATTTGAAACGGGGGCTAAGTTTGTAAATTTCCTCGCGTTTGAGACAAGCGCGACCTGCAGACATGGTTCCCCCCTTCCCCTCCACCTCCATTTCTCCATTCGTACTCCGTGGGCGTCAAAACACCCCCTCCACCCCCAGCCTCCTCCGTCCGCCACCCCATCCACCGCCGTCCTCCTCCACCATGCCGGAGCTGATACCCCGATGTCGCCGTCCATTACAAGAGATCGACCTCTATCATCCACGGCTTCGGACCAGGATCCTTGCATCTCGTCCTCTCGCTTCATCCTCGTCGACGTCCACCTTGTCGGCGCCGCTCCTACGACCGTCTCAGCCACCGCGCCCCGCCGCCACCGTCTACCCTCCTAGATCTGCTTCCATGCCACCGACAGCCATCGCTACCGCAGCACCGTCAAATTCTCAGCAGATGCATACATGGGGCCGCACCAGAGGCGGTACTCTTTCGTATTTGCTCAACTTATTTATCGCAACAAGAAAATAGATCGCCACTGCTTTACTCTGATTTCTTGTCCATCACTTACTTGCTAGTTGAGAGCAAACATTGGTTGCGAAGTTGCCTTTGTCCGGTTTGCACCTTCAGATCCGCCATGGCACGCTCAACACTATACTCCCAATGCTTATGGTTTTCCCCTTTTATATTCCACACTAGTTAAATCACAGTAGACTAAATTTCAAAATTGGGTCAGTCGATTTTTCAGAGCTCGCCGGAGTTCGCCGGTGCGAATGAAGGGGCTCGGGTGGGGACTTTGGTTGTGTGGGGGCGGTGGTGGGGCCTCGCCGAACAAAGAAAACTTGACGCAGGTGGGGGCAGGGGTGGGGGTGGCGGAGGAACACAGGCGGTGGGGGCCGGTGGTCTGGCCGGCGGCCCGTGCGGTGTTCTGTATGGGAAGAATCATAGACGAGGAAGAAGAAGGGTTAGGAGACGTAGGATCTTCATCCAACCGCCTGAAATGGTCGGCTGACCCAAATGACAAAAGTCACGCGACTTGCATGCAGACATGCCTTTATATTTAGCACCATCATCGTACTTGCTTAGCACTGCTCCTGAATCCATCAAGCTAAACAACGTGCCACTCATAATTCCAAACTTGTTGCTCAAGTACGAATCTGATATGATGCTGATATTACTAAAACAGATAACATTTAATTGGTCAGCTAATGTTCCTACTTTACTTTCAAAAAAGCACATGCACCACATATAGAGAGACAACATGGAGTTGCTTTGTTAATGCGCTTTGGTTCATCATGTGTGGGCACTGCGCAACGAACATTTTATTATCCAAAATCTGCTTGCTCTTCTTTAGCATGTTCCTCTTTCGTTCTTCTTTAATAAGTACTCTCTTCGTTCCTAAATACAAGTCTTTGTATAGATTCCACCATGGACTACATATGGAGCAAAATGAGTGAATCTACACTCTAAAATGTATCTGGATACATCTGTATGTGATCCATAGTGGAAATCTCTACCAAGACTTATATTTTGGAACGGAGGGAGTATGATAGTAGTACAGTATGTTCCTTGTAGTGAAGATGAGCAGGGACATTTGTAGTGTAGAGGTCTATACGGTCTGTTGGTATGGACACTTTGAACTCTTTGGGCCTCTTTAATTTGTAGGATTTTGTAAACATGGGAATAGGATTTGTAGTGGCCTACCCACTTGAATCCTATAAGAATAGCAAGGAAATGCGGGGAGTTGTGTTGCCTTTGAGAGTTACACTGATATTAACAGTACCGCACCTTTAGTTGAAGAGAGCTGGTATCCGAAGCCTTTCTAGCCGTACCAGCAATACTAGCACATATATTCCAGTAAGTTCCACTTTGCTTATTTTACTCTGATGCTTACGGTTTTCCCGTTATATCTACACTATGATATGTGTAGCTGCTTTGTGTCGCACTAGCAGCAGTCCACTCTTGAAGCTCAACACCGCAGTGACTTACAAAATTGGCACCAAGGTTTTGAGTCCCATTCTGTATGCAATGAAACTCATACGCTCCCCGCCTGTTGACTCTTGTTCAAAATATGATCCTAATGCCTCTTGTTTAAAATTGCCACATATAGAGAGACAACATGGAATTGCATTTCTTTGGGCGCTGTGATTCATCATGAGTGGGCAACCAACATTGTATGCAATTAAGCGGAACCTCAAGAATATGCTTCCTCTTCTGTTCTTTAACATGTTCCTCTTTTGTTATTCTGTATTTAGTGCGTACATTATGTTCCTTGTCAGGAAGGGGAGTAGGGACATCTGCAGTCAACGGCTGATAGAGCTGGCATGTACTTCATCGATAGGCTTTCAATTACTAGCGGCAATACAACACCGTATTTTCAAGCCAGTTCCACTTTCCCGATGTATATATCGTGGTTATGGTGTACCCATATGTACACTATGATCTGCCTAGTTGTTGTGTGCTCTTATTATCATGGTTTGGCAATAAACTCTCTATAGAGTATATTTTGAACCTATCATATGCCAACTATCCTTACTTCTGGAGCCTATTTTTTTGTGTACTTGTGCCAGATTATATAAATGCATGCACCATATTACAGCACACATGAGCTCTCTCATCAGAATCCAATGATAGCACACAAGTGTTTACAGGGGCGCCCCTATATTGGAATATCCTCTGCAATACAAAGATAATCTCACAACTATTGAAGTTTTCATGCTTCTCAGATATTATACGTAATTACAGTGAATATCAGAATCCGTGCATCAGAAGAATATTGTGGAACACTGCAATGACTTACAAAATTGGCACCAAGGCATTGAGTGCCATTCTGGATGCAATGAAACTCATACGCTCCCCACCTGTAGATTCTTGTTCAGAATATGATCCTAATGACTATTCTAACCTCGAGGAGTCAAAGGCAGATGGCCTGTCATGTTCACCCATCAAGGTGCCTGCTCTAATTTGGCAAGGTTTTATTGATTGCGCGTATCTTGCATTTCTTCTAATTTGTTGCACCGCCATCTGATTAGTTTATTCATCATATATGTCGAGATGCCATGCTCATCCATTATCAATACATATTCCATCTGTCATCATAACATGTTTTTTCACTCAAATGTTGTTTCTGTGCATCAGACATCAAAAAGGAAGAGGGTGATTGCCGAACCTGAAGGATTACCAAAAATGTCCTTGAAAAACATGGTTGTGCCAGAGAAATCAGACAGCACCCCACTTATATTGGTTGTACAACCAGTGACACAAAACGTAGGACCGACTCCAGCAGACTGTACCCATACTTCACTGGCCACACCACTAGCCCCACCACACAGGACCTGCACTCCAGCAGAAGGTATGCCGATTTCAGTTGCCATAGCACCAGCCGTACCACAGGAAAATCCCACTCCAGCAAAAAGTACAGCAAGTCCACCGGCCGAAGATCTATCCCAACTGCAGAGACGGCCAATTCCTGCAGATTGGAACCCCATTCCAGTTATTCCCAGTTTAAAAGACAATGCTTTCAATGTTGTTAGGGACTACGTGCATATATTCCCATCATTGGAAGATTATAGTGAAGACAAACACCATTTTCACATCTTCATGTCCCACTTACGTGTAAGTGCTATTATTCATGGTGATTATTTTCCTGTTTTTTCGCTGATTGAACGCATCAATGATTTACATTACATTGTTGTAAGTAGGCGAGGGTCAATCTGGATAGTCATGACGAGCAAAGCTTGCTTGCACTTTTCAAGGAAGCATTGCAGCAGTATTGGTGTTACCTGAGGAAATCACACTTTGATGGCAAGTCTATAAACGAATTTCTGGTGAAGTCTCTTATGCTAAATTTAGAAGACATTGAATGGAAAAACCTTGTTATGCACTGGTCTCGTTCCGAGGATGAGGTACTATCTATGATATCGCATGACAATTTGAACTTCTACTTTTCCGCATTTGCCTTACGGATCTTTTTTGCAGGAAATCTGCTCGAAAAAGAATTCTGGTTTGAAAAGAACGACAGGATATCGCAAATATGATGCCCGCTGCTTTGCTCTTGTTAGTACATGTTGTCCTGTATCACTATACTTGCATACATACCTGGTTCATTATGTGACAGCAGTATGCATGATAGCTTGCTTATCAATTGTTTGCTCCAAATTATCTGATATGTATGAATGGTTACATTAGTGTAGAATATATCCAATGCCAATGAAAAAATTTAGCTCTGCATTGTTCTTGTAAGTACCTGATGTCCTTTATCAGTGTACTTATATTGACAGGTAGTGGTTCATGTACCATCACTCTACAGCTTATTTTCCTTCGCCCTCCATTTTCTACACATAAGATCTGTATTTACTGTTACCATAAGGTTTGATAACACCGATGGTACTGAAGAAGTTTAGCTCTGCATTGCTCTTGGCTGTACCTTTTGCCTGTATTGATGTACTTACATTTATAGCTACTTGGTTATGTAGCATCGCTCTTCATCTTATCTTAAATATTCTCCATTTTTCTTATATTGTCACATCTATATTTACTCTTAACAAAATGTAGAATAAAGGCAATGCTTATGAAGAAGATTCTGTGGTAAACTTCTTGAATTGCCCCCCCCCCATCAGCATGGACAAGGGCTTTATAGAGCGTGCCTTCACCAATAATGTAAGTTTGTCCTTCTCAAGCCTTCAAACTTTGTTGTGTATATTTGGTTAGGCATGACTGCAACAGCTGTTTATTTTTGGTGTTTGAATCGAATTGCATGTTTAAAGTTTATTATGTACTCCAGTTCATAAACAAAGTTTGTCCTTCTCAATTTAAGTTTTCAGTTGTACAACCAAATTCCTTCTTCATACCATGTAAATTAAACTATACAGAGCAAGTGATCTTATTTTGCCAATCTAAAATGAGATAAATTGACATCACACTAACCATTGATACTTATGAGTTCTTGATCTGTAATCCAGTGGTATCGTGAAGCTGCCAACTCCTTCACAATGTCACATGTCTGCTTGTTTATCTTTCAGAGTGAGGAGGATATAAGTGTCAAACAAGAGCAGTCTCACCAGCTTGCTCAGCTGCTTGCGCTGCAGCTCCCGAGTAGGGCTAACCTTTCTTGAACTCTATTGAAGTGCTGTTGGTTTTGTATATTATTTTGTCAGCGTGTTTAGTTGCACTCGTGACGATCTTTGATGCCCAGTGTATGTAATATGTTGTCTGCTTGTGCTTTATTATCATAGTGGCGAACTTTGATGCCCAGTGGATGTAATATGCCCTAATTTCTTTACTGTATAGTCTAGGTTTTTTTCTTATTCACGATGATGCAGTTATTTTACTGTATATATATCCTGTCTTCGCAGTAAACCGGCCAAACCGTAAAATTACGGTACATAATCGGGCCGTCATGCAAATCACCATGTATTATCCGCATCATGGGCCCCGTCATCTTGGTCCGTTAACAGGCCTAAATGTAAACTGGTCCACTAGTAGATTCGGGCCTTTAATAGGACGAGTAAACCGCCGGCCCTATTTTCCCAAGAAAACTCAATGGGCCTTTAGGAGGCTGAAAAGTAGGTTGGGCCTGAAACATGCCGAACAGCTCACGGGCCGGCAGCAGGCCGAAATAGACCCCAGCCCATGAATGTGCCAATCAAATCAGGGCTTCTAACATGCCAAAATTGTCTCGGTCCTTGTTTGGCCCAATCAGATTATCAGCTGCGAGCAGGCCGGATGCAAACCGAGCCGTAGTTAGGCCCAACTATATGACGGGCTTTTAACAGGCCGAAATTAATATAGGGCTGAACTGTTAAACGGACCCTTAATAGGCCGAAACTAATATCAGGCCAAATTACTAAATGGGCCTTTAGCAAGTGGGCCCAAAAGCATAGCGTCCAGTTGACAGGCCGAATCTGATATGGGCCATAATTTAGCCCAAAGCCTCTTAAAGGATCGGACCTAATCTGGGCCGTAATTTGGCCCAGAACGTGGTAGGCTTTTAACGGGCCGGATCTCATATGGGCCATTATTAGGCCAAGAATGTGGCAGGCCATTAATGGACCGGATCAAATATGGGCCGGCATTTGGCCCAAAACATGGCAGCCAATTAATGGGCCGGCCTACTAGGGTCCTCAAAATCTTGTGGGCCTACAGCTGGGTCGGCCCATTAATGTCGGCGAAATCTCGTGGGCCTTAAGCTGGGCCGGCCCATTATGGTCCACAAAAAATTTGTGGGCCTTCGCCTGGGCCGGCCCATTATGGCCCGCAAAAATCTTGTGGGCCTTTACCTGGGCCGACCCATTATGGCCCGCAAAATCTTGTGGGCCTTTAGCTGGGCCAGCCCATTATGGTCCGCAAAATCTTGTGGGTCTTTAGTTGGGCCAGCCCATTATGGTCCGCAAAATCTTGCGGGCCTTTAGTTGGGCCGGCCCATTTAAACTTTATGGGCCACTTTTGGGCCGGTCCACGTGTCAACATATCATAGGCACATCTCGCCCATTGGATGAGTGACACATGTGTCAACACGGAGCTAACATGTGTTTCCGTCAGCCAATCAGAATTTTACACGTGGAAAATCCCCATTGGTCCGGGCTGTTAACGGGTTATCGGATCCAAAACCGGACCCGATAGCTTAACGGCGTTCCGTTACGGTGGATGCCACGTGTCGGTCACCCTTGACGAAAGCACTTCTGTGACGCGCGATTTATCGTCATGGAAGTGGACACTTCCGTGATGATAATTTTGGTAATGTCATGGAACACTTCTACGACATCACAGGTATGACTATCTTGATTCTGTCATAAAATTGTCATGGATGTACATGCATGACAGAAAACGTGACCTACTGTGACAAACATGTATCATCACGGAAGTGTATTTTTTTTGTACTGTTGCCTGGACATTATGGACTGTGCGGAATAAACTAGTGATTGAGCATGTAATTCCATCTCGTGCGACTGACACAATTTACAAAATGTGTGGTTTCTTACAACTCTGGAAGCCGCTTAGCAAGCGGATCGAACGGGACAACATCGATAGGATCACTTCAAGTCTACGCGCCACGGCCGGATCCATGGTGCCACCGCTCCCCCCCCCC
>LR738712.1:594654871-594856843 GCA_902687465.1 Secale cereale
GGGGGGTCTTCTGCTTCTTCTTTACGTGGCCCATCAGTACGGCCCAGCTTCAACGACCCGGATGCCTGAGGACCCCTGAATACAGGACTCCCTCAGTAGCCCCAGACTTTCCTTCAAGGACGAGATTGTGTCCGGCTTCATGTCTTCGGTCTTGCAAGGTGAGTCCTCCTGGATGATAGTTCAGCTTCTTCAAATATTGTCCCCATCGACTCCTTGCCGTCGTCGCCTTGGCTTCCACGTGTCCAACGAATGTGAACCGTCCGGGCAGTTTTACAAATACCCCCTTGACGGTGTAGAGCAGGCGCCTATATAAGAAGATAGATCCAGTTGCCTCTCCATCCCATTCCACGCGAAAGAAACCCTAGTGCCTGCAAAAAATCTTCAAGCATGGCTAGCGCCCCATGCTCTTCCTCGCGCCCTCACGGCCCTTGTACAGGAGGTTGGAAAAGCTGTTATGTGTCCCATGCGCATCTAAGGACACTTCAAGCGCAGGGATATCTCCCCTCAGAGGATCTAGTCCCCGTACGGGCCGGACTAACGTCTATCGACAACCAAGCCCTGGCAAAGAGTTTTCCCAACCCCTCCGATGGAGAGCGGGTATGTTTTGTCCCTTTCCTTTTAAGAGGCGTAGGGTTCCCCGTCCACCCCTTTCTTAGGGGACTCCTGGAGTTCTACGGTCTTTAACTGCACGATCTTAGTTGGGGTCCATCCTGCATATTGCGGGTTTTGTCGCTTTATGCGAACTGTTTTTGGGCTGCGAGCCTCACTTTGAGATGTGGAGAAAGTACTTCTGCCTTGTCCCTCGATCGGAAGAAGGATCCATATTTGAAGTTGGGGGCGCCGAAGTATGGCACATAGCCGGGACAGGCTATCTGCCCGGTACTCCGAAGAAAACATCTGAAGAGTGGCCTTCAGAGTGGTTCTATATTGAGGACATCGCTCTGGCGGATCCAATTCGGCGTGGACTCCCCAAGTACTCCAGTGCTCCACCAAAGAAGCTTTACAACTGGTGTCCCCGCAATCCCTTGGAAGAAGAGAGAGCGGAGGTTAGCAGACTGGCTGGCAAGATCAAATTGCTCGCCAATTCAGGGTTATCTATAATCGAAGTGATGGCTATTTCAATAAAGCGATGCGTGCAGCCTCTTCAAGGCAGAGGATTTCTGATGTGGCACTATAATGGCCAAGATGATGCCTCGCGCTGCTTATGCCTGGGTCTAGATGACCCTACCGCTCTAGCCGCTGTCCTGGAAGGTCTCTATAAGGGAGAGAAACAAGACTTCATTCCTCTGACGTGCCGGGAAGGTTTTTCTATCTACAATCATCCCGACTGGGTGAGTTTCTCTCATGACCACCCATTTTTTCTTCGTTATGATATATTATCCAAACTGAACTCGGTTTCTCCCAATAGGAGTGGAGGAAGGTGATCGAGGGGATTAACAGTCCTGCCCACAGCCGGAGGACCAGTTTCAAAATGCGGGCCCCGGATATGATGAAGATCCGTATGTAGGTATAGAGCTAGAAGATGGAGTCATCTACCAAGCCTGCCATGAGGGTCCCCTGGTGGCTATAGTAGCCGATTACCCAGGCCTCATCCTTCCTCCCGTGTAAGTATTTCAGGACATATCTCATCAAAAGAAAAGATTCCCAATGCTCTTTACCCACTGTACTCTATTATACTTGAACAGGGACGGCACTCGTCATGCCGAACTGCGTGTAGACCGTCAACCCAAAGGGTGATGCCCGCGTCGGGCGAGGCCCTGAAGCAAAAGAGGACCGCGAACACCAGCGGACCTTCAAAGAGGTATGTTTGTTTTAACATGTGATGGGTGGTGAAATCGGTATTATAACTTTCCACTTTGTTTTTTCCTTTTCGGAGGAGTACACACCGGACTGTCTCCGGAGGCAATGCAGGCTAAGCTCCAGCGAATCTGGCATCAGGCCCGTCATGGGTAAATATTGATTCGGTGTCGGATTGTCCTCTCCAGGAGGATTTGGACGAAGTTTCAGCTCCCAATTCCAGAGTGGAGGTTGCGATGATTCACCGGTGGCGGAAAGCAGCCATGCGTGACCCTACTTTTTCTGAGGAGGCTTATAACGCCCTCAGTTCTGCAGATGCCTATATCCGACCCGCTCAAGACAGACTCGCCGGAGCCACTCATCAGCTTTCCAAAGATATGTCGGTAAGTGTTCATTTTGAGTGTTCCCATGCCAGTAGCCCCTGAGACTTGAAGCAGTTGGTACAACTGATTTGAGGATCGTTGTATTTTTATAGGTGCTTCGAGAAAAGAATAACTCTTTATCCAAGGAACTTGAAGAGTGCCGGACCCAGCTCGTCGAATTGAAAAAATTGAAGGAATCCGAAAAGGATGCTGGTGGTAAGAATAATTGTGTCCGGAAGCTATGATAGTTCTGTTGATTACTATTATGTATATACTAATTTGTAATACAGCATCAGGATCGACCAACCAACTGGAGAGGGAGCTAAGGGTTGCTTTAGCGGACAAAAAATTTGCCGAAGGGGAAACAGCCGCTGGCGAGCGTGCACTGACGCGAGCTATAGAGAAAAGGAACCAAGCGCAGGATAGAAATATTAGGCTCGAACAGGAGCTAAAGGGCGTAAAGGCCCAACTCTCAAGCACCTTGGAAGATAACCAGAGGCTAAAAAGTGGCATGTTTAGTATGTCTCTTATACCTAGCTCTCCTTATAGTCTCTTATTTTGAAAGTGTCATAAAAAAACTTTTCCTGCAGGTTTGCTAACTGGGCGGCTTGAAGGCGGAGTGTCCGGTTTTGAGGGTGACGTGCTGCAATAGCTTTCCAGGGTCCATGAACGGGCTCGGAAGGCCATGAAGAGTATGGCCAAAGCTCTATGGCCTGGCGACTCACCTGCAGAAACTATGGAGGATTTGGCGGACCTGTTCAAAGGGGCTCGACGCCGCTTCGAACTATGGAAAGCATTAGCATTAGCATGGGTGCTCGAGAAGCCTCGGACATGGTGAAGACGCGCTACACTCGTCTTGATCCAAATCATATGGCCCGCGTGGGACCTCGAGGGTCCGATGGACAAGAAATTCATCCGCATTTGGTATATGACCAAGTAGAGATAGCTGCCAAGCTTTCCCAACAGGACTGTAAACTAGACAGACTGATAGAGGGAATAGAAAATGAGCAGTCATTTGATTCTATGTATTAATGTACTTTAACCATCAAACTTATCTCCGGTCGAATCTATAAAAAAGGTTGTCATGGCCGTCCATCTGCTTTAACCTCCATAAATCCAAAGGCTGGAGTGCTTCCGAATACTATATCTGTGGTGAACACGTGATATGTTCGGAAACCAGGCAATCCGGTCATAATTGCTTGAACAGACAAACTGTGTTCGGGGAGTTATGTTATATTACTGTTTAACATAAGAAACATCTTCCAGAGAGAATAGTTCTGTTAGGGGTTCCTTTCCCTGGGTCGGCGTGCATACAAATGCGGGCCTAGGCTTTTAATCCTATGAAAAGTGTTGTAGGATGACATATCCTGTGGTAGTTTAGAATACACTTTAGAATGTGATATGTCGTGTATCCGCCGACCAATTATTCCCTTAAGAGCGCTATCTTTCAGCTTCACCCAGTCTGAGGTACATACCTGGATTACCGGGCTGTAACAATCGCAGGGGTGCTCCCTTTACACCCTAGCCGAACAATCGGGAACGTAGGGGTAAGCATAGGAGCCAGGCAACCCAGCTTGGCCAAAACTTAAGTCATATCGGCGCATATAATGGCAAGGAAGAACTATAAAAACAGACGGAATTTTAAGCAATAAGCTTTATTTATAATGGGCTTCGTTAGAGAAGCCCCCAGGTATATTTGAGGTAGATACATTCGAAGATGTATTTATTCTGTGGCAGTTCGGGCGAGCCGAATACTTGCCAATGAAAGAAAAATGTAAAAAAGGAAAAAGAGAAAAGATGAAAAGTAAAAGACAAGACCTGACTTATAAGGAGGGAAAAAATGCTACCGAACTATCCATAAAATCGTCGGAGCCTGGCAGCATTCCACGTGTTCGGCTCAAGGCGGTTGTCCTGTGCATTGCGAAGGCGATAGGCTCCACCGGTGAGTACTTCGTCGATAATGAAGGGGCCCTCCCATTCTGGTTTGAGCTTGTCCTTTTTCTTCTCCGGGAGGCGTAAAACGAGTTTGCCGACATTATATGTCTTGGCCCGCACTTCTCTGCTCTGATATCGCCTGGCCTGTTGTTGATAAAATGCGGAATGGGCTTGTGGTGTATCGCGCTCCTCTTCAAGTCCATCTAGGTCGTCCTACCGATCTAACTCGACTTCTCTTTCCTTGTACATGCGCACTCGAGGTGAGTCATGAATAATGTCGCAGGGCAGAACAGCCTCTGCGCCGTACACCATGAAGAAAGGTGTATATCCGGTCGTACAATTGGGTGTGGTCCGCAGCCCCCAGAGTATGGAGTCAAGCTCTTTGACCCAGTGTTTATCAGACTCCCGAAGGGAGCGCACTAGTCGGGGTTTAATGTCGCACATTATCAGACCATTGGCTCTTTCGACTTGACCGTTTGTTTGAGGATGGTATACAGAAGCGTAGTCAAGTTTAATACCTAACTTTGCGCACCAATTTTTTACCTCGTCAGCTGTGAAGTTGGAGCCGTTATCCGTGATAATACTATGTGGGACACCATAACGGTGTACTACACCGGATATAAAATCTATCGCATGCCCTGCTTTAGTTGTTTTTACTGGCTTGGCTTCTATCCATTTAGTGAATTTATCTACCATCACTAGTAAGTATTTCTTTTTATGGCTTCCCCCTTTAAGAGGTCCAACCATATCAAGCCCACAGACCGCAAAAGGCCAAGTAATGGGGATTGTTCTCAGAGCGGTGGGAGGCATGTGACTTTGATTTGCAAAGAGCTGGCAGCCAACGCAGTGTTGGACTAAGGTCTGGACATTTGCTCGGGCAGTGGGCCAATAAAATCCAGCTCGAAAAGCTTTGCCTACGAGCGCCCGGGCTGCGGCATGGTGGCCGCCCATTCCCGCGTGTATTTCAGTGAGAATTTTCCTTCCCTCCTCTTCGGAGATGCACCTTTGTAGAATACCAGTTGTGCTTTTCTTATATAGTTCACCTTCATGAACTTTGTAGGCTTTAGAGCGCCGGACTATGCGACGGGCCTCATTTTGGTCATCGGGGAGTTCCTGCCTTTTAAGGTAAGCTAGGAAGGGCTCTGTCCAGGGGGCTATGATAGCCATGATTTCGTGAGCCGAAGGAGTTATCTCCATGTTTGGGTCTCCGGTGACGTCTTGATTGAGTTCGGCTTGGGGTGTGTTCGGATCCGAATTCATATCGCTGCTCGCGTCCTGCCATGTTACGGATGTCTTAAATAGCCTTTCCACAAATGTGTTAGGTGGGACGGGGTCACATTTAGCGCCCATACGAACGAGTACATCAACGGCCTCGTTATTATCCCGGGCTACGTGCTGGAATTCCAAGCCCTCAAATCGAGCCGACATTTTCATTATAACATTGCGATAAGCCACCATTTTTGAATCCTTCACATCAAAGTCTTGGTTAATTTGGGAGATAGCAAGGTTTGAGTCTCCGTGTACCTCGAGGCGTTGTATGCCCATGGATACAGCTAGGCGGAGACCGTGTAATAGGGCCTCATATTCGGTCACATTATTCGAGTCCGTGTACATAATTTGTAGAACGTACCGGACTTTATCCCTAGTAGGAGATATCAATATTAGGCCGGCCGCTAGTACGGCTAGCATTTTAGAACCGTTAAAGTACATTGTCCAATGGGAGTATGAGCCGTTCTCTTTAGGGAGTTCGGCTTCGGTCCATTCTATGACAAAGTCGGCCAACACCTGGGATTTAATAGTCCAGCGTGGTTTATAGGCTATTTCAAACGGTAAGATCTCGATGGCCCATTTGGCTATGCATCTCGTTGCATCTTTATTGTTGATAATATCGTTGAGTGGTACCTCGGATGCCACTGTGATCGAACACTCTTGAATGTAGTGTCGGAGTTTTTGAGATGACATGAAGACCGCATAGGCAATTTTCTGATAGTGGGGGTACCGTGACTTGCACGGTGTTAGAACCTCGGATACATTGTATACGGGTTTTTGAACCGGGAATTTATGTCCCTCTTCGGCTCGTTCGACAACGAGCACGACGCTCACTGCCTGGTGAGTAGCTGATATATACAGCAGCATTGGTTCGCCAACACCAGGGGCGGCTAGGATTGGGTTGCTCACTAGTAGAGCTTTTATTTCCTCCAATCCAGCTGTGCCCGCATTCATCCATTCGAAGTTGTCAGTGCGTACTAGCAATCTGTAGAGTGGCAATGCTTTTTCTCCTAATCTAGAGATGAAGCGGCTTAAGGCCGCTACGCAGCCTGCTAGTTTTTGCACTTGCTTGAGAACTGTTGGTATTTTGAGTTCTGACAAGGCCCGGATTTTGGCTGGGTTGGCTTCGATTCCTCTATGGGATACGATGAACCCTAATAGCTTTTCGGCTGGAATGCCGAAGACACATTTTTTCGGATTGAGCCTTATGTAGTATTCTCGGAGGTTGGAAAACATAAGGCGGAGATCCTCCACCAAAGTCTCGACGTGTTTGGTCTTTACGACTACGTCGTCAACATATGCCTCCACTGTTTTGCCAATTTGCTTTTCTAAGCATGTTTGAATCATGCGTTGATATGTGGCGCCAGCGTTATTAAGTCCAAAGGGCATAGTGTTGAAACCAAAAGGGTCGTACGGGGTGATAAATGTCGTTGCGGCCTGGTCGGATTCCTTCATCTTTATCTGATGGTATCCGGAATAAGCATCAAGGAAGCACAGTGAGTCATGTCCGGCCGTTGCATCTATAATTTGATCAATGCGAGGCAAAGATAAGGGATCCTTTGGGTAGGCCTTATTCAGGTCTGTGAAGTCGACGCAGAGGCGCCAGGATTTATCCTTCTTCGGTACCATGACCAGGTTGGCTAGCCAATCTGGGTGTTTAATTTCTCTGATGAATCTGGCTTCTAATAGCTTGGCTAGCTCTTCTCCCATTGCTTGTCTTTTGGGTTCAGAAAACCGTCGTCAGTCACTGCTTGACGGGTTTGAACCCTTTGAAAATATAGGCTATGGTCGGCCAGCCTGCGTGGGATTCCCGGCATATCTGAAGGGTGCCAGGCGAATATATCCCAATTTTCCCGAAGGATGGCGCGTAACGCGCTGTCCACCGCCGGATCCAGCTGTGCCTCGATGGATGTTGTCTTATTAGGGTCCGTTGGGTGCACTTGGAATTTGATGATTTCATCTGCTGGCTTGAAGGAGGTAGACTTTGATCTTTTGGCGAGGATCACATCGTCCTTATCTACCTTTGATCGTAGGATAGTTAATTCTTCGGCCACGAGGGTTTCGGATAAGGGATTTTTACATCTGTGCCCCTGGTTGGTTAGCCATGCTCATTCATCCCCACGCTCTTAAATTTTGCTCACTTTCCCCACTCCCTTGCCAGAAACCCTCAGAACTTGTCACAAATGGTCGATGTCGTCGGGTCAGTGCTTTGACCGTTAACTCTGGCGAGTGGGGCCGCGCTGAATGTGTCGCTCGTTGGACCTGATGAGTGGGGTCGCGTCGGACGGTGCCGCTGTTCGCCCATTGGGCCGTGGTTAGACTGTTGGGCCGTGCGCGTGCTGCAACGCCAAAAGCCTGTTATGCATGCACGACATGTCTAGCTAGCCTACTATGCATGCACGTAGCTAGCCTACCTGCATATGCCACTACCTGCCGCCATGATGCGCTAACCGGCCTATTTTTCACGGAAACCGCCGCAGACGCAGGGACGGTTGCTGCTGCTGGTTCGTCTCATCTCCCACGCGTGTCTCCTCGATGTAGATCAACCGCATCTATTCAACATGGCAATTAAAACCTTGGTTTCATACTTTTCGATCAACCCGCATCTATTTAACGTGGCAATTAAAACCTTGGTTTCACACTCTTCGATCCACCCGCATCTATTGAACGTGGCAATTAAAGTGGCATATGGATCGATCGACGCGGATCGTTTGAACGTAAGCACGGCCGGTGCCACTCCCCTTCCCTTCCCCTTTCCCTATTTAAACCATCAGCCCTCACCTTCTCCACACATCCATTTGCGCCGCCCTTCTCTTCTTCCCCAAACCCAGAGCACTCTCGGAGCGAGGCAAGGATGCAGTACAACGGTCCCACCGACCGTACCAGAGAGACGGTATCCGGCCGGCGTCATCGTGGAGAGCACGCTCCGCGTGTGGGTATTCTCACGCTGGAGTGGTGCAAGGGGGTTTTCCCAGTGGTTCCTCCGTGCGGGCTTCGCCCACCTTCCGGCGGGCTCGCCGGTGATGTTCCGACTGGACGAAGTGCGTCCAAACTCCTGGTCTCCGCCGATAGGGCTCAGCGTCACCTCCACCAACAGATTTGATGCGTACCACCTCCTTGGCAAGGTGTTTTGGTGTGGATGCGAATTCATCGCATTCACAACCCACAACATCTTCACCGACTTCGATTGCGTCTTCCCCACCCGCGACGGTATGCACAGCCTCCCCTACCACATCGGCGAGGACGGCATGGAGAGGAGCAGTGAAGAGGAGGCGCAGTGAAGATGGTGGCGAAGGCCCGGTCTCTTGAGCTTGTCTTGCCCTAGCGTGTTAGGGCAAGCTTTTTATCTTTTATATATTTCTATCTTAATTATGTCGTTGGTTGTACCATGAACTTGTTATCTATCCGAACTATGTTATGCTTGCTACCCTTCTATTTGATATGGCGTTGGTTATTTGTGTTTTGCTTGCTATTTCTATCTTATTTGACGTGAAAACCAGCAAGTTTTGGGGTTAGCCTTGTAAAAAGTGTTGGAGGGTAGCCCATTCGTCTTGTTATATTCATGGTGTGTACTCCCTCCGTCCCAAAATTCTTGTGTTGGATTTGTCTAGATATGAATGTATCTAACACACCAAAATGTGACTAGATACATCCATATCTAGATAAATAAGACAAGAATTTTGGGACGGAGGGAGTACTTGTGTAGGTCAAGTTTAAATTGCCCATTTAGAGTAGGGTCAAGTTTTCGCACGCGCGGATAATGGACTAGTTGAAGTGTCAAAAAGGAAACTAAAGTTAGAAAAATGATCCATGTTGATGTTGAAAAGAAGAAGCAGAAAAGCTAAAAAATGAATTGTTGGTGGCCCTATATTGTATGAATAAAAACAAGCTAATTTTTGAACTAGTTTGTGGTGTATGCTATGGTTTAGGGCACCCTATGTTTTATGTAAGAAGTATGCTATACGGATAGGGCCACCAACAATTCAAAAAAAATTAGTATTCTGAATGCTCTTATATAAGAGCGTTTAGATTAATGATGACCCACAAGTGTAGGGGATCTATCGTAGTCCTTTCGATAAGTAAGAGTGTCGAACCCAACGAGGAGCAGAAGGAAATGGTAGGCAGTTTTCAGTAAGGTCTTTTCTGCAAGCACTGAAATTATAGGTAACAGATAGTTTTGTGATAAGGTAATTGGTAGCAAGTGACAAAAGGTAAAAGTAAATAAGGTGCAGCAAGGTGGTCCAATCCTTTTTGTAGCAAAGGACAAGCCTGGACAAACTCTTATATAAAGGAAAGCGCTCCCGAGGACATATGGGAATTATCGTCAAGCTAGTTTTCATCACGATCATCTGATTCGCGTTCGGTACTTTGATAATTTGGTATGTGGGTGGACCGGTGCTTGGGTGCTGCCCTTACTTGGACAAGCCTCCCACTTATGATTAACCTCTAACGCAAGCATCCGCAACTACAAAAGAAGTATTAAGGTAAACCTAACCATAGCCTGAAACATATGGATCCAAATCAGCCCCTTACGAAGCAACGCGTAAACTAGGGTTTAAGCTTCTGTCACTCTAGCAACCCATCATCTACTTATTACTTCCCAATGCCTTCCTCTAGGCCCAAATAATGGTGATGTGTCATGTAGTCGACGTTCACATGACACCACTAGAGGAGAGACAACATACATCTCATCAAAATATCGAACGAAGACCAAATTCACATGACTACTAATAGCAAGACTTCTCCCATGTCCTCAGGAACAAAAGTAACTACTCACAAGACATAATATTGTTCATGATCAGAGGGGTATTAATATGCATTATGGATCTGAACATATGATCTTCCACCAAATAAACCAACTAGCATCAACTACAAGGAGTAATCAACACTACTAGCAACCCACAGGTACCAATCTGAGGTTTTGGTACAAAGATTGGATACAAGAGGTGAACTAGGGTTTGAGAGGAGATGGTGCTGGTGAAGATGTTGATGAAGATAGCCCTCCCCAAGATGGGAGAGTTGTTGGTGATGAAGGCGGTGACGATTTCCCCCTCCCGGAGGGAAGTATCCCCGGTAGAACAGCTCTGCCAGAGCCCTAGATTGGTTTCCGCCTCAGTTCCGCCTCGAGACGGCAGCGTCTGGTCCCGAAAGCCTTCTTATGATTTTTTTTCCAGGTCAAAACGCTTCATATAGGAGAAGATGGGCACCGTGGGCCTGCCGGCTGGCCCTCGAGGCAGGGGGCGTGCCCTGGGAAGGGGGGCGCCCTGGGAAGGGGGGGCGCGCCCTGGGAAGGGGGGCGCGCCCCCCACCCTCGAGGCTAGCCGGTGGCCCCTCTCGTGGGTTTCTTTTGCCAGATTTTTTTTATATTTTCCCAAACGATGTTCTGTGGAGTTTCAGGGATTTGGGAGTTGTGTAGAATAGGTTTCCAGAGTTTGCTCCTTTTCCAGCCCAGAATTCCAGCTGCCGGCATTCTCCCTCTTCTTGTAAACCTTGCAAAATAGGAGAGAAAAGGCATAAGTATTGTGACAAAATATGTATGAACAGCCCATAATGCAATAAATGTCAACATATAAGCATGATGCAAAATGGACGTATCAACTCCCCCAAGCTTAGACCTCGCTTGTCCTCAAGCGAAAGCCGATATCGAAAAATATGTCCACATGTTTAGAGATAGAGGTGTCGATAAAAACAAAATACGAACATGAGGGCATCATGATCATTCTTATAACAGCAACTTATATGAATACATTCATATGATTCTTATGGTAAAGTAACAATTCAACCACAATATCAAGTATGCATCATAAACTTCATTGGAAACTAACAAACTTTGATCTCGGTCATTGAAGCAATTGCAATTTATCGTAACATCGGAAAGAGTCAATATAAGAGCTTTTCAGCAAGCCTACATACTCAACTATCATATAGTCTTGCACAATTGCTCACACTCACGCAATACCTATGTTTATGGAGTTTTAATTGGACACAGAGAAAGATAGGGGCTTATGGTGTTGCCTCCCAACCTTTTACCTCAAGGGTAATGTCAAGAGTAATAGATCATGAAAACTTACATCCAAGTGGGTATATATGTCAGGATCTTCCAACACAATGTGCTTGCCAAAGGATAAAATGTAAAAAGGAAAGGTGGATTTCACCTTGACACTTATAAGACAGGAATAATAGATAGGCCCTTTGCAGAGGGAGGCAGAGGTTGTCATGTGTTTTTATGGTTGGATGCACAAAGTCTTAGCATAGAAGAACTTCGCTTTATATTGCTACTTGTGATGAGGGCCTTTATTATGCAGTCCGTCGCTTTTATTACTTCCATATCACAAGATTGTATAAAGCTAATTTCTCCCACACTAATAAATCATACATATTTTAGCGAGTTTACAACATGACAACTTACTTGGAAGGATCTTTCTCAATCCATAGGTAGGTATGGTAGACTCTCATGGCAAAACTGGGTTTAAGGATGTATGGAAGCACAAGTAGTATCTCTTTTGGATAGCATGGGAGGAAAGGCAAGCTCAACATGTTGGATGGTCCATGACAATATACTTTATTTCAGATATAAGAAGACATAACCCATTATGTTGTCTTCCTTATCCAACATCAACTCTTTGGCATATCATACTTTAATGAGTGCTCACAATCATAAAAGATGTCCAAGATAGTGTATTTGTATGTGAAGCCTCTCTTCTTTTATCACTTCCTATTAATTGCAACGATGACCAAAACTATGTTTGTCACCTCCCAACAACTTTTGTTTATCATACTCTTGTATGTGAAGTCATTACTTCCCATAAGATCGATATGATCTCTTTGATACTCTTTATGTTTTCTTTCTTTTTATCATGAACCAAGTGAGGAAATCAAGCCCTTGACTCAACACTAGTCTTTATTATATAGCTCACGGACTCGATTACTAAAGATAAAGCTCACAAAGCAAAAGCTCACAACTAGATCATGCTAACTTTATTCTAATAGATCATGATACTACCAAAAGGATCGAACTAAGTAAAACGGTAAAGGTAGGAGTGATGGTGATACGATACAGGGGTCACTCCCCCAAGCTTGGCAGTTGCCAAGGGGAGTGCCCATACCCATATGATTATGTCTCCTTCTTCGGGGTTGGTGATGATGGAGTTGCTGCTGATGTAGGCTTGTTGTTCATCTTCCAAGGCATGGGCTCACCATCATAGAAGGATGATCGAGTCTCCGGGATACTCAAATCTGTAACCAAACTCATGTTCTTGAATCTATATTCATACTCACAGTTTTGGTTCTGCAGGTCATAGATCTGGGCTTGGAGGTGATCGATCTTCTCTTGAAGATTGGAGATGGCTTCCCCGAAGATCCTTGAGTCCATCTTGAGGTTGTTGGCAAGCTCCGAGATCTTTCAAAAACAGCAGCTCGAAACGAAAATAGAGGATTTCTGCGTGATACAGAGGTCAAAACCTTCGGGAGTATATATAATGAATTTTTCCCAAATAAAAGGAGTAACCCACAAGAAAACGGAGTCCAGGGGACACACGGGGTGCCCTCGAAGCAGGGGGCGCGCCCTAGGAAGGGGGGCGCGCCCCCTACCCTCGAGGGTGCCCTGTGTCTCTTTCGGACTGCGGTTTATTTTCCTATTTTTCTAAATATTCCAAAACGGAGAAAAATTGCCTTTAGAACTGTTTTGGAGTCGGTTTACTTACCGTATCACATACCTCTTCCTTTTCGGAGGCTGAATCGTTCTGGAAAGTGTCCCTTATGTATTCCTCCGGGGTTATGGTTTCAATAATATTAGTTTCAACATTTATAGGATTACCTGAGATATAATGTTTGATCCTTTGACCATTCACCACCTTCGGATTTGTGCCTTCGAAGTTGTTGATTTTTATGGCACTCGAACGATAGACCTCCTCGATAACGTAAGGTTCTTCCCCCATGGAGAGAAGTTTTCCTGCAAAAAATCTTAAACGAGAGTTGTATAGCAAAACATAATCACCTACGTTAAACTCAAGCTTTTGTATTCTTTTGTCATGCCATCTTTTAACTTTTTCTTTAAATAGCTTGGCATTCTCGTAGGCCTGGGTTCTCCATTGATCGAGACAGCTAATATCAAATAGCCTCTTTTCACCAGCAAGTTTGAAATCATAATTGAGCTCTTTGATAGCCCAATATGCCTTATGTTCTAGCTCAAGAGGTAAGTGACAAGTTTTTCCATATACCATCTTATATGGAGACATACCCATAGGATTTTTGTATGCAGTTCTATAGGCCCATAATGCATCATCTAGTTTCTTGGACCAATTCTTTCTAGACCTATTAACTGTCTTTTGCAAGATTAATTTCAACTCCCTATTACTTAGTTCTACTTGACCACTAGTCTGTGGGTGATAAGGTGATGCAATTCTATGGTTGACATCATATTTAGAAAGCATCTTACGGAAAGCACCATGAATAAAGTGTGAACCACCATCAGTCATTAGATATCTAGGGACTCCAAACCTCGGAAATATAACTTCTTTAAGCATCTTAATAGAGGTGTTATGATCAGCACTACTAGTTGGAATAGCTTCTACCCACTTAGTAACGTAATCAACAGCAACTAGAATATGTGTGTACCCATTAGAGGCAGGAAAATGTCCCATATAATCAAAGCCCCAAACATCAAATGGTTCAATAACAAGTGAATAATTCATAGGCATTTCTTGATGTCTACTAATATTACCTATTCTCTGACATTCATCACATGGTAAGACAAACTTACGGGCATCCTTGAAGAGAGTAGGCCAATAAAAACCGGATTGCAGTACCTTGTGTGCAGTTCTGTCTCCCGCATGGTGTCCTCCATAAGCTTCGGAGTGGCACTTGCGTAGGATCTGTTCTTGTTCATGCTCAGGTACACAACGTCTAATAATACCATCTACTCCTTCTTTATAAAGATGTGGGTCATCCCAAAAGTAATGCCTCAAATCATAGAAGAACTTTTTCTTTTGCTGGTATGTGAAGCTAGGTGGTATAAACTTAGCAACAATATAATTAGCATAATCAGCATACCATGGAGCAGTACGAGAATTACTTATGACAGCTAGTTGTTCATCAGGAAAGCTATCATCAATAGGTTGTGGGTTATCAAGTATATTCTCTAACCTAAACAAGTTATCTGCTACGGGGTTCTCAGCTCCCTTTCTATCAATAATATGCAAGTCAGATTCTTGCAGTAAGAGAACCCATCTAATAAGTCTAGGTTTAGCATCTTTCTTTTCCATAAGGTATTTGATAGCAGCATGATCAGTGTGAATAGTTACTTTAGAATCAACGATATAGAGTCTAAACTTATCACAAGCGAATACAACTGCTAAAAATTCTTTCTCAGTGGTAGCATAATTCCTTTGGGCACTATCTAGAGTTTTACTAGCATACTGGATAACATTCAATTCCTTATCAACTCTTGCCCTAGAACAGCTCCTACAGCATAAGCACTAGCATCGCACATAATCTCAAAGGGTAAATTCCAGTCAGGAGGCTGGACAATAGGTGCAGAGATCAATGCTTTCTTAAGTATTTCAAATGCTTCTAGACAATCATCACCAAAGACAAAAGGAATATCTTTTGTAAGAGATTAGTCAGAGGCCTGGAGATTTTGGATAAGTCCTTAATGAACCTCCTATAAAACCCGGCATGTCCAAGGAAACTTCATATACCTTTGATATCTTTAGGGCATGGCATCTTTTCAATAGCATCAACTTTAGCTTTGTCAACTTCAATACCTCTTTCTGAAATTTTATGTCCCGAGACAATGCCTTCATTAACCATAAAGTGGCACTTCTCCCAATTCAAGAGAAGGTTAGTGTCTTCACATCTCTGCAAAACTCGATCAAGGTTGCTTAAGCAATCATTAAAAGAAGTTCCATAAACGGAGAAATCATCCATGAACACCTCAATAATCTTTTCGCAAAAATCAGAGAATATAGCCATCATGCATCTTTGGAAGGTAGCAAGTGCATTACATAAACCAAAAGGCATACGTCTATAAGCAAAGGTATCGAAAGGACAAGTAAAAGTGGTCTTTTCTTGATCCCCTTTTGTCACAGGTATTTGAGAGAAACCGGAATAACCATCTAGAAAGCAGAAATGAGTATGTTTGGATAACCGTTCTAGCATTTGGTCAATAAATGGCAAGGGGTAATGATCTTTCTTAGTAGCTTTATTTAACTTACGGAAATCAGTTACCATCCTATAACATGTAACTATTCTTTGCGGGATCAATTCATCTTTATCATTAGGGACGACAGTCATACCTCCTTTCTTAGGAACACAATGGACAGGACTTACCCACTAGCTATCAGCAACTGGATAGATAATACCTGCTTCTAGGAGCTTTAGTATTTCCTTTCTTACCACTTCTTTCATCTTAGGATTTAACCGTCGCTGATGATCAATAACTAGTTTAGCATTTTCTTCCAATTTTATCTTGTGTTGGCATATAGTGGGACTAATGCCCTTAAGATCATCCAGAGTATATCCAATAGCAGCTAGGTGCTTCTTCAGAGTTTTCAATAACCTTTCTTCTTCCTGCTCCGAAAGGTTAGCACTAATTATAACAGGATATATCTTCTTTTCATCAAGATAAACATACTTAAGATTATCAGGCAAAGGTTTAAGTTCAAACACGGGATCGCCCTTGGGTGGAGGAGGATCCTCTAGGATTTCAACAGGCAAGTTGTTTTTCAATACGGGTCCTTGTGTAAGGAATATTTCATCTATCTACCTTCTCTCATTCATATGCATATCATTTTCATGGTCTAGCCAGTATTGTTCTAAAGGGTCATTAGGTGGCACGGCAATAGAAGCAAGACCAATAATTTCATCTTTACTAGGTGGTGCCTTTCCAAGGGGTTGTCTACGGAATTTAGCAAAGTTAAAATCATGAGACATATCCCCTAATCCGACAGTGACAATATCTTTCACATAGTCTATCTTGGCATTAACAGTATTCAAGAAGGGTATGCCAAATATAATGGGACAGAAAGCATCTTGTGGGGAACTAAGAACAAGAAAATCAGCAGGGTATTTAACCTTCCCACACAAGACTTGAATATCTTTAACAATCCCAACTGGTGAAATAGTATCTCTATTAGCAAGCTTAATAGTAACATCAACCCCTTCTAACTCAACATGTGCAATATCATGCATAAGTTCGTTATACAAATCAAGAGGGATAATACTCGCACTAGCACCTACGTCACATAAACCATGATAGCAATGATCTCCTATCTTAACGGAGATGACAGGCAAGCCTACAACAGGTTTATGTTTATTCCTAGCATTGGGTTTGGCTATTCTCGCAGACTCTTCTTGGAGGTAAATAACATGTCTGTAGGATCGAAAGTATGTCTAGAGGGGGGGTGATTAGACTACTTGACAATATAAAAAATCTGCCTTTTGATCATGCAATGTTTTTGGCAGTTTCACAATTAAGATCAATTCAAGTAACACCCTACACATGCAATTCTAGAGTATAAGCAGCGGAAAGTAAATTGCACATGTAGTAAAGAGAGGTGGAGAAGATCAAACACAGTTTGTAGACACGAAGATTTTTGTCGTGGTTCCGATAGGTGGTGCTATCGTACATCCACGTTGATGGAGACTTCAACCCACGGAGGGTAACGGCTGCGCGAGTCCACGGAGGGCTCCACCCACGAAGGGTCCATGAAGAAGCAACCTTGTCTATTCCATCATGGCCTACGCCCACGGAGGACTAGCCTTACTCGGGGTAGATCTTCACGAAGTAGGCGATCTCCTTGCCCTTACAAACTTCTTGGTTCAACTCCACATCTCAAGGACGGAGGCTCCCAAGCGACACCTAACCAATCTAGGAGGCACCACCCTCCAAAAGGTAATAGATGTTGTTGATGATGATGAACTCCTTGCTCTTGTGCTTCAAATGATAATCTCCCCAACACTCAACTCTCCTCACTGATTTGGCTGTGGTGGAAGAAAGGATTGAGTGGAAAGCAACTTGGGAAGGCTAGAAATCAAGTTTCATATGGTAGGAATGGAATGACTTGATCTCGACACAAGGGTAGGTGGTTCTCTTCTCAGAAAGTGTATGGTAGGAATGGTAGACTTTCTGATGGCTCTCTCCACGAATGAAGAGGGGGTGGAGGGGTATATATAGCCTCCACACAAAATCCAACCGTTACACACATATTTGAGCCATCTCGGTGAGACCGAAGTGAAAACTTGGTCAGACCGAAAGTTCAAATATAGTGAACGTTGGGATTTTCGGTGGGACCGAAAATACCATCTCGGTGTGTCCGAAGTGAGTCAAAGGAAGGAGCTTGCCATTCTCGGTGGGACCGAAATTGACAACTCGGATATTCCGAAGTGATGTCAATTGGTTACAGAAGGTTGGCAGTCCAGTTTCGGTGAGACCGAAACTCAAAATCGGATGGACCGAGAAATTAGGGTTTGGAAGAATAACTGAGGTGGTTCATCTCGGTGGGACTGAGTTTGCAGAATCGGTTTGTCCGAGATTACTTATGAGTGTGTTAAGTAGTGAAAGGTGCTGATAGTTGAGGGAGCTAGATCACTAAGCACTTGAGCAACCAGATCATCAACACAACCTCATCCCCTTTTAATAGTATTGGCTTTTCCTATGGACTCAATGTGATCTTTGATCACTAAACCAAAAATAGAGTCTTGAGCTTTTGCCAATGCTTGTCTTAGCATTTTGAGGGGTCCACTTCTTCAGACATTTCCATACCCATATCATCGAACTTCTCTAAAATGATTCTCAAGTAAATATTAGTTCAATGATATATATGTTGTTATTAATTACCAAAACCACCCGGGGATTAGTTGCACTTTCAATCTCCCCCTTTTTGGTAATTGATGACAACATATAGATCAAAGCTTCGACAAAAGATATAATCAATGAATAATATCGTCGCTTTGAGAAGTATGTGATAAACAAGAGCTCCCCCTAAATTTGTGCATTATTTAAAATTTGCGTTTGAATGCAAATGCACAATCGATTAGGATTATGGGTCACTCTTCCATGTCACATACATCTTGGTGGAGCGCACAAAATGATAAGAATGAATAACATGCACTCAATCACCAAGACAAGAGTAAATAGCCATACAATAAGGAATAGCATAAGATAAGCATTAAGCACACATTAAAGCATAGTATGACTAAGCACTCATTAAGGTAGCATCAAACGTAGTAGCAAGCACACTGAAAGTTTCGAAAAACCAAAAGAAACCAATGTATCTCAAAGAAACTGGCAAAAGAACGAAAGAGCACTCTCTCTCTCGAAGCCCTATGATCTATACAATTTCTCCCCCTTTGGCAACAAGTTACCAAAAAGTTCAAAAAGGTATAGAGCTAAGCGTCACTGCGGGCTCTGCTGGCGGCTCCCGTCTGGGTAGATGTTGGTGTAGAAATGACTGCATCGGCGAAGACTTCTGCTGATGTCTGCGCTGGAGGAGTGGATGCTGGAGCTGGAGTAACTGCTGGAGCTGTAGCTGGTGCTGAAGTGGTAGCCCTGGAGTCAGTCACTGGAATAGCTGCAGATCTGGATCCTCTGGGAACCTGAGCAGTCTGGCGATGAGAGTCCTGGACTAGATCATCCTGCATGAGTTCTGCTCTCTCCTGCCTTGCTTCCTCCATGTCTGCCTCAAGCTTGTTGACGGACACCTGAATCTCTGTCAGCTTCACGTCCAGAGCGTGGATCTTGTCCTCAACAATCCTCTCTAGGCTTTCCTGAGATTGCTCAATGCTGGCCAGGCGTTGTTCAATCCTCTGGGTAGCTTCAAGAATCTGTTCTCCGAAGCTCTTTGGCTTAGCTGCTGCTGCTGCTGCCTCTTTGTCAGCTTTAGCTTTCTTCGCAGCTTCGATTTTGGCCTGTCCTTCAACTGAGGTTGGATCCTCTTCATCCATCACAACTACGTTGTCCTCATGCTCTGGCTGCAGTGGCAAGTGCTTCCTATCCAACATGAATTTGCCCGTGCCAAACTTGGCATTGATGAGCATCTGAATCTGCGGGGCAAATCCACACGACCGCTTCTGGTCAGCTGCAGTCCTCTTAATGGTCTCTACCATTAAGTCCATCACCTTAAAAGGTGCCTTCTCATCGAGAATGTGCAGCATGTTGATAGAATAGCCTCGAATCATGCGGTGGTCTCCAGACTTGGGCATCAAGGTATGCCTCAAAATAGTATTAGTGGTGGTCAGACCTGCCTGGAGATAGTACACTGAGCCAAGCTTCCACCCTTCCAAATCAGCAGCGGGGATCTCCTTGTACATGTTCTTCATGGAATCATGACTCTTCTTAGGAATCCCATAGACATCAATGTCGTCCTCTCTCTGCACTGGAGCATTCAGAAGTTCTGCCCATTCTTCAACAGACGAAGAAAACCTTTGACCTTCAGTCATCCAGGTGATCTTGCCATCAGGATAGAAGTGGGCTGTGGCGTAGAACTGCATGATCATCTCGTCATTCCAAGCTGTCAGTTCTTGACCCACAAAATCAGCAACTCCACATGCAGTAAAGCTCTCATGCACATGGGGAAAGAAGTCTCGGTGCTCTTCACTGTCAATGTACTTCCAGTCAACATACCTGGTGTCAGCAACAATAGGCTTCTTATCCATCAGCACGGTCTCATAGAAGTCCTGCTGCTCTCTGGTGTGGAATCTGGGGTCCACAGCAGTCCTTCTTCTCACAGCATATGGATCAGACTGTCTCCATAGCCTGAGACCTTTATCCTTCCTTGCCTTCATGTCCTCAGCTTGAGGATGAGCATCATTGTGGAGTGGCAACTTAGGACGGAGCTTAAGCAACACATGCTCTTCATCTGATTCAGACGGTGGCATCTCACCTTTGTTCTTCTCAGAAGCTGGAATGCTCCTGGTTGTTCTCTTGGGCTTGGCTGGAGCTGCCTTTGCTTGAGCAGGCTTCTTGGGCTTAGAGGAGGCTTGAGCCCGAATAGCATCACCCATGAACTTAGCTTTCTGAGGTGGAGGCTGGGGTGCATCTTCTTCTTCTTCTTCTTCAGCAGCATCAACATGAGGTTCAGCATATACTACCCTCTTCCTCTTGGAAGTTTTCTTCACCTTACTTGGAGCTGGCTCTTCCAAGTTTAGCTTCTTTGCAACAGCTGATTGCTTGACCTTGCTTGTGCCTTTCCTTGACTGCTGCCCTTGGTGCTCTTTGGCAACCACATTCCTCTTTGGCTTGGAGGTAACTTCCTCAGCAACGAAGTCAGAGTCCTCATCATCAGAATTTCTCTTCTTCCTGGTTCTGGTGGCTGCAGGAGGCAAACCACTAGGGGTGCTCCTCTCACCATCATCACTGGAACTGCTATCCTCAGGACTTGTATCTGCCTCTGGAATCTCAGCAAAAGGTGACTCAGACCTGTTCTGGCTGTCACTGACATCTGACATGGCTGACAACCTGTGAAAAGATAAGGTATAGGCAGAGTAGAAGAGTTATCACAACTGCAGAGGTTTTTGCAAAAAAATGAGTTTAAAACTTAGTTTTGAGTTTTCACAGAATGTATTTCGGTCAAACCGATTTTAAGTTTCGGTGAATCCGAAGTGTATTCAGAGGCCTACACACCACTTTCGGTCAGACCGAAATGGGTTTCGGTCCTACCGATAACCTAGGGTTTCACTGAAACTAAGTTTCGGTCACACCGATTTGCACAACTCGGTTAAACCGAATGATGCAGTGCAATGGCCAGAGGCCAAATCGGTCATTCCGAGTTTCAAAATCGGCTTCACCGAGATGCGTTCCGTGGAAACCTAAACCTAAGAATTTCGCTCGAAACTAGAGGATCTGATCTAATGTATAGGGAATATCTCAAACGTGGACAGATTCATGGCAAACCATTCGTGCAAGAGTCAGATGGGGAGAACGAAAGGGATCGGGACTCACCCTAACTTGGTGGAGTCCCTCTACGGCGGCAACGGCGCGGAGAGGATTACCGTTGACGGCGGCGGAGACCTGCGGCGAGGGCGCACAGGCGACGACGGCGATGATCCGTAGACCAGGGCGACGGCAGCAGGGGACTTGGGGGCGAACGGTTTGAAGAGTTAAATCGCGCGCAGCCCTCAGGTATATATAACCCCATGCTGTCGGTGGGACCGAGTTGAAAAACTCGGTGTCACCGAAATGTATAACTGTTGTGCAGTTACGCATATCGGTCAGACCGAGATTTTGAACTCGGTTTCACCGAGATGAAACCTAGATCAGTCTAAGCGTTTCGGTTGGACCGAGATGGAAAAGCCGGTCAGACCGAAATGGACTTAGAAGGTTTTGGAAGTCAGCCTTAGACGGATCGGTGGCTCCGAGTGCTCCTCACTCGGAGAGTCCGAAAATGACTTGTTCAAAGTTGTGATATGAGCATGAATAGAATTTGAGACAAGAAAGCATAGATAGCTAGGGAAAGTGCTTAGGCATTCTTGTCCATCCATTTGGCCAGAAAAATCAAAACAATCAAAACAACAAATGGATGTCCTTGAATGGATAAAATCATGCATTCAACATGCTCACACAATAAGATAGCAACTGAAATATGTGTCAAACATGCACAACCAACACTCTAGCTACTAGCACACAATTTGTCGATGACTAGGTCATCTATATATGAGTATATTGACTTAGGAGCCAAATGAGAACATTTGATCATAGGTCATACTCATCGTTTAAGCACAAGTGGGGTTACCACTTTTACACAAAGCATTTATGTGTTCACATCATTTGGAGATGCTTTAGCTCAATTTTTAGAGCAAAGCTCCCCCTAGATGTGAGAACCCCTTTTAAAGGGTCAAACTAACCTTGGGTTGTCGTAGAAGACTTCATGTAGATGTTGAAGATGTGGATGCTCAATGTTGATGTAGATCATCAAGAGTTGGGAGCTATCCTTTGGATTAGGGCACTTTCAATACCTACATGGGTTAGTCCCACAAGGAACAAACAAGAATATCCATAGACATAGATTGAAGTTCACAAAAGATGATGTCCATGAAAGCAATGATTACCTTGTCCCTTGACTTACCAACAAGAGGGTTTGTGACTCCATGAACTAGTGCATGATGTGGAAGTTGATTGCACAAGTTCTTGCCAAAATGAATATGAGTGAAGTTTGTTGGCGGAGTCACCCTCAAGAACCTTCTAGTTCTTCTTCTTTGGGATCCACATCATCTTGATGGGAATCCTTGGGGTTGTAGTTGAGCTTGACGAAGTAGAACTTGATGTGTCCTTGGGAACCCACTTAACCATGGCTTGAGGTGCTTCAATGAATGCATCAATCTCCTCTTGAAGCTTGTCCTTGGCCTTTAGCTTGTGGTCTTGTGGTGGAAGGTCATCTTGAGCTTGTTCCACATTGGAAGAAGTAGGATCATACTTCTCCTTTTGTGAAACAAACTGTGGAGTAGGGTATTGACCTTCTTCCCACTCAACTCCTTCGGCGTTGAACTTTCGCTCAAAACCAATCCCTTGATTCTTCCGATGTCTTCCTTGTTTGCGAACAATCTCCTCAAAGTTCTTGCTTCCGGCAAGACTCTTGTAGACACCTTTCTCTATGATTTCCTTCAATAAGCTATTTTCTTGCTCAAGTGTAACTTGGCTTGAAACATTGTTAGTGGAATCAAGAGAACTACTAGAAGCAACAATATTGGATTTAACATTGTTATTGTTACTACTAGAGGAAGAATTTTTCTTATGCTTGTCATGCTTAGTCTTAATAGGTGGCAAGAAATTAGACAAGAGAAGTCGTTTGGCAAGATATGAAGAACTCTTCTTTCGAAGATCGTCATTGATCACTTTTAGAAACTCATGTTCTTGCTCTAGAGTGAGCTTCTCGAAGCGTAGCTTCTCATGAGATCTTAGGAGCTCTCTATGATCTTCTTGAGTTGTTTCATGAGCTAACTTAAGAGTGTTTAGTTCTTTAGTTAGACGCTCAATCTCCTTCATAGCATTGTCATTCGACTCTTCTCGACTATAAAGACTACTAGCATTTTCATCATTACTAAGCTCACTAGATTTATCATGCAAGAGCTCATCTTCACCAAGCAAGTCATCTTCATCACTATCAAAGTCAATAAATTCAGGGTGTGTTACCTTGGGGCCTTTAGCCATGAAGCATCTTCCAATTCCCTCATTTGGTGAATCAAATAAGTCGTAGGAGTTGGAGTTGGAGGATACGAGTGCAAGTCCGGCAACACCTTCATCTTGACTATAGTCGGAGTCGGAGTGATAGCTTCCATCGGATTGATTGTCGGAGTCGGAGCCGGAGACCCATTCACCTACATGAGCTTGATGTCTTCTTCTTGTGTAGCTCCTTGATGACTTGTCTTTCCTCTCCGAATCCTTGCTTCTCCGAGAGGGTCTTCGTTCATAACGATCATCTCTACTCCTTCTCTCTCTCCGAGGTGACTCATCTCTTGCTCTTCTTCTTGGAGATTCTTCTTTTCTCTTGTGGGAGCCGTACACTCATTTGAGAAGTGTCCGGGTCTTCCACAATTGTAGCAGTTTCGATCACGACTAGAAGATCTCTTTTCATCATATGATCTAGACTTTGAGCTTCTTTCTTTGCCTCTATTCTTGTAGAACTTGTTGAAGTTCTTGACCATTAGGCTTATCTCTTCATTGGAAATTAGCTTGTCACTTGAGGTAGTAGGAGCATCACTTGTAGCTTTGTAAGCACCACTTGACTTATTGTGAAGCTCTTCCTTATCCTTAAGTGTCATCTCATGAGCAACAATTCTTCCAATGACTTCAGTTGGCTTGAGAGTCTTGTAGTTTGGCATCATTTGGATCAAAGTGCACACGGTGTCATACTTTCCATCCAAAGCTCTGAGAATCTTCTTAATGATGAATCGGTCGGTCATTTCTTCGCTTCCTAAGCCGGCAATCTCATTTGTGATGAGAGCAAGCCTAGAGTACATTTCAGCGACTCCTTCACCATCCTTCATCTTGAACTTGTCAAGTTGTCCTTGAAGAATATCTAGCTTTGATTCCTTCACAGATTCAGTACCTTCGTGCATTTCAACAAAAGTATCCCAAATCTCTTTAGCATTCTCAAGACGGCTGATTTTGTTGAACTCCTCGGGACACAAAGCATTGAAGAGAATGTCACAAGCTTGAGCATTGTTTTGCAACATCCGCAACTCTTTCGGTGTAGCTTTGCGATCCGGAACTTTTCCTTCTTCGAAGAAATCACCTTGCATACCAACACAAATAATGCCCCATGCGGCTGGGTTATGACCAAGAATATGCATTTTCATTTTATGCTTCCAACTAGCAAAATTTGTACCATCAAAGTAAGGACCTCTACGATAATTACCCTCACTAGACGCCATACTCTCCTAGGTTGTGAAACCAAGCTTATGGAGTCCAATGCAATGGAAACCAAAACAATGGAGACCAAAGCTCTGATACCACTTGTAGGATCGAAAGTATGTCTAGAGGGGGGGTGATTAGACTACTTGACAATATAAAAAATCTGCCTTTTGATCATGCAATGTTTTTGGCAGTTTCACAATTAAGATCAATTCAAGTAACACCCTACACATGCAATTCTAGAGTATAAGCAGCGGAAAGTAAATTGCACATGTAGTAAAGAGAGGTGGAGAAGATCAAACGCAGTTTGTAGACACGAAGATTTTTGTCGTGGTTCCGATAGGTGGTGCTATCGTACATCCACGTTGATGGAGACTTCAACCCACGGAGGGTAACGGCTGCGCGAGTCCACGGAGGGCTCCACCCACGAAGGGTCCACGAAGAAGCAACCTTGTCTATTCCATCATGGCCTACGCCCACGGAGGACTAGCCTTACTCGGGGTAGATCTTCACGAAGTAGGCGATCTCCTTGCCCTTACAAACTTCTTGGTTCAACTCCACATCTCAAGGACGGAGGCTCCCAAGCGACACCTAACCAATCTAGGAGGCACCACCCTCCAAAAGGTAATAGATGTTGTTGATGATGATGAACTCCTTGCTCTTGTGCTTCAAATGATAATCTCCCCAACACTCAACTCTCCTCACTGATTTGGCTGTGGTGGAAGAAAGGATTGAGTGGAAAGCAACTTGGGAAGGCTAGAAATCAAGTTTCATATGGTAGGAATGGAATGACTTGATCTCAACACAAGGGTAGGTGGTTCTCTTCTCAGAAAGTGTATGGTAGGAGTGGTAGACTTTCTGATGGCTCTCTCCACGAATGAAGAGGGGGTGGAGGGGTATATATAGCCTCCACACAAAATCCAACCGTTACACACATATTTGAGCCATCTCGGTGAGACCGAAGTGAAAACTCGGTCAGACCGAAAGTTCAAATATAGTGAACGTTGGGATTTTCAGTGGGACCGAAAATACCATCTCGGTGTGTCCGAAGTGAGTCAAAGGAAGGAGCTTGCCATTCTCGGTGGGACCGAAATTGACAACTCGGATATTCCGAAGTGATGTCAATTGGTTACAGAAGGTTGGCAGTCCAGTTTCGGTGAGACCGAAACTCAAAATCGGATGGACCGAGAAATTAGGGTTTGGAAGAATAACTGAGGTGGTTCATCTCGGTGGGACTGAGTTTGCAGAATCGGTTTGTCCGAGATTACTTATGAGTGTGTTAAGTAGTGAAAGGTGCTGATAGTTGAGGGAGCTAGATCACTAAGCACTTGAGCAACCAGATCATCAACACAACCTCATCCCCTTTTAATAGTATTGGCTTTTCCTATGGACTCAATGTGATCTTTGATCACTAAACCAAAAATAGAGTCTTGAGCTTTTGCCAATGCTTGTCTTAGCATTTTGAGGGGTCCACTTCTTCAGACATTTCCATACCCATATCATCGAACTTCTCTGAAATGATTCTCAAGTAAATATTAGTTCAATGATATATATGTTGTTATTAATTACCAAAACCACCCGGGGATTAGTTGCACTTTCAATGTCCATCTAAATCTTCTACCAAGAGATCTTTAACCATAGCAACACTAGGTTCAACTTTAATTTGCTCAAAGGGTGTAGGCGTTTTAGTACTACTCTTACGAACTACAGTTGAAGCTTGAGCATGATCCTTTATCCTAACAGGGTGAAAGTGATGTATATCGACTAGAGGGGGGTGAATAGGCGATTTTTATGAAAGTCTTCAAAACATGGAAGTTTCGAAGACAAACGATAAAACCAATCCTATTTATATGCATCGAAAGGTAGACTACACTAGACAAGCTATAGTCAAGTATTCAATGAAGTGAAAGCATGAAGACTAATAGCAACTAGGCGGTATGGATCAGGATGGAAGATTGCATGAAGCCAATCAGAACAAGTAGTCACACAGTGAAGTCAATCAGATAAGGCAAGCAGGCAATGACTTCACAATGAAAAACAGTAAGTAAAGAGAAGGAAGAGATAGAACCAGTAGCTCGGGGAAGACGGTGATTTGTTAGACCAGTTCCAGTTGCTGTGACAACTGTACGTCTGGTTAGGGAGGCTGAGATTTAACTCAGAAGACCGCGTCTTCACCTTGTTCCCCTTGAGCTAAGGACACCTAGTCCTCGCCCAATCACTCTGGTAAGTCTTCAAGGTAGACTTCCAAACCTTCATAGACTTCGTTCACCGGTGATCCACAATGACTCTTGGATGCTCAGAACGCGACGCCTAACCGGCTGGAGGAAACACAGTCCTCAAGTGTAACAAGTCTTCAGGTCACACAGACAGAAAGACTTCAGTGATACCTAACACTCTTTGGCTCTGGGTGTTTGGGCTTTGTCCTCGCAAGGATCTCTCTCTCAAATGCTTCGGAGGTGGGTTGCTCTCAAACGACAAAAGTTGTGTAATAACTCTGAGCAGCCACCAATTTGTGGTGTAGGGGGTGGGCTATTTATAGCCACTAGGCAACCCGACCTGATTTGTCCGAAGTGACCCTGGGTCACTAGGGAACTGACACGTGTTCCAACGGTCAGATTTCAAACACACACGGCAACTTTACTTGGGCTACAAGTAAAGCTGACTCATCCAGCTCTGGATAAGATTTGCTCTCATTGTCTTCGCTCGAAGACATAGGATTTGGTTGAGCATCACTTCAGTCACTCTGACTTAGTTCACTTGGACCCCACTTAACAGTACAGTGGTTCCTATGACTCAACAAAGAAGAAAAAAGGAAACAATGAAACATCTAAGTCTTCGTGCTCCATAGTCTTCACACAATGTCTTCTCATGTCATAGACTTCAATATGATTATCTTCATATACCACCATTGTCGTTAATGTCTTCATACATTTTTAGGGGTCATCTCCTGTAGGTAAACCGAATTAATGAGGGACTACTACCTGTGTTATCCTGCAATTCTCACAAACACATTAGTCCCTCAACCAGGTTTGTCGTCAATACTCCAAAACCAACTAGGGGTGGCACTAGATGCACTTACAATCTCCCCCTTTTTGGTGATTGATGACAAACTGGTTGAAGTTTTCAACGGGGATAAAAGTATGTGAAATTGTAAAGGATGAAGGTATTGTCTTCATAAGTAGAAAAAGGCTCCCCCTGAAGATGTGCATATAGTTGATTTGTTTTTGAATGCAAATGCACATGGCAGGTTGAACTTGTGGAGATCCTCTTCAACTTATGAAGACAATTCATCATGCACATTTGATATGTCATATATAATGATATGCATAATGAGAAATGGACGTCTGCAAATGACTAAGTGTGGAAAATATCGTAGCACATGCGGAATTTATCATCGCATTACAGAGTACCAGAAAACATAGCAGATAACCATCAAGTTTAAGTGTTACAACTCAAAAGAACCAAATGTAGCAAAAATGAGAGTTGTAAACACTAGGCAAAATATAAAGCACCCACCCATATGGACCCGCTTAAAGACTATCAACTCATATGCTTCTCCCCCTTTTGTCAGTAAGGACCAAAAATATTTGAAGACATAGAGCCTCTACTCGTTCCCAGTTGGAGCAGGAGAGGATGCAGGGTTGGCGTTGGTGTTTGGCGGTGCAGAAGTAGTCGGTGCAGTGTCGACACGCGCTGAAGGAGGAGGTGGTGAGGTAGCATCATCTTGATCATCTATCACCCTGGCGTCAACCGTTGCAGCGGAGGAGGAGTAGTCAGAGTCTTCAAGAGACGGAGTTCGATGCAGAACAGCATTCCTTGGAGGAGTGTGGTCAAACTTGAATCTTTCTATGAAGCCATCGTCTTGAAGATCCGCTTCAGCACTCAGCAAAGTTAAACTCTTCCATGACCTCCGACAGGTTTCATGAGCAACAAAGGCATTCTTGGTGGCAAGGTTGCGAATGCGATTGACGTCCACCAAGAGGCTTTGCATCTGACGCTTCAGCCAGTAGTGATGCTTATCATGTTTTTGATGTAAGGCAACGAGAAGCTCTCGGTCATTGAGAACACGAGAACGCTTCCGAGGCCTTTGAGCAATGGTGCTCTCAGTAGCTTCAGTCTCTGCATGACGAGGTAGGTGAGTATGGCCAACCAGAGGATAAATGCGAGAGACTGCTGGAACTCCTTCAATTGGCTGAGTGAAGCTCTGGTGATCAGCGTTGTAAAGACTGACAGGCTCTTTGGCAGGCTCTTGGTATATGGCTTCAGCTGACATATCAACTTCTGGCAAGAATATATGATGATTGCGAGCAGAAGGCTGATAGTTGATAGCAGAATGAAGCTTGATGAGGTGCATAATCCATGGAGCGTAGAACTTGAGACCGAAAAGATCAGAGCCTGACACAGCCAACTGCTTGATAAAGAAATCTTGAGCATTGAAGCAGATGCCATTGAAGATATGGAAGACCAATGTCTTCATTGTGCCTTCAAGCTTGGCTGATGAAGAATGTCCTTTGACAGGCCATAGAGTTCGCCTGATAATATGATAGGTGGTGCATGGCAGATACTCTAGATCTTCAACAAAGAACTCCTTTGGATATTCAGCATCGATTGGCAACGGCTTCATCATGCTTAGCATCTGGCTCATGTTGGGCTTGGGCTTCTAAAAGATACTCTCCAAAGCTTCGTTGTGTAGTTGATAGCCAGGTGCATACAGTTCTCCTGGAGTGGGCAGGCCAGTAAGATCAATGAGATCAAATGCTTTGGCTTCATGATGGACATTGCCTGTCATCCACTCAAGGACCCATGTCTTCGGATCCCTGCTGTACCCTCGAATGTGGAGGGTTGCATGGAATTGCAGAAGCAGCTCTTCATTCCAGTGCTCTTTGTCAGTCACAAAATTCAGCAAGCCAGCATCACGGAAGTAATCAAGAGCTTCCTCAAGACAGGGCAGTCCAGTAATGGCTTCAGTATCAAGACGCATATGAGGGGAAATGTGCCCTTGATCATAGAGTACTCGTGAATAATAATTGCGCTGCTGATGGCTCCAGAACCTATCTGATGATATCCTTGGCTTGGAATAGGGATTCTTGGCGCTATCAAAGAACGTGTTGTGCGCAATGAAGCCATTTGCATTGAAGGACCCTTGAGAGGTGGCAGTACCTGGGAACCTTGGCAGTCTTGGCTTAGGCTTCTGAACCTGAGGCATGTGCTCAACATGGTAGTCAAATTGAGGACCAGCAGCATGCGGTCCAGCAGCAGGCGGAGGAATCAGAATGGGCCATCTGACAGAGACGAGATGATCATCTTTGTCATATGCTTGCTCAATTGTATGGGGCCGTGGAGGCGGAACAGGAGCAGTGGCAGTGGCTTCAGGCTGCTGAGTGGCTTCAGGTGCAGCATTTGCTTCTGGTGCCATTACATCAGGCACCACATTGACTTCAGGTGCCACATTAGCTTCAGCCATGACAACGTCATTGGCTTCAGTGGTGGTGGTGGCAGCCTCAGAGTTTGTAACCTCCACTTCCGGAGCTGGAGGGTCAGACACATTCTCCTCGAGAACAGGGGGTGTGGCAGCACGTGCTTCTTCTTCTTCGGGTTGTTCTTCATCGGCTGATGCAGCCGGAATATCTTCAGCCGCTTTGGCTTCAGACTCTGGGAGGTTCACAGAAGGAGAAGCTTCAAGACATATTGTTGCTCTTCTCCTTCTGGAACACTTGAAGGAACGACTTGGGGCCTTGTTCCTTTGTGAAGCCTGCGAAATGCTGGCGACGCCTGTAGTGATGGAGTTGGTTGGACCTCAAAGTCTTCATCTTCAAGCGCCGAAGTGGTGACTTGGGTTGGGGGAGTTGCTGGTGTATCTTCTGGGTGATCATCCCATGAGTCATCCTGTGCAATTGGCGTCAATGGACGACCAATGCTGATGCGTTCGCTGTTTGTGAGAACAGGCGATGATTCCACATTGTACTCGATCTGAGGAAGGACTTCATCATCTTCAACATTGTCATGAGGACCAATGTCTTCAGCTGCAGTGGGGTCAACAGCTGGAATGTATTCAGCCTCTGTGGGAGCAGGCTCATGAACAGTCATGCGACGTTCTTGGTGTGTAGACGCAGGGCAAGCAACAGAAATGGGCTCGACAAAAAGGGCTCTGTGGGAGCAGCCCGGTCCTTCTTGGTCTTGCGCTTCTTTGTGGGTGGAGCATCATCAGTTGTGTTCTTGTGCTTGCAAGCTTCAGCTTCAGCCACCTTTGTCTTCTTAAGCTCTGAAGCAGCTGGGGTGACCTTAGGCTTCGTGCCAGTCATGCTGGCAGGGAAGACAATGCTAGGCACTTCCTGCCGTGATTCTTCAGCTTGGGTCAGAGTTTGCTTCTTCTTTTTCTTGGCAGCCATCCTGGGGTCAATGCCAGGACGCCCAAGGGCCTTGCTCTTTTCAGCTTCATTGTAAGCTTGGACGCATTTGGCAGCCAAGGCCTTGATTCGCTCACGAGAACCTTTGGCTTCTTCACGCCTTTTGCGAAAGGCTTCCTTGAGCTCATGCATCATGACTTTGAAGTTCTGGATTTCTTGGACGCTGAGCTTGGCCATATGCTTCTTGAACTGAGCCTTTTCATAGTCAATCTTTTGCTTCAGCTCAACAATTCTCTGAGCAAGAGCTAGCTCAGAAGCAATGGCGCCATTGAAGGAGACGCTTAGGCCAACTGGAAGCTACGGATCGTCAAATCCGAGGTTGGGGGTGTCAAACCACTCATCAATGAAGTTGTTAAACACTTCCACGTCAAAGAGCGGCAAATCATTGAAGATTTCTGCGTCTTGCTTGCTCTTGATCAATTGCTCCAGAGCGTCATCAGCTAGACCTTCATCACTTGATAGATCAATGGCTTCATTGGCGTTCTTCAGAACAGCATCTAGAGTCAGAGCTGGACTGGGGTTGCGCATGGGCTTCTTCCTTAGCTGCTTGCTCTTGGAAATGCGAGAGTGCTCTTCTGATTGCACACTTGGTGCTGGTGGAGCAGTGGCCAAGGGCTTCACTCTCGAAGCAATTGGTGGAGTGGTCTTCGAAGCCTTGGATTTCTTCTTCTTCGTGGGCTTCGGAGATGCAGGCGCTTCATCAGAATCAGCGTGTATGCAGATTGATCCACATCCGCCCCTTGAACCCTTATATGACTGATGAGACCTTCTAAGTTGTAGAAGGGCCCAACCAAGTTAGGTTCAGCTTTGCGCGTGCCATCGGCACGGGGCGCAGAGGGGCCAGGATTGAAGTCCAATCCCCAAGTCTTCTTGTTCTCTTTGGCCGAGTTCTTGGCATGCTGAAGATTTCGCTTGAACAGATTGTCGTCGCGACACCATAGCAGTGATGATGGGTTGTCATCTGCTGGTTGTGGCCCACGGACCATGCAAGGATAGAAGCTTTGAGCAATGGCTTCAGCTTGGGTTCTGGGTGGAAGATTCTTGTACATAATGTCTCCCCATGGACGCTTGATGGCATTCTTTTCAGCATACTCTTGGATCACGAATCTGTACTTGAACCACTGTTCAGCCCAATATCTTCGAATCCATTGGATTCGAGTCTTCCTCTGATTGTAATCCTCCTCTGGATCAGTCTTGTACATTTCACTAAGGTCAGGAGGCAAATCTTTGGAGGTGTTTCCACGTCGCTGTCTGCCACCCTTTCTAACAGATTTTTCAGTTGCCATTGGGTTCAAACGGAAAGGCTTCAAACTGAAAGGCTTCAACACTGGCAAATGCTTTGGTCTGTTGGTAAGACAGGAGTTGGCTTCGGGAGAATCAATGTGACGCTGCAAGAATTCTGCAAATGAATGCAGACTATGAAAACCAAGGGATTCTCCCACGGACATGTACCTGTGACAGCATTAGAGATGCGAGGGAAGGGGAAGAGGTCATATGCATTCTCAGAAGATTTTCAAGATAAATTAGTTTAGAAGACTTTGACCTCATAGCGCGAAGACATTCGCTTATATGGTGAGAGTTGGTTCCAGATTAGTATGAATCCATGAATAGGTACAAGTGAGGAATCTAACTATGTTTGAAGCATATGTGAATGTACTAGGCAAGATATGAGATGCAGACAGGATAGATCCAAACATGTGGAGGCAGAAACTTCTTATGGTAAAAGTGATGAATCTATTGGATCAAGAAGATGGTAAAAAGAGAGTTTTAATTTACCACACGATCAACTGCTTAGACGGAGAAGAAGTGGATGCCGAGCAGTTCGACCTTCTGCGTCCTAACTTGGCGACGGAGGACACCTACGGTGACGGCGGAGGAGACGATGTCCGCGGCCGGCGTGAAGACGGCGTCGACGAGGTCGCGACAGCGAAGCGCTTCGTCGCCGGCGTCGTCGAGAGCTAGCGGAGGCGCTAGGGTTGGTCGAGGCGGAGAGGTGGTAGAAGAATTTTTGACTGTGATGGGACGTGCATTTATAAGGATGGTGTAATGCCCCGGATGTAATACTTTCCCTTTTGGGCATATAATATATCTCCGGCTTCATCTATTTCCATTCCGGGTTCTTTGTCTTTCGGGTTTTCGTCGTTTTGTTGTGTGAGTGTGTGGCATTCATTCATATCATGTAGACATGTGCATTGCATTGCATTTGTGTTGTCGGTTGCATCCGGTTCCACGTGTTCCTTCCCGTTGTCCGTTTCGCGTTCCGGAGCTCTCTCACGTGTCCGTGACGTCCCGTAGGCCTACTTTGTTGTTTGGGCGTGTAACGTTACCGGTGTGCCGCGAGGTTGTTGTGTGTGTTGTTGTTTTGTTGTGTGCAACCCGCCTCTCAAATCTCGTCGCGTTTGGACTCCGTTGCTATTCCATCCGTTGTTCGTGTGGGTCCAAAGTGCCTTCACTTTGTGTCCCAGAAACACCCCTACTGCAGTCTTCTATCTTCTCCTAGGCCCTTCTAAACTACCCCCGCGATCGGATCCGTCGGATCGCGATCGGAGGGCTCCTAACACCCCCAGATCCCTCCTAACCCTAGCAGATCTGCTATATAATAGACCTAGGTCTATTTTTGGGCATTCCCTAGCTTCTTCTCCACTTCTCCCCTAAATTTCTGGATCCAACCATCCCCTCTCTGCCACTTGGATTCCTCTCCCGAAGGAACCCATCGAACCAGCCACCGCCGCCCTTACCTCACCTGGGATCGGGCGCTCCGACCAGATCCCTCCCCCAGTTCGATCCAGCGATCGAGAGGTCAGCGGCCTGCGACCGCACCGATCGACCGGGCTCAGCCTCCCGCATCGCGCCGTCCGCCCTGGACCACTTCGACGCCATCGCGGCCCGTCCCTCTCGTCGGCCCGCATCGCCATCGCTCTTCGCCAGGCGGCCTCGCCTGGACCACTTCCCCGTCGGCTTTCCCCTCCAGCCCGAAGGCACCGCTGGGCCGAGCCCAGTCGCCACCGTGCCACCGACCGTCGCCGCTCTCCCCGCTCCGACGCGCGTGGGCCTCCCTCCGCCGTCGGCCCACCTTCCTCGCCTCTCCATCTGGCTGGGCCGCCGCTCGCCTCTCGCGCCAGTCGCCAGGGCGCCACCACCGCGGGCCGCCGCCCCGCTCCGCACCGGGCCGCCCAGCCGCCAGCTCCCTCCGGTTCCGCCTGGGCCGACCGCGGCCAGGCCCGACCGCATCGCCCCGCGGGCCAGGTCGCGCAGCGGTCTCCAGGCCGCCGAACCAGCAGGCCGAGCCCGAGCCGCCTCTCCAGCCGCCACCTCGCGGGCCGCCAGATCCGGGCCCGTTGCTGTTTTTTTTTCTCCAGATCTGCCTGAGAAGGTTGACTCCCCACTCCTCTAAGTCCCAAATCTGTTATGTGCTGATGCTGTTTTCAAACTGCTAGATCTCCTTGTGTGTTTGTCCGATTCGCGCATATAGCATGTCCAGACGTTCGTGGAGACTTGCTCTACGTTTTATCTGTAGTTGTCATGCATGTTAGAGATCATCTAGGTGCTTGTTTTGCTGTTGCAAGAGTGCATCATGATATAAACTGCTGCTATGTGATATTTTTGTGCCACCTTTGCCATGTGATATCTTTTAGCTCGTTTGTCCGAATGATGCAAATGACATGTCCACGTGTTCGTCTTGCCATGCTCTACGTGTTGCTTGTGATAGGTTGCATGTTAGATTTATTATTGCCTTGTTATCATCGTTGCAAAGTGCCATGTGGCTGTGATGTTATTTCACTTGTTATGAAATGCCATCTTGTTGAGCTCGTTGCTATCGTTGTGTTTACCTCAATGATGCATGCTTGTGTGTTTCGGGATCACCGTCATGTGTATTTTGATGAGGTGCTTACCTCTTGCCATGTTTAGTTTCGAGGTGACTTAAACATGCTCTTTTATATGCCATGATGATATTGCTGTTTTAGGACTTAGTGGTTTTTCACTAAGTCTGAAATCTGTAACGTTCCGATGCCATGTTCGTGTGATGTTCTAGGACAAAGCATGATAGTTTTGGAGTGGTTTTTGATTGTTCCTTGTAGTATATATTGTTGTCTTTCCATTCATGTCCTCACATGTCCATTTAAGTGGCTGTAGCATGTTTATCTTTTGCTCCAAAGTTTCAATAAAATTCTGCTGCCAGAATTTTATTGCCAAGTTCAATATGTCCAAGATCATTGCTATTGATCCGTGGCTCCGTTGGGGGTGCACCTTTGGACTTAGTTGCTGTAGTATATGTCTAGTTTGTGTTCATGTCCTTTGCCATGATTTTTGAGTGCTGTAGCTTAATTATTTTGTGCTCCGAAGTTGCTATGTTGCTGTAATTTTCAGCTTTCGCTCATTTCTTGTTTCGGGCATAACTTTTAGCCCGTAACTCCGATTTCAGTGAATCTTATATCAAACTTGATTGATTTTCTGTGTAGATTAATAATATCAGATTGTTATCTTATTTTGACGTGTTTTGCTTGAGTGATGTTTTACGTGCTCCGTGTGCATCCTTAGAGCATCCATCATGCATTCATCTTTTTCGAGTGCGCATTGCATCTTGTTGATTGGTGCTTGGTGTGATTGTTTTGTTTAGAGACGGAAGCTGAGACCGAGTACGAGGTTGAGCACGAGGTTACCAACGAGGTTGAGCACGAGGATCCTTCTTACGATCCGAACGACTTCTCTTCAGGCAAGATGACCGAACCCCGATAACATTACTATCTTTGCCTATTGCTAGTGGTCTCGATCTATAGTTTTGCCTCGATGCCCATGATCTTCTTGTCAGCCTCCTACTTGTAACCAATTGCCATGTTTAACCAACCTACCTATGCAAACCGTTGCTTGGCTAAGTACGCTTCGCTCAGCCCCTTCTTATAGCATTGCTAGTTGCAGGTGAAGATCGAAGATGCTTGCTTCATGTTGAAGTTTGGTTGGGTTTTATCACACTATATAAATGCTTAAAATGAAATCATCTATATATTGGCAAGGGTGGAAGGTTAAGCCTTTTGCTTGGTGTTTTGTTCCACTCATGTCGTTAGGAACCGTATAAACCGGTGTTATGTTCCTTGATTATGCGTTCCTAACACGGTTGGGGTGTATGGGACCCCCTCGATAAACCGCTAAGTGCTAAGTCTTTTCCAGCAAGTCCCAACATTGGTACTATTTGCCTAATAACAAACTAAACTTGCATAGGGAGTAATTAACCCTCTTTCTTAATCAACAACCCCGGGCCAGTGCTCCACATGAGTGTTGGTCCGAAACGGGGAGCCTGCGGGGCCGCCTTGGGGCAACTCGAGGTATCTGGCATACACCCGTAGCTTCGCCCATCCGGCCGTGTCCTAAGACTTAGATACGCGCAGCTACTATCAGGGTGTCGACACGCCGGGAGGATTTGCTGGATTAGCCTTACCTTAGCTCGGTATATCTTGAGCACGGGATTCCGAGGATACTCGGGTCTTCCCACTTTGGAGTTGCGACTCCGCGGATCGTGGGCTTGTAATGGGTCAAGTTGGAACACCCCTGCAGGGTTTGAACTTTCGAAAGCCGTGCCCGCGGTTATGTGGCAGATGGGAGCTTGTTAATTCCGGTTGTAGATAACTTGACACAATGTTTCTAATACACTACCAGCGTGTGTTCCGTGACTGTCAATTTCCGAATAGGGATTCGGGAGTTGAACACGGAGGGGTTATGTTTGCTGAGCTTGTAGCTAGGATCACCTCGTGATCACTTCTCGTCGAGGCCTTCTCTTCTCGCTCTCACTCACGTAAGTTAGTTGCTAGTTGCTGCTGCAGACACTTATTCTTTTCTTCAGCCTTATCCTCACCCAAAGGCTTTGATAGTCTTGTTACCCGGTGACGGGATTGCTGAGTCCTCTGTGGCTCACAGTTACTTCACACACCAGATGCAGGTCCAGTTGTGAGCTATCCAGGTGATGGCACCGAGCTGGATTGGGAGTACGACGAGGAGCGTAGTCGGTACTATGTGCGATACCCGGATGATCAGTAGTGGAGACTCTTACTAGGATTCGATCCGCCTGTGGTTTATTTATCTAAGTTTGGTACTTTGACATTTGGCTTTTGCCCTTAGAGGGTTGTGATGTTCTTAATGTATGATGTTTGAGACTTGTACTGTAATTCTGTGACGTGGCGAGTGTAAGCCAACTATTTTCTGTTTACTATCCCCTCTTTTACATGAGTTGTGCAAAGATTACCGAACTTGATATCATTCTAGGATGGATTTATGCCTTTAAGTCGTGCCTCGACACGTAGGAGGTATAACTCCATCCTGGGCATTACAAGTTGGTATTCAGAGCCTTCTCAGACCTAGGAGCCCCCACTGTTTGATCGAATCGTTGACGGTCGAGTCTAGGCACACACTGAAAACTTTTTTGAGTCCTATATTATATCGGAGAGTAGGATTTCTTTGCTTCTCATCCCCTTTCTCTCTGGTGAGGACTCCTGACGACTACTCTTGTCTCTCCTATCTTCAAAATTGCACAAAAAATTTTTTAGGAATCCCGCGAGTATTCTGGGATTGTTTCGATGTTCTTGTGACAAGGATATTGTTCCCGATGCCTCCTGTTACCGAGGAGTTGAGCTTCGGGGTATTTTTGTCACAAGCATATCGCGGCAGTACTAAATACTTAAGACGGCCGACATCGAAAATCTCTCCTATACGGCCAGTGGCAAGATAACCCCGACATCACCCAGTACTGGGGAGGTAGTTCGGGAGTATTGCCATAGCTTGTTATAGTGGATGCTTTTCGAAGGTCCGAGGTACACAGTTTCCGAGAAAGACTGGTTATGTGTTGAAGGATGGATACACCTGGATGTAGGTTTAGAGTTGATTGCGCGGTGCTTCCCGTGTATCCCCAACACCTGATTGCATAACTGGAATCTTTCGGAAATCTATAGGTGGGTTTTATCCAGTAGATCGTAGGCATTCTTCCAACGAATGCAGGTTAGTGAGTTCGGGGTTCGACATTGAGTGAAGGGGTTATATGACCGATGTTACTATCAGGAGTTGCATCTTAAAGGGTCCTTGGCTATGCTGATCCGGGGATTGCAAAACCTTTTCGTAACGCGTTCATATGCTTTCAGCACAAAGATGTTAGAACGAAACTCCTCTCTTGTGTCTGTTCCCATCCGTACCTTGTTGTTTTCTTATTTTATCCTTTTGTCCCCTATGTGGCTTCTCGTGAAGACTGATGTTATCATTTAACTGAGAATATCTTTCGTTCCTCTTGTTCGGAAGATTTCATTCGTTCTTATTGTTCGAATGATTATTGTGAAGACTTGTTGCAATTCATTCCATTGATTCAGCTTATACCTTTTGTCAATCAATTGCTGATTCGTGGTCATCTCTTACAGGATGGCTCCGAAAAAGGTTCCCAACGCTAACCCAGAGGTGGAAGAGGTCCCAGATCATCCTCCTTCCCCTCCTCCTCCGCCTGAGGCTTGGAGAGCAATTATGCAGACTACAGCTCAGAATACCCAGTTGATGATGCAGATGATGCAGCAGATGCAAGCTAATCAAGCTAATCAGGGTATTCCAGGGAATCAAGGCAACTTCTTCAACCAGCCGCACCATGCTACTCTTAACCAGTTCTTGGCCAACAATCCTAAAGCTTTCAGTTACTGTGTCGACCCTCTTGATGCTGAAGATTGGCTAACCGATATCAAGAAGCATTTTGAGTGCAGTAACGTGAAGGAAGATGATTATGTGAAGTTTGCAGCCTTCCAACTGAAAGATCAAGCAGCTGACTGGTGGCAGCAGTACAAAGACTCTAGGCCGGGTCAAGTGATCTCTTGGGAGAATTTCTGCAAGGATTTCCGTTCGCACCACATTCCTACAAGTGTCATCGAGGGTATGCGTGAGCAATTCCGCAACCTGAAGCAGGGCTCCATGACAGTCTATCAGTATAATGTCAAGTTCCAAAACCTCGCTCGCTATGCTAAGCAAGACATTCCTGATGCCAAGAGTAAAATCTATCAGTTCCGTGGAGGTCTCAAAGATGAACTTCAGCTTGCTCTCACTTTGTTCGAGCCCGATGAATTCGACAAGTTCTATAACATGGCTTTGAAACAAGAAGCAGCTCAGCTTAAGATGGAGGCTTCTAAGAAGAGAATTCGAGATGCTGTTCACTCTTCCTCATCGTCTCAGTTGGTCTCGAAGCATCAGAAATTCTGGCTTCCTCCTCCTCCAGTGATTCGAGCTCCATACAACAACTCCAACAACTCCAACAACTCCAACAACAAGAACTCTAGTGGTCGTGGTTTCTCCCACCCACCCAACCCGAGCAACCAGTCGAAGAAGCAGTTTCAGTCTCAAGGCTCCAAGTCCAGTGGCTCTCATTTCCGTCCTCTCTCTGAAGTGGTGTGCAACAAGTGTGGCCAGAAGGGTCATTATGCCAACAGATGTCCGAATCCGAAGCGTCTTCCACCTCCTCCACCTGTGAGTTCAGCTATTGTCAGGCATGATCCAAAGGCAGCAAGGGTCAATCTGATGAATGCAGCGCAAGCGGAGAATGCTTCTGATGTCATTTTGGGTAACCTTCCAGTGAACTCTTTTCCAGCTAAAGTTTTGTTTGATTCGGGTGCTTCATGCTCTTTCATGTCTCAACCATTTGCATCCAAGCACAATATTGCCACTTCAAATTTGCCTCAGAGGTTGCAAGTCATTTCTCCGGGGAGACGTATGTCTTCTACTGTCTATGCTCCGGATGTTTCTATTCGCGTGGGAGATTATCGTTTTATGGCTAAACCGGTGGTTCTTGGTAATTCTGACATCGACCTCATCCTCGGAATGGATTGGCTTTCTCAGCACGATTCTCACATTGATTGTGCTCAAAAGGAAGTCAAGTTGACTCATTCTGATGAAGATGTGATTATCTTCGCCTCCAGGGATAACACTATCCGGCTTTTCTCTCTCAATGATAAGGGCAAAATTAATGCCATATCTCAAATTCCGGTGGTGAACGAATATCAAGACGTCTTTCCTGAAGAACTTCCAGGCATGCCTCCACACCGTCAGGTGGAATTCATTATTGAACTCGAGCCGGGTACTGAGCCAGCATGCCGGCGTCCGTACAAGCTCTCTCCGGATGAATTGAAGGAATTGAAGAAGTAGCTTGATAAGCAGGAGAGTATGGGTCTCATCAGGCCTAGTACATCTCCGTGGGGCTGTGGTGTCTTATTTGTCAAGAAGAAAGATGGCACGGAGCGTCTCTGTGTTGACTACCGGCCATTGAACAAGAAGACGATTAAGAACAAGTATCCGCTCCCCAACATCAACGAACTCTTTGAGCAGCTCAAAGGAGCTAAAGTGTTCTCTAAGCTTGACCTCCGAATGGGCTATCATCAAATTCGCATTCGCGAGGAAGACATTCCCAAGACGGCCTTCAGAACGAGCTACGGTTCATACGAGTATACCGTCATGTCCTTCGGTCTCGCCAATGCTCCTCCTACCTTTTCAAGGATGATGCATTACATCTTCAACCCCTATACGGGCGAGTTTGTGCTTGTGTATCTGGATGATATTCTGGTGTTTTCCAAGAATGAAGAAGATCACGAAAAGCACTTACGTCTGGTTCTTGATCGACTCCGAGAGCATAAATTCTATGCCAAGTTCTCCAAGTGCGAGTTTTGGCTCGATAAGGTTTTGTACCTGGGCCACATCATCTCAGCTGACGGCATTGCGGTTAATCCCGAGAAAGTTGAAGCAATTGTCAACTGGGAAGCTCCTCAGAACGTCAAGCAGCTCCGCAGTTTTCTGGGTCTTGCCAGCTATTGCAGAAGGTTTGTGGAGAACTTCTCCAAGATTGCCAAGCCTCTTTCCAACCTGCTTCAGAAGAATGTCAAATACTTTTGGTCTCCAGAATGTGAAGTGGCATTCAAAACCCTCAAAGAGAAGCTCGTCTCTGCTCCAGTTCTGACTCCTCCGGATGAAACCAAGCCCTATGAAGTATTCTGTGATGCTTCTCTTCAAGGTCTTGGTGGTGTGCTTATGCAAGATAAGAGAATTGTGGCATACACTTCTCGTCAGCTAAAGCCAAGTGAGAAGAACTATCCCACACATGATCTCGAGCTAGCAGCTGTGGTACATGCTCTGATTACGTGGAGACATCTGTTGTTGGGCAGAAAGGTCGACATCTTCACTGATCACAAGAGCTTGAAGTACATCTTCACACAGCCGCATCTGAACCTCCGCCAGACTCGTTGGGTTGAAATGATCCAAGAGTATAATCCAAGCATTGAATACACTCTTGGCAAGGCGAATGTGATTGCAGATGCTTTGAGCAGAAAGGCATATTGCAACAGCCTTCTTATCAAGCCGTACCAGCCTGAGCTTTGTGAAGCATTCAGGAAACTCAACCTTCAAGTTGTTCCGCAGGGTTTTCTTGCAAATCTCCAAATTGCTCCTACCTTGGAAGATCAAGTCCGTGAGGCCCAGCTCAGTGATACCATGGTGAAGAAGGTGAAACATGGGATTGCAAAGGGCACTCCAAAATACAAGTGCTTCCGTGTTGATGAGAGAGATACCTTGTTCTTCGAGGACAGACTCGTTGTTCCCAAAGGTGATCTCAGGAAGCTCATAATGGAAGAAGCTCATGATTCTCTCCTTTCCATTCATCCTGGCAGTTCCAAGATGTATCAAGACCTCAAGCAATCTTACTGGTGGACACGCATGAAAAGGGAGATTGCCCAATTCGTGAATGAATGTGATGTTTGCAGAAGAGTGAAAGCAGAACATCAACGTCCAGCCGGTCTTCTCCAACCTCTTCCTATCCCCGAGTGGAAGTTCGACCACATTGAAATGGACTTCGTCACTGGTTTTCCTAAATCCAAGTGAGGAAATGATGCTATCTTTGTGGTGATTGACAAGCTTACCAAAGTCGCTCACTTTCTTCCAGTCAAGGAATCAATCAATGCAGCTCAATTGGCAGAGCTGTACACTTCCAGAATTGTGTCCCTACATGGCATTCCTCAAGTGATATCCTCAGACCGTGGAAGCTTGTTCACGTCAAGGTTCTGGGACTCCTTTCAGTCCGCCATGGGCACTAAGATCAGGTTCAGCACTGCTTTTCACCCTCAGACTAGTGGTCAAGTCGAGCGTGTGAATCAGATTCTAGAAGACATGCTCAGAGCCTGTGTCATCTCCTTTGGCATGAAATGGGAAGACTGTCTTCCATTTGCCGAGTTCTCTTACAACAACAGCTTTCAAGCAAGTGCAGGCAAATCACCGTTTGAAATCCTCTATGGCAGAAAGTGCCGTACCCCTCTCAACTGGTCTGAAACAGGCGAACGTCAACTCCTTGGCAATGACTTGATCTCAGAAGCCGAAGAAATGTGCAAAGTCATACGTGAGAATCTCAAGGCCGCTCAGTCGCGTCAGAAGAGCTACTATGATGGCAAGCATCGTGATTTGGCTTTCAACATCGGTGATCATGTCTATCTCCGAGTTTCTCCGATGAAAGGAACCCAAAGATTCGGTATCAAAGGAAAACTTGCTCCTAGATACGTCGGACCTTTCAAGATTCTTGGCAAAAGAGGCGATCTAGCCTATCAGCTTGAGCTCCCTTCAAACTTTGCAAATGTTCATGATGTCTTCCATGTGTCTCAACTTCGGAAATGCTTCAAGGCACCTGAGCGCATGATTCCGTTTGAAGAGATTGATCTTCAACAAGACCTGTCCTACCGAGAGCATCCTGTTGCTATTCTCGAAGAAACCGAACGCAAGACCCGCAACAAGTCCGTCAAATTTCTGAAAGTCAAGTGGTCACATCACACCGACCGAGAAGCTACCTGGGAACGAGAAGATCATCTTCGTTCCGAGTACCCTTCCTTTTTCCAGTCCTAGATCTCGGGACGAGATCTTTTTGTAGTAGAGGAGAGTTTGTAATGCCCCGGATGTAATACTTTCCCTTTTGGGCATATAATATATCTCCGGCTTCATCTATTTCCATTCCGGGTTCTTTGTCTTTCGGGTTTTCGTCGTTTTGTTGTGTGAGTGTGTGGCATTCATTCATATCATGTAGACATGTGCATTGCATTGCATTTGTGTTGTCGGTTGCATCCGGTTCCACGTGTTCCTTCCCGTTGTCCGTTTCGCGTTCCGGAGCTCCCTCACGTGTCCGTGACGTCCCGTAGGCCTACTTTGTTGTTTGGGCGTGTAACGTTACCGGTGTGCCGCGAGGTTGTTGTGTGTGTTGTTGTTTTGTTGTGTGCAACCCGCCTCTCAAATCTCGTCGCGTTTGGACTCCGTTGCTATTCCATCCGTTGTTCGTGTGGGTCCAAAGTGCCTTCACTTTGTGTCCCAGAAACACCCCTACTGCAGTCTTCTATCTTCTCCTAGGCCCTTCTAAACTACCCCCGCGATCGGATCCGTCGGATCGCGATCGGAGGGCTCCTAACACCCCCAGATCCCTCCTAACCCTAGCAGATCTGCTATATAATAGACCTAGGTCTATTTTTGGGCATTCCCTAGCTTCTTCTCCACTTCTCCCCTAAATTTTTGGATCCAACCATCCCCTCTCTGCCACTTGGATTCCTCTCCCGAAGGAACCCATCGAACCAGCCACCGCCGCCCTTACCTCACCTGGGATCGGGCGCTCCGACCAGATCCCTCCCCCAGTTCGATCCAGTGATCGAGAGGTCAGCGGCCTGCGACCGCACCGACCGACCGGGCTCAGCCTCCCGCATCGCGCCGTCCGCCCTGGACCACTTCGACGCCACCGCGGCCCGTCCCTCTCGTCGGCCCGCATCGCCATCGCTCTTCGCCAGGCGGCCTCGCCTGGACCACTTCCCCGTCGGCTTTCCCCTCCAGCCCGAAGGCACCGCTGGGCCGAGCCCAGTCGCCACCGCGCCACCGACCGTTGCCGCTCTCCCCGCTCCGACGCGCGTGGGCCTCCCTCCGTCGTCGGCCCACCTCCCTCGCCTCTCCATCTGGCTGGGCCGCCGCTCGCCTCTCGCGCCAGTCGCCAGGGCGCCACCACCGCGGGCCGCCGCCCCGCTCCGCACCGGGCCGCCCAGCCGCCAGCTCCCTCCGGTTCCGCCTGGGCCGACCGCGGCCAGGCCCGACCGCACCGCCCCGCGGGCCAGGTCGCGCAGCGGTCTCCAGGCCGCCGAACCAGCAGGCCGAGCCCGAGCCGCCTCTCCAGCCGCCACCTCGCGGGCCGCCAGATCCGGGCCCGTTGCTGTTTTTTTTTTCTCCAGATCTGCCTGAGAAGGTTGACTCCCCACTCCTCTAAGTCCCAGATCTGTTATGTGCTGATGCTGTTTTCAAACTGCTAGATCTCCTTGTGTGTTTGTCCGATTCGCGCATATAGCATGTCCAGACGTTCGTGGAGACTTGCTCTACGTTTTATCTGTAGTTGTCATGCATGTTAGAGATCATCTAGGTGCTTGTTTTGCTGTTGCAAGAGTGCATCATGATATAAACTGCTGCTATGTGATATTTTTGTGCCACCTTTGCCATGTGATATCTTTTAGCTCGTTTGTCCGAATGATGCAAATGACATGTCCACGTGTTCGTCTTGCCATGCTCTACGTGTTGCTTGTGATAGGTTGCATGTTAGATTTATTATTGCCTTGTTATCATCGTTGCAAAGTGCCATGTGGTTGTGATGTTATTTCACTTGTTATGAAATGCCATCTTGTTGAGCTCGTTGCTATCGTTGTGTTTACCTCAATGATGCATGCTTGTGTGTTTCGGGATCACCGTCATGTGTATTTTGATGAGGTTCTTACCTCTTGCCATGTTTAGTTTCGAGGTGACTTAAACATGCTCTTTTATATGCCATGATGATATTGCTGTTTTAGGACTTAGTGGTTTTTCACTAAGTCTGAAATCTGTAACGTTCCGATGCCATGTTCGTGTGATGTTCTAGGACAAAGCATGATAGTTTTGGAGTGGTTTTTGATTGTTCCTTGTAGTATATATTGTTGTCTTTCCATTCATGTCCTCACATGTCCATTTAAGTGGCTGTAGCATGTTTATCTTTTGCTCCAAAGTTTCAATAAAATTTTGCTGCCAGAATTTTATTGCCAAGTTCAATATGTCCAAGATCATTGCTATTGATCCGTGGCTCCGTTGGGGGTGCACCTTTGGACTTAGTTGCTGTAGTATATGTCTAGTTTGTGTTCATGTCCTTTGCCATGATTTTTGAGTGCTGTAGCTTAATTATTTTGTGCTCCGAAGTTGCTATGTTGCTGTAATTTTCAGCTTTCGCTCATTTCTTGTTTCGGGCATAACTTTTAGCCCGTAACTCCGATTTCAGCGAATCTTATATCAAACTTGATTGATTTTCTGTGTAGATTAATAATATCAGATTGTTATCTTGTTTTGAGGTGTTTTGCTTGAGTGATGTTTTACGTGCTCCGTGTGCATCCTTAGAGCATCCATCATGCATTCATCTTTTTCGAGTGCGCATTGCATCTTGTTGATTGGTGCTTGGTGTGATTGTTTTGTTTAGAGCCGGAAGCTGAGACCGAGTACGAGGTTGAGCACGAGGTTACCAACGAGGTTGAGCACGAGGATCCTTCTTACGGTCCGAACGACTTCTCTTCAGGCAAGATGACCGAACCCCGATAACATTACTATCTTTGCCTATTGCTAGTGGTCTCGATCTATAGTTTTGCCTCGATGCCCATGATCTTCTTGTCAGCCTCCTATTTGTAACCAATTGCCATGTTTAACCAACCTACCTATGCAAACCGTTGCTTGGCTAAGTACGCTTCGCTCAGCCCCTTCTTATAGCATTGCTAGTTGCAGGTGAAGATCGAAGATGCTTGCTTCATGTTGAAGTTTGGTTGGGTTTTATCACACTATATAAATGCTTAAAATGAAATCATCTATATATTGGCAAGGGTGGAAGGCTAAGCCTTTTGCTTGGTGTTTTGTTCCACTCATGCCGTTAGGAACCGTATAAACCGGTGTTATGTTCCTTGATTATGCGTTCCTAACACGGTTGGGTGTATGGGACCCCCTCGATAAACCGCTAAGTGCTAAGTCTTTTCCAGCAAGTCCCAACATTGGTACTATTTGCCTAATAACAAACTAAACTTGCATAGGGAGTAATTAACCCTCTTTCTTAATCAACAACCCCGGGCCAGTGCTCCACATGAGTGTTGGTCCGAAACGGGGAGCCTGCGGGGCCGCCTTGGGGCATCTCGAGGTATCTGGCATACACCCGTAGCTTCGCCCATCCGGCCGTGTCCTGAGACTTAGATACGCGCGGCTACTATCAGGGTGTCGACACGCCGGGAGGATTTGCTGGATTAGCCTTACCTTAGCTCGGTATATCTTGAGCACGGGATTCCGAGGATACTCGGGTCTTCCCACTTTGGAGTTGCGACTCCGCGGATCGTGGGCTTGTAATGGGTCAAGTTGGAACACCCCTGCAGGGTTTGAACTTTCGAAAGCCGTGCCCGCGGTTATGTGGCAGATGGGAGCTTGTTAATTCCGGTTGTAGATAACTTGACACAATGTTTCTAATACACTACCAGCGTGTGTTCCGTGACTGTCAATTTCCGAATAGGGATTCGGGAGTTGAACACGGAGGGGTTATGTTTGTTGAGCTTGTAGCTAGGATCACCTCGTGATCACTTCTCGCCGAGGCCTTCTCTTCTCGCTCTCACTCACGTAAGTTAGTTGCTAGTTGCTGCTGCAGACACTTATTCTTTTCTTCAGCCTTATCCTCACCCAAAGGCTTTGATAGTCTTGTTACCCGGTGACGGGATTGCTGAGTCCTCTGTGGCTCACAGTTACTTCACACACCAGATGCAGGTCCAGTTGTGAGCTATCCAGGTGATGGCACCGAGCTGGATTGGGAGTACGACGAGGAGCGTAGTCGATACTATGTGCGATACCCGGATGATCAGTAGTGGAGACTCTTACTAGGATTCGATCCGCCTGTGGTTTATTTATCTAAGTTTGGTACTTTGACATTTGGCTTTTGCCCTTAGAGGGTTGTGATGTTCTTAATGTATGATGTTTGAGACTTGTACTGTAATTCTGTGACGTGGCGAGTGTAAGCCAACTATTTTCTGTTTACTATCCCCTCTTTTACATGAGTTGTGCAAAGATTACCGAACTTGAGATCATTCTAGGATGGATTTATGCCTTTAAGTCGTGCCTCGACACGTAGGAGGTATAACTCCATCCTGGGCATTACAGATGGGAGATGGCACAGCGCAATTACGCAGGTGCCCCTGGCGGTTCACATCGGAGGGACACGTGGCAGACATGTAACACATTGGGAGTTGTCCCACGATCCCACGCACGCATGGACTGTCGGGGTAGTCGTTTCGGCTTCTCCGGGTTTCAGACATAAAGGATTGAGCATTAAAAACAGATTTAAAGTTTGTCTCTGTATCTTCTGCTGACAAGGACGCAGAGAAGACATTTGACTGTTCCAACAGAATGCATATGATTTGGATAGATAGTGTTTGAGGTGAGAAAGCATAGAGAGGTTAGGGTCCGATCACATTCACTTAGTTCAAAAGATTCAAATAAGAAGACATAGCTATAAGTGAATGTTGTAGAGGACAGAACACAAGTCTATATATGTCCTATATGAAGATAAACCAAATGCGAAGACTTTGCAAATGTAACGCCAAGAGAAACACTTCAAGCAAAGATTTGGTGGTGGCGTTACCCACCGTATAGGAAGTATTAGACCCAGACACGGCGCACAATTATCGTGGCGCTTCAAAGTCAAATTCCACGTTAATGTATTCACACTCAGAGTGTAAGTCTTCATTGATTGAAGATATACTTTACTTCGTGTGTTGCACATCTAAGTCATCAGTAAGCATAAGTGTTAGGATGTGTGCCTAATTACAGGACATTTGAGGATTCTAAGATATTTAGCTCACACCGCAACTTGCAAAACCTTTTCTCATCCAAGGGCTTCGTGAAGATATCTGCCAGTTGCTCTTCAGTGTTGATGTGTATGATATCAATATCTTCCTTCATGACATGATCTCTGAGAAAGTGATGACGAATTTCAATGTGCTTTGTCTTCGAGTGCTGAACTGGGTTGTTGGCAATCTTGATGGCGCTTTCATTGTCGCAGTAGAGTGGCACATGCTTCAGATGGACACCATAGTCCTTGAGCGTTTGCTTCATCCAGAGAAGCTGAGCGCAGTAAGATCCAGCAGCAATGTATTCAGATTCAGCAGTGGAGAGTGATACACAGTTCTTCTTCTTTGAAGACCAACAGACAAGTGATCGTCCTAGAAAGTGACATGTGCCTGATGTAGACTTGCGATCAACTTTGTCACCAGCATAATCAGCATCAGAGAATCCAAATAGATCAAACTCTGGGCCCTTTGGATACCATAATCCTAGTGTTGGGGTGTAAGCCAAATATCGAACTATTCGCTTCACAGCTAAGTGATGCTACTCCTTTGGTGCCGCCTGATATCGAGCACACATGCAAACACTAAGCATAATATCTGGCCTAGATGCACATAAATAAAGTAAAGAACCAATCATGGAGCGGTATACCTTTTGATCGAAATCTTTACCATTGGCGTCGGGACCCAGATGGTGTTTAGCTGGCATAGGTGTCGAGTAACCTTTGCAATCTTGCATTCCAAACTTCTTCAGGCAATCTTTGAGATATTTCTCTCGAGATATGAAGATGTCGTTGCTTTGCTGACGAATTTGAAGACCAAGGAAGAACTTCAGCTCACCCATCATGGACATCTGATATTGTTCTTGCATCATCTGACCAAACTCATCACTTTATCTTTTGTCAGTGCAGCCGAAGATAATGTCATCCACATAGATTTGGCAGACAAACAGTTCATCATCATATGTCTTCGTGAAGAGTGTGGGATCCAGTGAACCAGGTTTGAAGCCTTTGCTCTTCAGGAAGTCTTTGAGTGTGTCATACCAAGCACGAGGGGCTTGTTTGAGGCCATACAGTGCCTTGTTGAGCTTGTATACCATATCAGGACGTTTTGGATCTTCAAAGCCAGGTGGTTGTGCAACATACACTTCTTCTTCAATCCTTCCATTGAGAAAGGCACTCTTCACATCCATTTGATACAGAAGTATGTTGTGATGATTTGCATAGGCTAGCAGTATGCGAATAGCTTCAAGCCTAGCCACAGGAGCAAATGTTTCATCGAAGTCAATCCCTTCAACTTGAGTGTATCCTTGAGCAACAAGACGAGCTTTGTTTCTGACAACTTGACCATGCTCACCTTGCTTGTTGCGATATATCCATTTTGTGCCTATTATGTTGTGCTTGCGAGGGTCAGGACGCTTGACAAGTTCCCATACGTTGTTCAGCTCAAACTGTTGAAGCTCTTCTTGCATTGCTTAAATCCATTCAGGTTCCATAAAGGCTTCAGCAGCTTTCTTGGGTTCAGATATTGAGACAAATGCAAAGTGCCCACAGAAATTTGCTAGCTGTGTTGCTCTTGAACGAGTAAGTGGACCAGGTGCATTTATGCTGTCAATTATCTTCTCAACTTGTACTTCATTTGCAACACGAGGATGAGCTGGACGAAGATTTTGCTCTTGCTGTACATTGTTATCATCAGGAGGATTGTCTTCAGGCTGAGCATTGTCGTCGGGTTGATTTGGAGCAGAAATGATGAGTTCCTCGTCAGGCTGTGCTTCAGAAGGCATGATTTCACCGGTTCCCATTAGCTTGATAGATTCATTAGGTGAAGCTTCATCCAGCACATTTGGCAGGAACTCTCTTTGTGAACCATTCGTTTCGTCAAACCGCACATCCACAGTTTCAACTACTTTATAGAGAAAGATGTTGAAGACTCTGTAGGAGTGTGAGTCCTTTCCATAGCCGAGCATGAAACCTTCATGTGCTTTTGGTGCAAATTTTGACTTGTGATGTGGATCCTTGATCCAGCACCTAGCTCCAAATACTCTGAAGTAACTGACATTTGGCTTCTTGCCAGTAAGGAGTTCATAGGACGTTTTCTTCAGAAGCTTGTGAAGATAAGCACGGTTGATGATATGGCATGCAGTATCAATAGCTTCGGGCCAGAACTTTCTTGGAGTGTTGTATTCATCGAGCATCGTTCGAGCCATCTCAATTAGGGTTCTGTTCTTGCGCTCTGCGATGCCATTCTGCTGAGGTGTGTACGGAGCTGAGAACTCATGAGTGATTCCCATTGTATCCAGATAAAGATCAAGGCCGGTGTTCTTGAACTCAGTGCCATTGTCACTTCTGATATGCTTGATCTTGACGCCATAGTTGTTCATGGCACGATTGGCGAAGCATCTGAAGACATCTTGCACTTCAGTCTTGTAGAGAATTATGTGCACCCATGTGTATCTTGAATAATCATCAACAATGACGAAGCCATAGAGACAAGCTGTGGTAGCGAACATGGAGTAGTGAGTAGGGCCGAATAAGTCCATGTGAAGCAGCTCGAGGGTTTGGATGTAGTCATGATTGTCTTCGAGGGATGCTTGGCCCTTGTCATCTTCCCAGCTTTGCAGGCACCACATAGATGATCTTTCTTGAACTTGACGCCCTCGATGCCTACGACGTGCTTCTTCTTTGCGAGAGTGTGCAAGTTCCTCATGCCGGCATGTCCTAGCCTCCGATGCCAAAGCCAGCACTCTGAAGCTTTTGCTAGAAGACATACGGCCATCTGCGGTCTAGCTGAGAAATCTACCATATACAGATCACCTTTTCTGTATCCTTCAAATACTAGAGACTTGTCAGATTCCATTAGTACAAGGCAACGAAATTTTCCAAATAACACAATCATGTTTAAGTCACAAAGCATTGAGACGGCCATTAAGTTGAAACCAAGGGATTCAACCAGCATGACTTTATCCATGTGTTGATCCCTCGAGATTGCAACTCTACCTAGACCCAACACTTTGCTTTTACCAGTATCAGCAAATGTGATGTGACTCTTGTTAGATGGATGTAAGGATGAGTCCATAAGAAGACTTCGATCTCCAGTCATATGATTTGTGCATCCGCTGTCCATAATCCATTCTGAAGTCTTTGGTGTCACTCACTACAATGCAGTTAGGGGGATAGGCTTCACCAATAGTCAATGTGAAGCATAAACATTTCACGTACAAGTGGATTATGAAAGCTTAGATCCAAGTTAGGACTGATAAGATGACTAGCAAGCGATTTAGGAACAAAATAGATAGTAAGATCATTTGTGCATTTGATCTTGTGCCCTACAAGATGTTTTAGGTCCCCAGCAATAGCATCTGACACCCTTGATTTTCGGCTGGAGACCTTTCCCTGCAAGAGAAAGTTAGTTCTTCTTAACCACCCACATCTTCAGGGGTGGCTTAGAAGCAATGAGTCTAAGAGCAGCATCTAAGAATTTTGGCTTTGGAGCCCTAGCAAATAGTCTTGCAGTAGGAGAATAATACTCATAAGAATAAGCTGAGAAGTTCTTTGTTTTGTGAATATAGTGGTTTGAGGAAACACGCTCATATTCATGGGTCTGAGTATAATTTCCCTGCAAAACATTTGCGTTAGGGTGACTCAGGTGAGTCCTCTGTCTATATTAAGCCTTAGGACCATATGAAGCCTTTGGTCTGGGGTTTGTCTTCTTCCCAGGTGGTGTCATGATGACATTTACTAGAAGCTTCTCAAGACAACCTTTGGGAACCCAGATCTTCTTCATGGGTGGCCCGTTCCTGCAATTTATACCAATGTACCTGGCAAACACTTCACCATTCTGATTCTTAAACAGTTTATAGTTTGTATCAAAGGATTCATCAATGATAATAGGATTAGCACAAGTGAAGCCAGATAAGGTAGATGGATCCACTGAAGGTTCCTTTGCAGCAACCCATGTGGTTTTGGGGTACTGCTCAGGCTTCCAGTATGAACCATCAACATTCATTTTCCTCTTGAACCCTACACCCTCTTTCCTAGGGTTTCGGTTCAGTATCTGCTTTTTGAGGACATCACATAAAGTCTGATGCCCTTTGAGGCTTTTGTACATCCCTATTTCAAGCAAAATCTTCAACCTAGCATTTTCATCAGCAATAGTAGTGGTATCCTCGGCAGAGGGGTTAGTTACCACATCAGTAGTTGAAGATATTGCAACAGTGGTAGCAGTAGAACATTCAGCAACAGATGTAGTGTTATCACGCTCAATGCATTTTAGACATGGTGGTTGAAATCCTTCCTGAGTGGAGCTGATCAGTTGTGCGCGGAGTGACTCATTTTATTTTTGAAGATCTTCATGAGCCGCTTTCAATTTCTCAAGTTCTCGCTTCCTTTGAAGGTAATCGTGGGAAAGCTTTTCATGAGTTTTTGAGAGCGATTCATAAAGACCTTCAAGTTCCTCGTACTTAACATGAAGATTTTTTATGTCTTCAATTAAGGACTGAGAACGGGTCATTTCCGCGTCCAACAGGTCATCGCTTTTGTCTAACAGTTTTTGAATATGTTCCATAGCTTTCTGCTGTTCACTGGCAATTTTAGCAAGTGTTTTGTAGCTAGGTTTTGATTCACAATCAGAGTCATCTTCACTGGATGTTTGAAAGTAAGCATCATGTGATTTTACCTTGGCACCGCGTGCCATGAAGCAGTAGGTGGGAGCAGAGTCGTCGTCCTCATCATCAATGTTGGTGACGGGGCCATTGTCTTCAGTGTTGAAGATGGACTTGGCAACGTAGGCTGTGGCTAGAGCCAGACTTGCAGCACTAGAATCGGACTCCTCCTCAGACTCCACCTCTGCTTCTTCTGAAGCGGACTCCTCCTCTGAATCCATCTCCTTGCCAACAAACGCACGAGCCTTGCCAGATGAATACTTTGATGAAGACTTGGAAGAAGACTTTGAGTATTTCTTCTTTTTCTTGTCATCAGAATCATATTCCTTGCTCTTCTTCTTCTTCTTCTCATTGTCCCATTGAGGATACTCAGAGATGTAGTGACCAGGTTTCTTGCACTTATGACATGTTCTCTTCTTGTAGTCATGGGTAGAAGCTTCATCATTTCTTGAGCTGGATCGTGAAGACTTTTTGAAGCCTTTCTTCCTAGTGAATTTATGGAACTTCTTCACAAGCATGGCAAGCTCCTTTCCAATGTCTTCAAGATCATCAGAACTGCAGTCAGGTTCTTCTTCAGATGAAGAAATAGCCTTTGCCTTCAAGGCGCGAGTTCGGCCATAGTTGGGACCATAGATGTCACGTTTCTCAGATAGCTGGAACTCATGTGTGTTGAGCCTCTCAAGTATGTCAGACGGATCGAGAGTCTTGAAGTCAGGGCGTTCTTGAATCATCAGGGCAAGGATGTCAAATGAGTTGTCGAGTGATCTCAGGAGGGTCTTGATGATTTCATGCTTGGTGATCTCAGTGGCGCCAAGTGCCTGAAGCTCATTTGTGATGTCAGTGAGGCAATCGAATGTGTGCTGGACATTCTCATTGTCGTGTCTCTTGAAGCGATTGAAAAGATTGCGAAGGACACTGATCCTTTGATCTCTCTGGGTTGAGACGCCTTCGTTGACCTTGGAGAGCCAGTCCCAGACTTCCTTTGACGTTTCCAGAGCACTCACACGACCATATTGTCCTTTGGTCAGATGACCACAGATGATGTTCTTGGCCGTTGAATCGAGTTGAACGAGCCTCTTGACATCAGCAGGGGTGATACCTTCACCAGTCTTGGGAACGCCGTTCTTGACGACAAACCAGAGGTCCACATCAATGGCTTCAAGGTGCATGCGCATCTTGTTCTTCCAGTAGGGATATTCGGTGCCATCGAAGACGGGGCACACAGCGGAGACTTTGATTATCCCTGCAGTCGACACAGCTAAAACTCTAGGGGGTTAAACCGAATCACACAGAACAAGGGAGTACCTTGCTATGATACCAATTGAAAGTGTTGTATATCAACTAGAGGGGGGTGAATAGGCGATTTTTATGAAAGTCTTCAAAACATGGAAGTTTCGAAGACAAACGATAAAACCAATCCTATTTATATGCAGCGAAAGGTAGACTACACTAGACAAGCTATAGTCAAGTATTCAATGAAGTGAAAGCATGAAGACTAATAGCAACTAGGCAGTATGGATCAGGATGGAAGATTGCATGAAGCCAATCAGAACAAGTAGTCAAACAGTGAAGTCAATCAGATAAGGCAAGCAGGCAATGACTTCACAATGAAAAACAGTAAGTAAAGGAAGGAAGAGATAGAACCAGTAGCTCGGGGAAGACCGTGATTTGTTAGACCAGTTCCAGTTGCTGTGACAACTATACGTCTGGTTAGAGAGGCTAAGATTTAACTCAGAAGACCGCGTCTTCACCTTGTTCCCCTTGAGCTAAGGACACCTAGTCCTCGCCCAATCACTCTGGTAAATCTTCAAGGTATACTTCCAAACCTTCACAGACTTTGTTCACCGGCGATCCACAATGACTCTTGGATGCTCAGAATGTGACGCCTAACCGGCTGGAGGAAACACAGTCCTCAAGTGTAACAAGTCTTCAGGTCACACAGACAGAAAGACTTCAGCGATACCTAACACTCTTTGGCTCTGGGTGTTTGGGCTTTGTCCTCGCAAGGATCTCTCTCTCAAATGCTTCGGAGGTGGGTTGCTCTCAAACGACAAAAGCCGTGTAATAACTCTGAGCAGCCACCAATTTATGGTGTAGGGGGTGGGCTATTTATAGCCACTAGGCAACCCGACCTGATTTGTCCGAAGTGACCCTGGGTCACTAGGGAACTGACACGTGTTCCAACGGTCAGATTTCAAACACACACGGCAACTTTACTTGGGCTACAAGTAAAGCTGACTCATCCAACTCTGGATAAGATTTGCTCTCATTGTCTTCGCTCGAAGACATAAGATTTGGTTGAGCATCACTTCAGTCACTCTGACTTAGTTCACTTGGACCCCACTTAACAGTACGGTGGTTCCTATGACTCAACAAAGAAGAAAAAAGGAAACAATGAAACATCTAAGTCTTCGCGCTCCATAGTCTTCACACAATGTCTTCTCGTGTCATAGACTTCAATATGATTATCTTCATATACCACCATTGTCGTCAATGTCTTCATACATTTTTAGGGGTCATCTCCGGTAGGTAAACCGAATTAATGAGGGACTACTACCTGTGTTATCCTGCAATTCTCACAAACACATTAGTCCCTCAACCAGGTTTGTCGTCAATACTCCAAAACCAACTAGGGGTGGCACTAGATGCACTTCCACAGGGAAAGGTGGTTTCTCAATATAAGTGGTAGGTATAACAGGGTCAACATTGTAAGTGATAATCTTTTCTTCAACTTTAATAGATTCAACTACTTTTACTTCAATGGGGGGATGGTATTTAAACCACTTTTCCTTGGGGAGATCAACATGAGTAGCAAAGGATTCACATAAAGAATCTACTATCTCAGAATCAAGTCCATATTTAGTGCTAAACTCACAGAAAACATCGGTATCCATAAAAGCCATAACACAATCAAACTTAGGGGTCATACCTGACTCCTTACCTTCGTCGAGATTCCAATCTTCGGAGTTGCGTTTAATTCTTTCCAATAAATCCCATTTGAATTCAACAGTCTTCATCATAAAAGAGCCAGAACAAGAATTATCGAGCATGGTGCGATTATTGAGAGAAAGTCGAGCATAAAAATTTTGGATGATCATCTTTCTTGAAAGCTCGTGATTGGGCCATGAATATAACATTGACTTAAGCCTCCCCCAAGCTTGAGCGATGCTTTCTCCTTCGCGAGGCCAGAAATTATAAATATAATTACGATCACGATGAACCTGGTGCATAGGGTAGAACTTCTGATGAAATTCCAACTTCAGACGATTATAGTTCCATGATCCCATATCATCGCATAACCTAAACCATGTCAATGCATCTCCCTTCAAAGATAAAGGGAAGACCTTCTTCTTCATAACATCCTCGGGCATACCTACAAGCTTAAACAATCCACAAACTTCATCCACATAGATTAGGTGTAAGTCGGGATGCACTGTTCCGTCTCCTGTAAAGGGATTTTCAAGCAGTTTCTCTATCATACCTGAAGGAATCTCAAAGCAAACATTTTCAATAGGTGCAATAGGTTGAGGAGCAACTCTTTGCTCTTCTGCTCGGGGTGAAGATACCCCGAACAAGCCCCTCAAAGGATTTTGAGTCATAGTAACAAGTGACAATAAATTTCAGCACACTATATAAATTTTTCCTTACCAAAGGCGCTTCACTCCCCGGCAACAGCGCCAGAAAAGAGTCTTGATGACCCACAAGTGTAGGGGATCTATCTTGGTCCTTTCGATAAGTAAGAGTGTCGAACCCAACGAGGAGCAGAAGGAAATGATAGGCAGTTTTCAGTAAGGTATTTTGTGCAAGCACTGAAATTATAGGTACCAGATAGTTTTGTGATAAGGTAATTGGTAGCAAGTGGCAAAAGGTAAAAGTAAATAAGGTGCAGCAAGGTGGCCCAATCCTTTTTGTAGCAAAGGACAAGCCTGGACAAACTCTTATATAAAGGAAAGCGCTCCCGAGGACATATGGGAATTATCGTCAAGCTAGGTTTCATCACGATCATCTGATTCGCGTTCGGTACTTTGATAATTTGGTATGTGGGTGGACCGATGCTTGGGTGCTGCCCTTAATTGGACAAGCCTCCCATTTATGATTAACCTCTAATGCAAGCATCCGCAACTACAAAAGAAGTATTAAGGTAAACCTAACCATAGCCTGAAACATATGGATCCAAATCAGCCCCTTACGAAGCAACGTATAAACTAGGGTTTAAGCTTCTATCACTCTAGCAACCTATCATCTACTTATTACTTCCCAATGCCTTCCTCTAGGCCCAAATAATGGTGAAGTGTCATGTAGTCGACGTTCACATGACACCACTAGAGGAGAGACAACATACATCTCATCAAAATATCGAACGAAGACCAAACTCACATGACTACTAATAGCAAGACTTCTCCCATGTCCTCAGGAACAAAAGTAACTAATCACAAGACATAATATTTTTCATGATCAGAGGGGTATTAATATGCATAATGGATCTGAACATATCATCTTCCACCAAATAAACCAACTAGCATTAACTACAAGGAGTAATCAACACTACTAGCAACCCACAGGTACCAATCTGAGGTTTTGGTACAAAGATTGGATACAAGAGATGAACTAGGGTTTGAGAGGAGATGGTGCTGGTGAAGATGTTGATGAAGATAGCCCTCCCCAAGATGGGAGAGTTGTTGGTGATGACGGCGGTGACGATTTCCCCCTCCAGGAGGGAAGTATCCCCGGCAAAACAGCTCTGCCGGAGCCCTAGATTGGTTTCCGCCTCGAGACGGCGGCGTCTGGTCTCGAAAGCCTTCTTATGATTTTTTTTCCCATGTCAAAACGCTTCATATAGGAGAATATGGGCATCGTGGGCCTGCCGGCTGGCCCTCGAGGCAGGGGCGCGCCCTGGGAAGGGGGGCGCCCCCCCCCCCCACCCTCGAGGCCAGCCGGTGGGCCCTCTCATGGGTTTCTTTCGCCAGATATATTTTATATTATTCTAAACGAAGTTCTGTGGAGTTTTAGGGCTTTTGGAGTTGTGCAGAATAGGTTTCCAGAGTTTGCTCCTTTTCCAGCCCAGAATTCCAGCTGCCGGCATTCTCCCTCTTCTTGTAAACCTTGCAAAATAAGAGAGAAAAGGCATAAGTATTGTGAAAAAATATGTATGAACAGCCCATAATGCAATAAATATCAACATATAAGCATGATGCAAAATGGACGTATCAATTACTACTTTAGTATTCTAAACGATCTAATATTAGTTTACGGAGGGAGTACTTTCTATGTTATGGATGTATGCTTGCTACGTGAGATATCGGTAGATGGATATGGTGCCGTAGCCGAGCCCTAGACTTTATTTTAGACCTGGTTTCAAATGCATATCATGATCTACATAATTAAGTCTGACATGCTCTTAATAATAGAAACAAAAAATCGTGTATACAATATTTTTATTGGAACCAAAACATGTTTATAATACCCGTTGCGGTAGGCTATATACAGAAGGAAAATTCCAGGATATGTACAAATAAATTTGACATCAGCAAGTCCGATAATCAAGGAAAATTCCACGATGTGCACTATTTTCTAGGCCTCTTTTATCTTTGTGGGCCTTCGACACTCAACGCAATGAGACGGCCCAACCAGAGCTTAGCCCTTTCAATTTGGGCCATAGAACTACGTTTTTTTCTATGGTTGGTGTTGTCTGACGAAACTGAAAGTGTACAAAACTGACGAAACTGACATGATCCACAAATGAAGCAACACAGATCACAGAGCACATGATCCACAAATTTACGCAAATCGTAGAGAACATGATCCACAATTTTAACCAAATCCTAGAGCACATGACACCACACTAATAACATCTCTAACGAGTGATGACCAGCAAATAAGCAAATCCTAGAGCAACTACACAAAAATAAAAGGGATAAAATCCTAAAGCTATCAGATTCGCCTGCTTGTTCAATTGAATCATCTGCTTCAAGTTCTTGTTCATCTTCTTTATTTCCCCCTTCACATCTGCATCCCCAACTGTCAGAGCGGCACTTTCAAAGACCAAATGTGTTGATGCTGAGGGCAGATTGAGCTCCCGGGTTGGGGCCCCATTGAATTGAATCCGCCTAATGTAGTCATCCAGCCATTCAAAATGTGTGCATTTCTTCATGATCTGAAACGAAAACATGAACCCTAAATCGCAGATCTAAAAAGAATTAAAAGCAAATAGAAAAATAAATCAGAGAAAAATCATGAGATCTAACCTGCCCCTCTGGCTTGCTCTCGCATTTCACGAACTCACGTCCATAGTTGCCATTCTTGACCTCCTTCGAAGTCAACCGTATCAGTGGCGCGCTACGTGGGCAGTCAGGACATCGCTCCAGGGGAAGTGGACCATACTGGGTCCACGAGGGGCGGGAGGCTGAAGTGGAGCTCGACATATCGCCAAAAGTCGCCAGAGAAGAAGAAGCAGAGGAGTGGATTCTCTCGTCTCCGAAGAAGAAGAAGCAAAGGAGGAGTGGGTCCTCTCGTCGCTACAGAGCACCAGAAGAAAGGGGAGGCACAACCAACAAGTCTCGCGGATCGCCCCACGATCCAACGATGCGGAACCGTCCATGTGATCCAACGGCGCGGAGCCTGCACTCAGCGGAATTCATTCTAGAAGACCACATCTGAGGGTTGTCGCTTGGCGCTAGGGTATGATCGGACGGCTGACGTTCGGAGCTAGGGTTAGGCGAAACCCCGCGGGATTTTGAGGGGTTTTGAGCTGGTCAACGGGGTTTCAGAGGCTTTGACTGAGCATAACTAATTTTAAAAAAATCTAATAAATATGAAACCTTCGCACAATGTTGTCTTATGTGACATGTTACCAACCAAAAATCATAAACTTTGTCTATGGACACTTTCACGAAAAAACCTTCACACAGATGAGCTATCATGTACAACGTTTCATAGTGACCAAGGAGACGAGGTAGGGTTTCCCTTCGGTTTTTGAAAATTTAAAAAAAAACAAAAAAATCACCAAAGCTTGATTTCAAAGTGAATAAGAAGGATCTGAACTTATTTTTTTCATTTCCATATGGTAAACGTGTTTTTTAATGTTTTTATATATTAAAGTATATTTTTTAATGTAAAAATAGAAAGATTAATTTAATAAATAGTGATTCTTCGAATCTACACTATATAGATTGAATTGGTGTTAATAAAATTTATTTGGCTCATTTGGAGTAGGTCCAAAAAAACTTGATTACAAATGGGGTTGTTTACCCTAGCTTGGGAGCTCATTTGGAGCACATTTCTCATGACTACAAGTTTTACCACGCAAAAGAGATCGGATTGATCACCTAACGTTTATAATAGTTCAGCAAACTGTGCAACTCACACCACAGGAGAATGGATTTCAAGTGTTGGTTCAAATTCAAAGTTTGCCTAAAATTCAAATTTTGCCTCAATAGTTCAAATTCAAAGTTTGCCTCAGTAGTTCAAATTCAAAGTTTACAAATAGAATTATTACACCTTACAAGTTTTCACAGTAGTTCAAATTGACGACATAATTCTTATTACAAATCCTTAAAGTTCAAAGTTTATGACTTGCATTCAAGTCAAATTCAAATCTTTGCCTTGCTCCTTGTGTTCTTGGATGGGTTAACCGTCTTGCTTCTCGTTTCCCTGGCTGGGATATTTTGTGCTTTTGAAAGCTTTGTCTTGTTGCTTCTGATCTTCACTTCTAGTGGTGGCGATTTTGTTGAGCATGTGATGACCAGTTGACGGTCATTTGTGGGTTCAGTAATCTTTAAAGGGACTTCAGACAAAATAACTTCGTCCTCTCTTATATCTTCAAAACCTTCATAAGCCATGGTTTCAAATTCCGCATCAGAGGTTCAACCGAATTTTTTTCCTCTCTAGGTCTTTTATGTCTTGTGCCTCTTATTATCGTAGAGCTGGGTCAAACAGAAATAAGCTTAGCCATCGATAAAAAAATGAACACATGCAAAAATGGACACATACCAAGCTGCTGCTTCAGTTGCTTCATTCTCTAAACTTGCTGCATTCTCCTTTGCATTTGCTGCTGCCCATTGTTCCTCTTCTCCAAATGATGCATCAACTGGATTGGTACAACGCCTAGCAATATGCCCTGGGATACCACATCTTTTGCACTTACGCTGTTTTTTACACGACCCTCTTCACCAGCTCTTATCATGTTTTTCCTTGGTTTTCCTCGTGGTCTAGTCAGTACAGGAGAACAAAGTCTGAAACCTGGGTCTACTATGTTTCACTGGTCTTTTCCCAAGAGTGCAGGCACATTTTTAGCATAAGCAGCCCTAAATTTGGCAACGGAGAAATATTCAGAGCAATACTGATCTACTTCACCATCTTCACCTCCAATAACAGTCATGAGATGTAGGGCATGTATGCACGGCTTCCCGTGGATCTACCATTGCCTAGAGCTGCATTCATTGGTTGCAAGGTTCACTGGATATCTCTGTTCCCTATTTTTACTGTCAGTGTATGTCACCTCAGCCTCGTATGTCGAAGGTCGAATGCATTTCATCCTTAGTCCTCTTGCCTTGGCACGCAATGCCTTAATCAGAGATGGGAGCATAAGATGGCCAACATATTGTGTTTCTGCAATTCTTTTACGAAGAGCCATCTTTACCATGATCATCTGCCTGATCTTATCAAATGCTTGCCACAACAAAAGCCCTTTCACTGACTTGAACTTTGCATTGAAACACTCAGCGAGGTTATTGGTCACATAGTCTACTTTGCAGATTTCGTTGAATTTGCTTCTTGACCACAGCTTTCCATGATGTTCATCCATGTACTCCTTCACCAAAGGATTATGAGCATACAACACTCTCAAATGGTGTTCATGCTTCCTCAAGCTGCATGTGTATGATGCTGGCCATAGATTCTCATCATAAACTTTGCCTTTGAATTTCTTTTTAAAATTATGCGCTAGGTGTCGCATACATTCCCTATGTTCCACGCCAGGGAATACAATTTCTACTACGGTTTCTAAACCCTTGCAAGCATCTGTGTGTATAACTAAACCTGAGGGTGTACCTATAATGTTGTGCAACTGCTGCAGAAACCATACCCAACTATCCTCACTCTCTACCTCCAACACACCAAATGCAACTCGGAATAGCCAGTTGTGTCCATCAACTGCAGAAGCTGCTGCTAGCTGGCCTCTCCATCTTCCATTCAAAGCAGTCGCATCGACAGGCAAGTAGGGCCTACAACCATTCAGAAACCCCTGCCAGCAAGCTTTGAAACAAACAAAAGCCCTCCTGAAGCACTCCTTCTCCATTGCCTTCCCTTTTAATTTGTACTTAACTGTATGCTTGTCAATCTCTACAACACTCCCTGGACTAGCCGTCTCCACTTCAGCTTTGAAGGTGTAAAGCAACTGAAAACTCTCATTCCATGGACCATTAAACCTATCAAGAGCCCTTTCCTTAGCATAGAAAATCTTCATGTAAGGTATAATAATCTTGTACTTCTCAAATAGCTTCCCAAGGAGTGATGTTGGACCAATTGTTGGTGTTACTTCACCCAATCCAAGATTGCATCTGCCACCCACCTAGTCTTTGCAAGCTTAGATTTGTCCTTCCCCCTCCCCCTCCAGGTGGGCAAGTGTGCTCGTGTGCGATGCTTTTTATATGAAACAAAATGAAAAATGATGTCAAATACAATTAAGAAACAGTACACATGATCTGAATATAGAATGGATAAATAATCTGATAACAATATTCAGTTGTAATACCTGAATCAATTTGCTCTTTCGCATAGTGGATGCATGCAACCTCCACCTACACCTATCATAAGGGCAATGAACAGTGAATCTTCCTGGCTCACTCATGTCAACCTCATAAGAGTTTTCAGTGAGAATGCAATATGTAGTCACTGCATTACGACAGTCCACCATTGATTCGAATACAATTCCTGGAGTAAGGTCAGGATTCTCCCTGTTCCACTCACTTGTTGGCATGTCCTCACCATCATATTCTTGTAAAACTAAGGAGTCGATGTTCTCCTCCCTCTCTTCATCATTAGTGTCATCAAATCTAACACGACTGCTAGGCTCCTCTGCATATTGATCTTCCACTACCTGTTGACTGACTCTATCTACCAGTTCAGGGAATAGAATCTCATCCTCATCATCATTTCGAGGAACTTCCTCGTCAAGCTCTGCATCTACTTCTACATCAGGTGCAGAAGGGAGAGGAGAAGTGGCAGAATTAGCGACAGCCGACATGTTGTGGCTTTCAGAACCACTAGGTTTACTTGGTTTCGACCTACAAGGAGTGCGAGGATGCTCGCTATTAGCAGAGACAGATGATGTCTGAACACCCCGTGGTTTGCGTGCCTGAAGCACACCGATATGTATTTTTCCGAAACGACTGTCAGCATTCAAACTAAATAGCAATCCCAGATGCTCATCACAAGTTAATGGGACAAATCTCTGCTCGGTACTGTCGAAATATCTTAGTTCAACAGCATCGGCAAGGCTCCACGGATACTCAAAACAGAGCGCCTCGCGGAAATCTCTGAACGAAACGCTGGTTTCTACCACTTTAGGATAGAAAAATCCAGAAACCATACACGGTTTAGTTCCACGCAGCTCGCTAGTTTCCATTCTAACCGCCAGCCGAAAAGCAAGTGCAGGATCAACCATATCCAATTGAAATAAGATAAAGGGCGCAGTTAGGCTGAACATTATCAGATATATTGCGCTTATTCACGCCAACCGTGGTCAAATACAGCCTAGTTTACGGATCTCCTAATCAATTTGAGAGGAAAATGATGCTTACCCAGGTGGAATCCATGAATTATCAGCCTCTGATTCGACCCAATCATCTCCAGGGTCGATGGGCCGGACGGGTGCCCCCCCCCCCCCGACATCGCTTCCTAATCCTAGATGGGGAGAGAGGGTAGATGCGGCGGAGGCGGCACGACTGCGGCGGAGACGGCAAGAGTGCGGCGGAGGCGGCACGACGGCTGCAGGGGCGGCACGACAGCGGCGGAGGGGGCGGCGCGGAAGCGACTGGATCTGATTCACCATTGGTTACCACGTAACGATCAAAATGTGGACTCCGCCCTACGTGGCCCCACTAGTCAGAGTTAACGGTCAAGCCATTGACCCGACGACAACGTCCGCTGTGACTAGTTTTGAGGGTTTCGGGCAAGGAAGTGGGGAAAAGTGAGCAAAAGTTAAGAGCGTGGGCATGAATGAGTAGAACTAACGAACCAGGGGCACAAAAATAAAAAAAACCTTCGGATAATGCCTCTAAGGCTAAGGATGTCATCTTGTTTTCGGCGCGGAGTGCTCTATCCAGATCACTTATTAATGGGATCACTCCATTAGGCCCTGGCATCTTAAGCTTCATGTACCCGTAATGGGGTATAGCTTGAAAGCGTACGAAAGTGTTCCGTCCTGGAAGGGCATGGTATCCGCTATGAAAGGGAACAATGTGGAAGAGTAGTTCCTCCGATCTGTAGTTATCGGGTGTGCTGAATACTACGTCGAGCTTAATGCTTCCCGAACACCGGGCTTCGCGGCTTGGTATAATTCCTCTAAAGGTTGTGTTGGTGTGCTCAATGCGGGATTTCTCTACCTGCATCTTTGCAAGCGTTTCCTCATATATGAGGTTTAGTCCGCTTCCTCCGTCCATAAGTACTTTAGTGAGGCAAAAGTCGTCCACTATTGGATCTAGTACAAGAGCTGCTGATGCTCGGAACGGTCGGACTCGAGGTGCGTCATCGGCAGAAAAACTAATTGTCGTGACGCTCGATGGGCTTACAGAGCTAGTTTGGTAAACCTCGGCAAGTTCGCGATTTTCTCCCTTGCGGCGGTTGTTTGAGGAGAACGTCTCAAAGACGGTGAAAACGTCGACGTCCCTCTCCCTTGGTACGGTGGTGGCAAGAATTGTCGTACCGCTCTTTGCTACCTACCGGAGTACCCAACATGCTCTAAGGCAATGGTTAGGGACATTGTCCGGGGTTGCATGTATTTGGCAAGGTGTATTGAGTAGTTCGTCCAGTGCGGACCTGTACCTTAAAAAGGTTTGTTCTTCTTGCCAATAGGCATGTTATTGGATGACCTGCTAGGGTATGTCCGTTTAGCCTTGATAATGTACTGTCCGGATATGGACTGTTATATAGGTGTATTCTGGGCTTTCCAAGCGTTTTCCATTGCGTAGTACTTCTGTACTAATTGCGATAATTCCGTGAAACTCAGAACACGACGTCGGTTGAGGGCGTTCAAAACTCCCTCGTCCGTGCAATTGCGGTAAAATAGGGAGACCGATTTGTCGTTGCAGCAGTTCCTGATCTTGTTTTTAACAAGTAGGAATCTGGCCCAGAAGTGGTTGACCGTTTCCTCGGGCTGTTGATGTATGTTCGCGAGATCATCTATGTCCGGGAGTCTGGATTTACTTGGAGAGTTTTTCCCAGGGTGAGTGGGTGTTGGTAATTTTGAATCCTGGCCCAAAGTGGTATTCGGGGTTTCGGCAACCTCCGATGGTGATAATCCGGGTTCGACATGATCTAATCGTCTTTCGGGTCCGGTGTCAGTCCTAGAGCTCAACGAACATAAAGCGCCTCCGGAAAGGGGCGTGTTCGGCTCGAAGAGTTCGGAGATCCGAACTGTTGCGGTCTCCGTTTCAAGAGGAGAAGTCTCTATGGCTCCGTCCTCAACTGCTGCCACTAGGTGAGTGATCGGAAAAGGATCGATCTCATCGTGGCCGGATTTAGATCCGATCTGATCTCCTAGCGATGAAAGCCCCAGGGCGGCGATGCGATCCAACAGCTCGTTTAAGGGCGAGAGTTCTGCCGAGGTCGCGTCATCGGAGTGGCTGGAATTGGCGTAAAGGTGATGCTCGATGGCCGCAGGGAGTGCGGCTGGCCCAGAGGCCATGCGGACGCATACAGCGAACCCGTCGAGCTGGAGAACCTGGCCGATAGCCAAGTTGTTTCCAAGGGTGATCCCGTCGTTGAAAGCACCATTGTCGGTGTAAAAACCGGCAGATCTCGGGTAGGGGAGCGCAAGCTATGCGTTTAGAGGATCAATGGTAACAGGAGGCTGGGGACACGATGTTTACCCAGGTTCAGTCCCTCTCGATCGAGGTAATACCCTACTTCCTGCTAGATTAATATGGATGAATATGAGTACAAGAGTTGATCTACCTCGAGATCGTAATGGCTAAACCCTACAGTCTAGCCTATGGTGGTATTGTGATGATGATGATGATCCCCCCTACAGACTAAACCCCTCGGCTTATATACAGGCCTGAGGGGGCCTAGGGTTACAAGGGTGACTTGGGGAGGAGGTAATTGATACATCCAAACTCTACACTTGCCTTTCTACGTACATAAGAGTCCTGACCGAATATGGGGGAGGGTCTTCTGCTTTTTCTTTACGCGGCCCATCAGTACGGCCCAGCTTCAACGACCCGGATGCCTGAGGACCCCTGTATACAGGACTCCCTCACCGCCCACCTGGCCAATTTGGGGCCGCCTCTGATCGCAACATGGTTGCTGGTGTCGATCCACAACGCGACCCGCTCGGCACCGTGGCACACACTGTCTGAGCAGCACCACGACGCGCTCGGTGACGGCTACTTCGTCAAACTACCCAAGCACGACTTCCCCAAGTTCAACGGCATGGTGCCATATCAATGGCGCGATCGGTGCGAGACCTACTTCGAGCTGTATCGAGTACCTCAACACAGTTGGGTGACCACGGCGTCACTCTACATCGAAGGGCACGCGGCGCACTAGTTGCAGGCATTTCATAAAGCACGTCGCGCATTCTCGTGGACCGCTTTCTGCTCTACGATCACGGACGAGTTCGGCCTTGAGGAATTTGAATTGGAGATGCACAAGTTGCTGCAGGTTTGGAAACAGGCTCGGTGGCGGAGTACAGGCTCGCGTTCGAGATGCACATGTACCACTTACTGGCTCTGGACACGACGTTGAGCACCAAGTTCTTCGTCACGCAATTCCTCCTCGGTCTACGCGATGATCTGCGCGCCGCGGTCCGGCTTCGGGCACCTACCAGTGTCACATGCGCCTCCGTGCTCGCCCGAATCCAGGAGGAGGAAAACGACCTGCACAGGCCCCGACCACGACCACCTCTGGCCGGACGACCACCGCCACTGTCGGCTTACGTGCCACCACGGCCACTGGGCGCCCCGCGCCCGGCCGCGGCCACTGGCGACTTCGCCAGGGAGCGCCAACTGTGTGATCATCGACGCGCGAACGGTCTCTGCTTCAAGTGTGGTGACCGGTACTCGCGTGAGCACCACTGCAAGCAGCCTACGTAGCTGCTCACAATACATGTGGGCGAACATCGCGAGGTGCTCACCGAGGACGCACTCCATGCCATGGAGTTACTGGTGGAACCACCACAAGCAACTGCGGAACCAAAGTGTTGTGTGATCTCCACACACGCCATGTCTGGGGGTGATGCACCGCGCACGATCCGCCTGCACGCCCTGTTTGGCAACCAGGTCATACTGTTGTTAGTCGAGTCCGACAGCACGCATAGCTTCATCTCGGCGTCCTTTGCGCAGCACATCCATGCACCTACTACGCCGATGCCAGCCGTCGGCTCTGGGTAGCCAATGGCGAGCGCCTGATCTGCGACAAGCTTGTTACTGGCGTCCAGTGGTGGCTGCAAGGACACACATTCACCACCGACATGCGCTTGCTGGATCTCAACGCATATGATGGGGTGATGGGCATGGATTGGCTAGAAAAATTCACCCCCATGACATGCCACTGGCTCCATAAGACCCTGACATTCGAGCACGATGGCCAGACGATGACCTTGCAAGGTGTTTGACCAAATGAAGCGCACGCTCTAGACATAATAGAGCCAGAACAATTCAGCAAGTGGCAAGCAGGAAACGAGATATGGTACATGCCACTCATGGACCGGCAACCGCGGCCAGCAGAACCACCTGACAAGCTCCCTCCAACCATTCAGCGGGTGCTCACCGACTACAGCGACGTCTTCAGTGAACCCAAGAAGTTGGCTCCTCACAGACAGTATGACCATGCGATCACCTTGGTCGAAGGGGTGCAGCCGTCCAACGCGCGTCTGTATCGCTACTCGTCGTTGTAGAAAGATAAGATCGAGCGCCAAGTGCAAGAGATGCTCGAATCCGGGGTGATTGAGCACAGCATGGGTCCCTTTGCCGCCCCCGTTCTGTTGGTCAAGAAGAAAGACGGCTCATGGCGCTTTTACGTCGACTACCGTCGTCTCAATGACCTCACTGTCAAGAATCGTTTTCCCTTGCCCATCGTCGATGAACTACTCGATGAGCTCACCGGCATGAAGTACTTCTCCAAGCTCGACTTGCGCGCCGGTGTAACGCCCCGAACACACCCGTCGGTGGTCGTTACTCCTGGCAGGATCTAGACTGGCCCCACAGATCAATACTAGTCTTTTCTACGCACTTTGTCCTCACTTTTGCGCACCCGGGAGCAACTTCCCGGTCGGTCACCCATCCTAAAATTACTCCAAGATGAGCACGCTTAACTTTGGAGTTCTTTCTGAATGGGCTCCCGGAAAAGAAGGAATTCCTTACTGATATGAGTAGTCTATCATCCCTAATAAGCCAGGCTATCACATTCGGCTATCACCAAATAAGCATGTGAGCTGGAGATGAGGAGAAGACATCATTCAAAACACATCATGGCCGCTTCCACTTTCGTGTCATGCTGTTTGGTCTGACGAACGCCCCTGCAACATTTCAGTGCTTGATGAACCAAATTTTCGCAAGGTACGTCCATCATTTTGTCATCATCTTTCTTGAAGACATTCTGGTCTTTAGTGAGACACTGGAGGAGCACGAGGAGCACCTCCGCGTTGTTTTCGAATTGCTTCGCCAACATCAGCTCAACGCCAAGCTATCAAAGTGCTCGTTCGCCACGGACAGCATCGACTACCTCGGCCATGTCATTTTCTGTGACGGTGTTGCCCACGATACCGAGAAGACGCAGGCCATGCTGGATTGGCCTACTCCATCCACGACCACAGAGCTGCGTGGCTTTCTTGGCCTCACAGGCTACTATCGTAAATTCGTGGTGCGGTACGGCATCATCGCCAAGCCCTTGATGGCGTTGCTCACCAAGAAGGGGTTCGCCTAGTCCGAACAAGCTCGAGGCACCTTTGACCTCCTCAAGCGTGTCATGGCCAGCGCACCAGTCCTCACTCTTCCCAACTTCGACAAGTTGTTCTGCATCGAGACCAACGCTTGCGACACGGGCATAGGGGTTGTGCTCGTCCAAGACGGTCACCCGATGGCCTACTTCAGCAAAACCCTCGGCCACCGCAACCAGAACCTCTCCGCCTATGAGAAGGAATTTCTCGTTTTCATGATGGCGGTGGACAAGTAGTGTGCATACCTGCAGCGCGTGCAATTTGGGGGATCAACAATTGGGAACAGACCTCCAGCGCAAGGCTATGTCAAAGCTGGTAGGACTGCAGTTTAGGTTCCAGTATCGCCGCGGCGTCGACAATGGAGCGGCCGACGCACTGTCTAGAGTGGGCGCGGCTCTCAATCTCAGCTCGTTGTCATTGCGCCAACCGGCGTGGGTTCAGGAAGATGCTGACTCCTACACCACGGATGTCGACGCTCAAGAGCTCCTGGCACGCCTCGACATCAGCAGCCCGGACGACGACGGGTTCGAACTGTACAAGGGCCTCATCCGGAGACAGAACAGGCTCTGGATCGGCAACAACACAGCGCTCTGCACCAAGCTGATCAGCGCGCTGCACGACAGCGTCGTAGGTAGCCACTCTGGCACTACGGCAACCTACCAACGCCTCAAGAAACTGTTCCTATGGACAGGAATGAAAGGTGACGTCGACAACTACGTCAAGCAGTGTGGCGTCTGCCAGCACGCGAAGCACGAGCATCGTCGGCCAGCCGGCCTACTCGCTCCACTACCAGGCAAGACCTGACGATGGATTTCGTCGAAGGCCTGCCCAAATCGGAGGGGCACGATTCGATCATGGTCGTCGTCGATCACCCGAACAAATTCGCGCACTTCATCCCTCTTCGACACCCGTTCATCGCAGCGCAAGTGGCGCGCGCCTTCTGGGACAACATCGTCAAGCTGCACGGCATCCCCAAGTCCATCGTCTCCGACCGTGACCGGGTGTTCACCAGCGTGCTCTTGCGAGTGTTGTTCGCCACGACTGGCACGAAGCTCCTCTACTCCACATTGTACCACCCGCAGACCGATGGCCAGAGCGAGCGCGTCAACTAGTACCTCGAAATGTATCTCCGGTGCGCCATCCACGACACACCACATCGCTAGCGGCGTTGACTTCCCACGGCGGAATTCTGGTACGATTCCTCCTTCCACTCGGCTATCAACCGCACTCCATTTAAAGCTCTCTATGGCGTCGACCCCAACCTCGGCGGCATGGCTCTGTGGGACAACAAGACGGTGCATGTGCTTGATGCCGAGCACTGGGACTAGGGCGCCAACACGGCGCGCCTGTGGGAGCAAATCCTTCACGCACAGCACCGGTTCAAGAAACAAGCGGACCGCAATCGCACCGAGCGCATCTTCCAAGTGGGCGACTCTGTTCTTCTCAAGCTGCAACCCTATGCGCAGTCCTCAGTCGTCAACAGGCCGTGCACCAAGCTGGAGTACAAATTCTACTAGCCTTTCAAGATCGTCGACAAGATTGGCACCCTTGCCTACAAGCTCGAGCTGCCGCCGGACAGTCGTGTCCACGACGTCTTCCATGTCTCACAACTGAAGCCGTTCACGCCCAACTACACACTAGTCTTCACCGAACTACCCAAGCTGTCCGATCTGATGGCGGGCGACGTCGAGCCGGTGGAGATCCTCGAGCGCTGCATGATCAAGCGCGGCAACAGCGCACTGGTTCAGCTCCACATCCGCTGGTCTTCGTCCACCACGGCAACTACTTGGGAGGACTACGAGACCTTACGGTGCCACTTCCATTCTGCAAGCATTTGGCAAGACGATGAGGTGGAGTCAGCAGCAGCACCTGATGAAGCTATACCTGACGAAGGGGCTCTTTCTGAAGATGAGGGGAGTGTCACACCCGCATCCCCTGATGTAGGTGGACAGTTGTGATTGGCTTGGCCAGGTAGCTAGGGCCCAGAGGGCAGGTGGGCGGTGTTGTATATGTACGCGAGTATGGACCAAGGGAGAGGCACGCGTGTTGTGTGTGAACTCTGCCTTCTCCCCCTTTCTCTGTAGAGAGAATTCCTTATTTGGCCCTTTCTTAAAATTTGGTCCCTATTTGGCCCTAGAAATTTCATTTTTCCCTTTTTGACATCATAAATTCATTTTATTCCTTCCATGACACTTTTGTCACGTTTTCCTGTTAACACCGTCAAATGTGACTTGAAATGTCTTATTTACCCCTGCTTTATACCACGTCGGAAAAAAACAGAAAAATCTAGTTGCGGCGCGAGGCATGGAGGAGGGCGCGGCAAGTAGTGATGGACGGTCGAGGCGACGCTGTGCAGGCCCAAGTCGCGGCACCGGATGTCACGCCTCGAGACCCTCCAGTTGCTGCCCCTCTCACTAGTGCAAAGGCAAAACAAACCTATGGCCACCATGCAAAGTCTCCACGTAGCCATTTGAATGTCCTAAGTATTTCTAAAGTGTTGCCAGCACATGCATGTACATCCCATAAATATCAGGCCACATAGCTAGCTAGCTACTTCATGATTAATTTGTACTTCTACTTACTTTGTACTACCGGACCGACATGCGCAGAGGAAAAACTCCACATCTATTCTTCTCTTCTCACAAGGTTCTCTATATATTGGCATGCGTACTACTGTACTTAGCTTCGGAGAATTTCCTCCACCCGTGTACATCTTCCCATTATCCATGTACTAATCTTGGTGTAGCATATCTTATTTGCTTAATTATTTATTTAAACAAATAATACAAATTTAACTATCTAACTTAACTCAACAACTTAAAATAAATATCCTTAAAAATCAGGGTTATTACACCGGAGGTCCGTTGGTGGCAGGGGCGTGCTAGCCTGTAATATAATTAGTGCACTGGTTCTTATTAATATGGGTTTCTTAGTACAATCTCGTAATATAATTTCGTTGCAAATCCAAGGCACTGACGCATTTTGTCCACGCACCCACGTCACCATGCTTTTGACATCCAGCTCATAATTTTGGTCACAAAATACATCAGGGGTAAAATGGACTTTTCATGTTGCATTTAACGGTGTTAGTTGTCAAAACTGACGGAAATGTCATAGAGGGAACAAAATGAAGTTTGAGTGCCAAAACAGGAAGAATTTTTTTACCAGAGCCAAAAAGGGAACCAAATTTTAAGGAAGGGCCAAATAAGAAATTATCTCTTCTCTGTATCTCACCTACCCTCCCTGCGTCTCACCTTCTTCTTCACCAAGAAACCAGAATTGGATCTAGATCCAGGATATTTCCCTTGTATCTATCCCTTGGATCAGTGGGTCGTTACAGGGTTTGTTGTGTTGTGCCCCCAGCTGAACCTATTTGGTCTCTTCGACTTTGTTTTGCTTTGCTTCTCTTTCGGCCTGAACCTTGAACTCACTGTTGTTGTGGGATGTTGTTGGGGTGGTTGCTTTATAATCTAAAGCGGGGGGAAACCCTTTTTCTTCAATGCTCGTTGCCCACAGGATCATGGCCCGGATAGGGTCTTCAGCTCTGTTTCTCTTCTTTTCAAAGATTGGTAAAAAGACTGCATTGAGCATGTCACAGACTAAGCACATGGCTGCTGTGTCCGTCCCAGCACCAGCTTGCCATTCCAGCATTTTTTGGAGTTTAGCCCCAGATACTCAGACCTCTTCATCCACAACCAAATATGAATCCATTTTGATAAAATAAAAAGGAGAATCACTAACAAAAACTCTTTGCGTGGCAGGATCATTGACCGTCTGAACTTCTCATGTCGGCCAAATAATACGCCGTGAGAGGTAAACAATTGCTTTCCAGTTCCAATCATAAGTTGGGCAAGCAGGATTATCATAATCTGACACACATGTAAACACATCAAGCATTAAACCACTATGACATACTGTTGCAAAAATATACCGGTTATTCCGCAAAAAGAAGTTACAACAGAATTAACCATGCGATTTACTGATTGAAAGCAATGTTTTTCTAGTCAAAGATGGATGCTGAAATGCTTGACCATAAAATACACATCATAAACATAAACAGAACAGCATGATCATGCACATCATAAACCCACCACTATATGACAAACATAAGTTTGACATATGTGGCATAACATACACAGCTCATCCAGAGTAGCATAAGATGACCATAAAAGAGTAGGAGCATATGAGTACTAACATGATCACCATATACAACCATAGTGACAACATTCAAACGATGATTGTTCAGACCAATGCAATGGATGTTTCATAGAACCTTCCCTTGAACTAGTAATAACATGTACAGAACAATTGCGATGTAAAAATAATAACTTCCAAAGTTCCAATCCAGACAAAACATGGCATGACCCAGGGAATAGAATGCTGTGACTGCATCTTCAGATAGTTGTTGGCTCTTCTGCAGTTGCATAACTTTCCTACAGCAAAGCTCAGACACTTATATCCTCTGCAGTGCCCCATTCCTCAGCTAGCATAGGGCATCGACCTGCCAAAACAAAACATTCAATGACGCGCCATCAGCACACTTTAAGTGTTTGACATATGAAAAATTACAACAAAACCCATGCATGTAGGTGTTGGGTAGGAATTCACAAGGACAACTTTCTACCCACCATCTACTTGTGTGGGTTTTTTTCTCATAATTTTTCACAGCTTACAAAAACAATTCTCCAAGTTTTCAAAATTGGGTTCACATGTACCCAGGTTTTAAAAATGCGCTCTCATGACAGTGCCATTGTTACATAACACATTTCAGTCTTGGTTGTATGGAAGTGTGGCATGCCATTGGGTCTAAGAAAAATGAACAGCAAAAGGATCAAATAAATACCTTCAAGCGGCTGAAACAGGAGTCTGAGTTTTCATGAAGCTTGAGATCGGTAGAGCATTGTGCCCAGCCAAGGAATGCTTTTTGCGCTTCAACTGGGGCCTATATTAACCAGTTACAACAGGACCCAAGTTAGATGTGAATAATCTTAACAGGACATATACTAGTAAGTGGAAACCAAGAGAAACTCAGGATTATACTTTGGTGACATTGCTAGTCAGACTTGTCAAATAAGGATAGTACCGTACAACAACAAAAATTGGGGATCTTAAATTTAGTGAATTGATAGTTCTTAAACAAATATACCATCTTCATAAAGGAAAAAAAATCTAAATAAATGGTAAAGTCCTTACTTTGGGGCTACATGACCTTTGATTACTTTTTCTTCTTCCTCAGTGAACATAAACCACTTGTCAGTGTTCTCTGTTGCGTCAAACTCTGATACAAATATGATATGATATTAGTAGTCACTAACTACTACAATATAAATGAGTAACATGAAAGGGTATTGCATAATAACTTCAGACAAACCTTGGCGCATTATTGCTGTCTTATCACAATAACCATCCAGCTTCCAGTATGCAACCCCTTCATCTATCCTGACAGGCTTTTTCCTAACTAGACCTCCCAGCTTCTCCTCTAATATTGCCATAATTGAGAGGTAACAAAAGATAATTAGTTCACACAGCTCAGTGCCTTGCACATTGCAGAATAAGATACATATTTTTTAAACAGTGTTATGTTTGGAATGAAACTGAAGGCTGAGCATGTTCTTTAGTTACTTCACATCCAGAAAAAGGCACATGGTTACATGCAACTAAGAAACTTAGCAAGTGCATACATGTTTAATTTTCTGTTGAGCTGCAGAAAAATATTAGTGCCACAATGAAAATATACACAGGCTTAACACTCTAACAAAACTGAAAGTGAATTCACATATACAGGGGTATAAATGAACTGGTGACATTTCTTGAACACAAACTCAAGCTAAATCTTGAAGAAGGTGCAGAAAGCTAAACCAAGCACAATACAAAAATATATATTAAAGAAACTGCAAAACATCAAGCATAAGGAGAACTAATGAGATGCAGAAAGATAAAAAAAATGTAGATATATAAATTCATAATGTTCAGACCATCTACTACTGCCTTCCTGTCTTCATATGCCTCCTTAATTTGAGAAACGAGACTATTAATTTCTGCTCCATTTCTCAAAAACCTTGGTTTAGACATCTTAATCGTTAGTTTTTCTTTAAGCTCCTTTTCCTATAAAACCAGAGGAAAGTGGTTGTTTATTAGTGTAAAAACAAGTGACTAGACACACATAAAAAAGGTTGCCCCAGCTCTCTTACCTTTTCCTTGACAGCACGGAATTTTTCCCTTGCAGCAGCTTTTCTCTCAGTTGCACTTTCATGCTGTTTGAGAATCCAGTCCTTTAATGTTCTGAACAAAAACAAAATATTATTGATATGAAAGTAAAATAGTGAAGTGAACTACTACAGAAAATACAGTAGGCAGTACTTACGTAGTAGAAAGGGCCTCATCACACAGAAAATTCAGCACATGCAGCTTTAAAGAAGGGCTCAACTTTTTATATCCTAATACCCCTTGACTTAAACAATCAAGAGGCAGTTCATCCGACATAACTTTGGATTCACTAATATATTTGCCAGTGTCAATTATCCAAGCATCTCCATTCCTTGAATAGTCCAAAGGGCTATGAACAAAATAACCTCATTTAGTCATTTAATAATCAGCTTAAACACAACAACAAAGAAATATCAATTCAGAATGTATGTACTTCTCTTCTCTGTCTTCTTGGATGACAGACAGCAAACTAATGTGAAGGTCAGCAACAACTGAAGGCACCTCGCGCCCGATGCGGCCTGCTCCATTGATGACTTGAAGAATTTTTTCTGGCTGTCCCTTTCTTATGTTAAGCACCTGCGCAAAATCATTTTGCAACATTATTCCATTTACAAAACAAATTATATTCCAACAGCCACAAGGTGCCATATTAACATGTTTAAGACTGGCTTATGAAGACAAAGGGCTGCTCTAAGAAAAATAAGCAATTCAGTATAATATACTATCACTGTGCCTTCTAAAATCTTACAATTTAACCAATGCTCCACACAGCCAAATCTTATTAAAATATATTGCAACCAACTCCCACAGCAGCATGCAGGGTATCATCTAGTGTATAAAGATCCATGACGATATAGGATGAATCTGAGATGGAAGACAAATATTACACTTTCTGGTGGTTGTGCAAATCACGCGTGCGGATCATCAGAGATAGATGCACTAGCATACACACACGTCCTGATCACCAATAGTCTTAAAATGCAGTAGTCTGCATGAGCAAATGCTACCTCCATTTTTGTATACAACTATACAAGGCCACTTCGTTTTTCATGTCAAACTTTGACTTAAATTTTGGTCAAGAAAATATGGATTGTATGTCATAAAAAAAGATTTACCGAAAAGTTCTTCCAAATGTGCATCCAATGGCAAACTTTTTATGGCATATAACTCACATTTTGTTGGTAAAATACATGGTCAAAAATAGACATTAAAATGTGAAGTGGCCTTGTATTAGTAGATGGAGAGTAAATATCTTTGAAATTTAGACAAGAACTTATTTGGATCCTCTCAAAACAATGTTACCATTATCATGTGTCAGTATTTCACCATGGCTGCCACTCTCAACAACTACAAATTTTATACAGCTTAAAAATACTATTTGCATTTGATTTAATATGTGCCCTAAAGCCTCATGGCATGGCTGACTGCTCTAAACAGAACAAAAATAGGATAATGTAACAAAAAAAGGAGAAGCTCCTGACATCACTTTGCTTTAGTTCTAACATTGGCCTGAAAGGCTGAAACAACAATTACATAATGCAACAACACATTTTTCTGTTCTGCAGACATATAGTACTTCTTTTTAAGAGAACCAGTTATCCGAGGACAAACCTTGCATCAACATAAAAAGAAATGCAACACAAGAATATTTCCTTTAGTCCATAAGAGAGCTCATGGCGCTAGTATTGCAAATAACAGAAAGTAAAAGCTGAAAGATTGTCTTGACATAAGTACCTCTGCAAATGTGCGGCAGAATTCATAAAACTGAATTGCAGACCCAACATCATCAACCTCCAGCTTGGCCCCTGCAATGTCAGTGACTGGAGTACCTATGGGTAGCTCAATTTTGGTATTTAGGACATCAGTGCTCCCATCCCTGATGTGAAGTTCTCCATTAATTTCAACAGGGCACTTCTCATCAGCAGTCATGTTATTTACCCTGCGGTTGCCCTTCTTCAACTTCTTGTTGATAGGAACTGAAGGAAATGTGTTGGGATCGGTCCCTGTATTCCTAGCCCCTTCAGCCAACAATCCATCAGTACCAGCATCTGTCTCTAGGGCCCTCTTTATGTTGCCCTTCTTGCGTTCCTAACAAAGGGGCCAGCAAAACAGATCAGTAATAATGAACAATTACAGTATACAACAGAGAATTACCAAGCAAAAATGTACCACCTTCTTAATCTTCTTCAGCTCCTTGATGGTAGGATCTGAAGGAAATGCATTGAGATCAGTCCTTACATTCTCATCCCCTTCAGCCAACAATCCATCAGTAGCATTGTCTGTCCCTGGTGCCCTCTTTATGTTGCCCTTCTTGCGTTCCTAACAAAGGGGGCAGCAAAACAGATCAGTAATAATGAACAATTACATTATACAACAGAGAATTACCAAGCAAAAATGTACTACCTTCTTAATCTTCTTCAGCTCCTTGATGGTAGGATCTGAAGGAAATGCATTGAGATCAGTCCTTACATTCTCATCCCCTTCAGTCAACAATCCATCAGTAGCATTGTCTGTCCTTGGTGCCCTCTTTATGTTGCCCTCCTTGTGTTCCTAACAAAGGGGCCAGCAAAACAGATCAGCAATGATGAAACATTACATTATACAACAGAGAATTACCAGGCAAAAGTGTACCTTCTTGATCTTCTTCGGCTTCTTGTTGGTAGGAACTGAAGGAAGCGCATTGAGATCAGTCTTAATATTCTCATCCCCTTCAGCGAACAATCCACCGGTAGCATCATCTGTCCCTAGCGCCCTCTTTAAGCTGCCCTCCTTGTGTTCCTAACAAAGGGGCCAGCAAAACAGATGAACAACAATGAACAATTACATTATACAGCAGAGAGTTACCAGGCAAAAAACGGTACCTTCTTGATCTTCTTAGGGAGCGAGGACAGCGTCTGCGCAGCAGCCACCATGTCGGAGCCCTTTATCAGCAAATCATGGACGGATGAGTGCCCTGACGCCTTGGCAGCATGGGCCAGTATTCCTGTAGGCGTCTCCCCTTTCTTCTTCCTGTCAAACAAAACCAAGCTAAGAAAGAAATACACAAGAAATCCCATTATGACCGTGTATCTTCTTCGTTGGCTAACCTGCAGAAGCTGCAGTTGCAGATGCCCCTGCATTTTGGGCAGGTCCAGCCCACCACCTTGGCCATATCCTCGGCATTCTCACCATACCTAAACAGACCATGAAGAAGCAAACCAGATCAGACCAAGAGGCTTTGCGATGGTCAGTTTGCTCGACCACGGAGCTGATGATGGCTTGAAACTGTATGAAGAAATTCCTTTACCTGTTGAGCAGGCACTTGTGGCAGAAGTAGATTGGGCAGAGCCCCTTCTTCCGGGGCTGCGTGCAAGCCACAGCAAAGTCCGTCGTCTTCTGACGACACTGCGAGCACATGACGAAAACAACAACAACGAAGGGTCAGCCAAATCCGCCCCCGACAGATCCAGAAGGATGGAGGAGATGCGCGACGGCAGGCGCTCACCTGGTGGCAGGTCTTCCCGTTCTCCGGGTCATAGATCCGGCCGCCGACGCAGCGGATTCCGGGGCACGGGTTGCGCTTTCGGGGAGGCCCTTGCTTGACCTCCTCCGTCTGCGCCGGCACGACCACGCTCTCCTCACCGACGGCGCCTTTCTTCGCCATGGAGACGCGCTCGAGGAAGGGCGGGAGAGGTGGGGTGTGAAATGAGGAGGAAGCTCGGGAGGTGGGTGCCCCGGGAGAGACGAGAGGTGTTTTGATGTGATGAAATTTGGGGTCAGATCTCGGATTATGGCGCCGCGCCGCGGAAGAAGGGCGGGAGTAGCTGGTGTCGGATGGCGCCAGTGAATTGCCCCGGAAATTTTGAAATTTTCCCTTCTCGGCGCTGTCCCGTCTCCTCCCCCGCCTTTGCTCGATGTTTTCCCTCCCCCAGCTCGTCCTCACTTTTCGGTTGGTGGGCAACCTTTGTTGGTGAATACTGCCCTTCCTCCGTCTAGGTGCATAGGGCTTGAGAAGGAGCGTAACCTAGACGTGCAAAAATTAGATGAGAAAAGAATTTGCATCATGAAAATAGAGTAGAACTAATCAACCAACGTGTTTTGTTTTGGTCGCAATAATTATGTAATTAACGCGGAAAATCCTCACCAGCTGGCCGATTAATGAGGCAGTCATTCAAGGGCCGCTGGCGTGCAAGGTAGGTGGGAGGTGGATCCCGGAGTGGATCGGGCGCAGGTGGGTCGCAGAGGGGGCATCCGGTGTGATCGGTGCGCCTGTGACCGCGGGTGTGGGTGGGTTATACGGAAGTATTGTTTCGTCAAAAATAACATGGAGATAAACGATAACGTGGCGGAATTGGAGATCAGAACAGCGATAACCTTTGTGCTCCAAGGGATATCCGATGAAAACCCATAGGTGATCATAGCGAGGATGTGTGCCGGTGAGAAGCAAATAGGGGGTATTTGGTGTGGTTTGAGTGGATGGGCGTCGAATGAGAAGGTGTGTGGTGGTGTGCAATGCCTCCACCCAAAACAGTGGTGGACGATTAGCGTGGAGAAGAGTCTGAACTACATTGTTAGTAGTGTGAATTATGTGCTCGCCCTTGTCGTTTTGGGGAGAAGTATGAGGGCAAGAGAGGCGGTAAATGATGATGTTGTTCGGGGGGAAAGTGTGTAATGATGTGTTGATAAATTCACTATCGTTGTTGTTGCGAATGTAGCATGCAATTTCAAAAATTTCCTACGTGATGCAAGATCTACCTAGGAGATGCATAGCAACGAGACGGAAAGAGTGTCTACGTACCCTCGTAGACCGAAAGCGGAAGCGTTGTATTAACGCGGTTGATGTAGTCGAGCGTCTTCATGATCCAACCGATCCAAGTACTGAATGTATGGCACCTTCATGTTCAGCACAAGTTCAACTCGATGACGTCCCTCGAGCTCTTGATCCAGTAGAGGGTCGATAGAGAGTTCCGTCAGCACGACGGCATGGCGACAGTGTTGGTGATGTGATCCGCGTAGGGCTTTGCCTAAGCACTACGACAATATGACCTGAGGAGCAAACCGTAGAGAGAGACGTCGCACACGGCTTGGAACAATTGTTGTGTGTCCAAGGGATGCCCTGCCCACGTATATAAAGAATGGAGACGGAGGAGGCCGGCCCTAGGGGGCGTGCCATAAGGGGGAGTCCTACTTGGACTCCTAGTTCAAGTAGGATTCCCCCCCCCCCCTCCTAGTCCTACTTGGACTCCTAGTCCAAGTAGTCCAAGTAGGACTCCTAGTCCAAGTAGGATTCGCCCCCCACCCCTAGTCCAATTCGGTTTGGGCTTGGGGGCGTGCCCCACCTCCTGTGGCAGCCTCCCTCTCTCCACTATGGCCCAATGGGCCTATTAACTTTCCGGGGGGTTCCGGTGACCTCTTTGTACTCCAAAAAATCCCCGATCTTCTTCGGAACCATTCCGGTGTCCGTATATAACCTTCCAATATATGAATCTTTACCTCTCGACCATTCCGAGACTCCTCGTCATGTCTGTGATCTCATCCGGGACTCTGAACAAACTTTGGTTACCAAAACACATAACTCATAATACAAATCGTCATCGAACGTTAAGCGTGCGGACCCTACGGGTTCGAGAACTATGTAGACATGACCGAGACACGTCTCCGATCAATAACAAATAGCGGAACATGGATGCTCATATTGGCTCCTACATATTCTACGAAGATCTTTATCGGTCAAATCGCATAACAACATACGTTATTCCCTTTGTCATCGGTATGTTACTTGCTCGGTATCATCATACCTAGTTCAATCTCGTTACCGGTAAGTCACTTTAATCATTTCGTAATGCATCATCCCGTAACTAACTCATTAGTCACATTGTTTGCAAGGCTTATAGTGATGTGCATTACCGAGAGCGCCGAGAGATACCTCTCCGATACACTGAGTGACAAATCCTAATCTCGATCTATGCCAACCCAACAAACACCTTCGGAGACACCTGTAGAGCATATTTATAATCACCCAGTTATGTTGTGACGTTTGATAGCACACAAGATGTTCCTTCGGTATTCGGGAGTTGCATAATCTCATAGTGAGAGGAATATGTATAAGTCATGAAGAAAGCAATAGCAATAAAACTTAACGATCATTATGCTAAGCTAACGGATGGGTCTTGTCCATCACATCATTTTCCTAATGATGTGATCCCGTTCATCGAATGACAACACATGTCTATGGTTAGAAAACTTAACCATCTTTGATTAACGAGCTAGTCAAGTAGAGGCATACCAGGGACACTTTGTTTTCTCTATGTATTTACACATGTATCAAGTTTCCGGTTAATACAAGTCTAGCATGAATAATAAACACTTATCATGATATAAGGAAATATAAATAACATCTTTATTATTGTCTCTAGGGCATATTTTCTTCAGTCTCGCACTTGCACTAGAGTCAATAATCTAGTTCACATCGTCATGTGATTTAACACCGATAGTTCACATCGTGATGTGATTAACACCCATAGTTCACTTCGCCATGTGACCAACACCCAATGGGTTTACTAGAGTCAATAATCTAGCTCACATCGCCATGTGATTAACACCCAAAGAGTACTAAGGTGTGATCATGTTTCGCTTTGTGAGAGAAGTTTAGTCAACGGGTCTGTCACATTCAGATTCATGTGTATTTCGCAAATTTCTATGTCTACAATGCTCTGCATGGAGCTACTCTAGCTAATTGCTCCCACTTTCAATATGCATCCAGATTGATACTTAGAGTCATCTGGATCAGTGTCAGAGCTTGCATCGGCGTAACCCTTTACGATAAACTCTTTATCACCTCCATAATTGAGAAATATTTTCTTGGTCCTCCAGTTACTAAGGATAATTTTGACCGATGTCCAGTGATCTACTCCTGGATCACTATTATACCTCCTTGCCAAACTCATGGCAAGGTACACAACATGTTTGATACACAACATGGCATACTTTATAAAACCTATGGCTGAGGCACAGGGAATGACTTTCATTATCTCCCTATTTTTCTGCTGTGGTCGGGCTTTGAGTCTTACTCAATGTCATACCTTGCAACTCAGGCAAGAACTCCTTTGACTGATCCATTTTGAACTACTTCAAAATCTTTATCAAGGTATGTGTTTTGTGGAAGTCCTATTGAGCGTCTTTGATCTATCCCTATATATATTGATGCCCAATATATAAGCAACTTCACTGAGGTGTTTTATTGAAAAACTCCTTTTAAACAATCCTTGCTTTCTAGAAAATTCTACATCATTTCCGATCAACAATATGTCATTCACATATACTTATCGGAAATGTTGTAGTGCTCCCACTCACTTTCTTGTAAATACAGGCTTCACCGTAAGTCTATATAAAACCATATGCTTTGATCACCTTATCAAAGCGTATATTCCAACTCCGAGATGCTTGCACCAGTCCATACATGGATCGTTGGAGCTTGCACACTTTGTTAGCACATTTAGGATCGACAAAACCTTCTGGTTGCATCATATACAACTCTTCTTTGAGAAATCCAGTAAGGAATGCAGTTTTGACATCCATTTGTCAGATTTCATAATCATAAAATGCGGTAATTGCTAACATGATTTGGACAGACTTAAGCATCGCTACGGGTGAGAAGGTCTCATCATAGTCAACTCCTTGAACTTGTTGAAAACCTTTCGCAACAAGTCGAGCTTTGTAGACAGTAATATTACCATCGGCGTTGGTCTTCTTCTTAAAGATCCATTTATTCTCTATGGCTTGCCGATCATCGGTCAAGTCAACCAAAGTCCACACTTTGTTCTCATACATGGATCCCATCTCAGATTTCATGGTCTCAAGCCATTTCGCGGAATCTGGGCTCATCATCGCTTCCTCATAGTTTGTAGGTTCATCATGGACTAGTAACATGACTTCCAGAACATGATTACCGTACCACTCTGGTGCGGGAGATACTGTGGTTGTCCTACGAGGTTCGGTAGTAACTTGACCTGAAGTTTCATGATCATGATTAGCTTCCTCACTAATTGGTGTAGGTATCACGGGAACAATTTTCTGTGATGAGCTACTTTCCAATTCGAGAGAAGGTACGATTAACTCATCAAGTTCTACTTTCCTCCCACTCACTTCTTTCGAGAGAAACTCCTTCTCTAGAAAGGATCCATTCTTAGCAACAAAGATCTTGCCTTTGAATCTATGATAGAAGGTGTACCCAACTGTTTCTTTTGGGTGTCCTATGAAGACACATTTCTCCGATTTGGGTTCGAGCTTATCAGCTGAAGCTTTTTTACATAAGCATCGCAACCCCAAACTTTTAAGAAACGACAACTTAGGTTTCTTGCCAAAATATAGTTCATACGGTGTCGTCTCAGCAGATTTAGATGGTGCCCTATTTAACGTGAATGCAGGTGTTTCTAATGCATAACCCCATAACGACAGTGGTAAATCGGTAAGAGACATCATATATCGCACCATATCTAATAAAGTACGATTATGACATTCGGACGCACCATTACGTTGTGGTGTTTCAGGTGGCGTGAGTTGCGATAGGTTAGAAAAAGCGGTAGGTGTAAGTGAGGCGGTCGGCCTCGCTTAGTGCCTAGGCAGTGCCTAAGCGCCCGAGGCGCGGCCTAGGCGGTAATATAGTTTTTACTCGTAGTATATTTGGGATTATTATACGGGTGTTGATATTATTTGGAGTATATAAATAAGTTAATCACCGGCTACTGCCATTGGAATATAAGCCGTTTGGCATAGTAGTGCAGTATGTGGCCTGATTTCTTGCTTGGGTAGATAATTCCTTGCTTGCCCTGCCTAGACCTCCATTTATACCCTAGGCGAGGCGTTTGGCCATTGCCTAGTGCCTAGGCCTGCCTAAGCGCCTCCTAGGCACCACCTTTTCCAACACAGGTTGCGAAACTATTCCACATTGTTTTAAATGAAGACCAAATTCGTAACTAAAATATTCGCCTCCGCGATCAGATCGTAGAAACTTTATTTTCTTGTTACGATGATTCTCTACTTCACTTTGAAATTCTTTGAACTTTTCAAATGCTTCAGACTTGTGTTTCATCAAGTAGATATACCCATATCTGCTCAAATCATATGTGAAGGTCAGAAAATAATGATACACGCCGCGAGCCTCAACACTCATCAGACCGCATACATCTGTATGTATTATTTCCAATAAGTCATTGGCTTGCTTCATTGTTCCGGAGAACGGAGTTTTAGTCATCTTTACCATGAGGCATTGTTCGCAAGCATCAAATGATTCATAATCTAGTGATTCCAAAAGTCCATCAACATGGAGTTTTTTCATGCGCTTTACACCAATATGACCTAAACGGCAGTGCCACAAGTATGTTGCACTATCATTATAAACTCTGCATCTGTTGGCTTCAATATTATGAATATGTGTATTACTACGATTGAGTTTCAATAAACCATTCACCTTGGGTGTATGACCATAGAAGGTTTTATTCATGTAAACAGAATAACAATTATTCTCTGACTTAAATGAATAATCGTATTGCAGTAAACACGATCCAATCTTGTTCATGCTCAACGCAAACACCAAATGACATTTATTTAGGTTTAACACTAATCCCGAAAGTACAAGGAGTGTGCGATGATGATCATATCAATATTGGAACTACTTCCAACACACATCGTCACCTCACCCTCAACTAGTCTCCATTTATTCTGCAACTCCTGTTTCAAGTTACTAATCTTAGCAACCGAACAGGTATCAAATACCCAGGGGAATACTACGAGCACTAGTGAGGTACACATCAATAACATGTATAACAATTATACCTTTGTTCACTTCGCCATCCTTCTTAACCGCCAAATATTTGGGGTAGTTCCGCTTCCGGTGACCATTTCCTTTGCAGTAGAAGCACTCAGTTTCTGGCTTGGGTCTAGCTTTGGGCTTCTTCTCGGGAGTGGCAACTTGCTTGCCGTTCTTCTAGAAGTTCCCTTTCTTGCCCTTTTTTTTGGAACTAGTGGTCTTGTTTAACCATCAACACTTGATGTTTTTTCTTGATTTCTACCTTCACTGATTTCAGCATTGCAAAGAGCTCGAAAATCATTTTTCGTCATCCCTTGCATATTATAGTTCATCACGAAGTTCTAGTAGCTTGGTGATAGTGACTAGAGAACTCTGTCAATCACTATCTTATCTGGAAGATTAACTCCCACTTGATTCAATTGATTGTAGTACCCAAACATTCTAAGCACATGCTCACTGGTTGAGCTATTATCCTCCACCTTGTAGGCAAAGTACTTGTCAGAGGTTTCATACCTCTCGACATGGGCATGAGTCTAAAATACTAATTTCAACTCTTGGAACATCTCATATGCTCCGTGGCATTCAAAACATTATTAAAGTCCCGGTTCTAAGCCGTAAAGCATGGCGCACTAAACTATCAAGTAGTCATCATACCGAGCTTGTCAAACGTTCATAACGTCTGCATCTGCTCCTGTAATAGGCCTGTCACCTAGCGGTGCATTAAGGACATAATTCTTATGTGCAACAATGAGGATAATCCCCAGATCACGGACCCAATCCGCATCATTGCTACTATCATCTTTCAATTTTTCTCTAGGAACATATCAAAAAAATATAGAGCTATATCGTGAGCTATTGATCTACAACATAGATATGCAAATACTATCAGGGCTAAGTTCATGATAAATTAAAGTTCAATTAATCAAATTACTTAAGAACTCCCACTTAGATAGACATCCCTCAAGTCATCTAAATGATCACGTGATCCAAATCAACTAAACCATGTGAGATCATCACGTGCGATCGAGTAGTTTTCAATGGTGAACATCTTATGTTGACCATATCTACTATATGATTCACGCTCGACCTTTCGGTCTCCAATGTCCCGAGGCCATCTCTGTACATGCTAGGCTCGTCAAGTTTAACCCGAGTATTCTACATGTGCAAAACTGTCTTACACCCGTTGTATGTGAACGTATAGCTTATCGCACCCGATAATCACGTGGTGTCTCAGCACGACGAACCGTCGGGTGCATACTTAGGGAGAACACTTCTACCTTGAAACTTTAGTAAGGGATCATCTTATAATGCTACCGTCGTTCTAAGAAAAAGAAGATGCGTAAAAAGATAAACATCACATGCAATAAAAAATGTGACATGATATGGCCATCATCATCTTGTGCTTTTGATCTCCATCTCCAAAGCATCGTCATGATCTCCATCATCACCGGCTTGACACCATGATCTTCATTGTAGCGTCGTGGTTGTCTCGCCAACTATTGTTTCCACTACTATCGGTAACTCATAGTGATAAAGTAAAGCAATTACATGGCGTTTGCAATTCATACAATAAAGAGACAACCATAAGGCTCATGCTGGTTGCCGATAATTTACAAAACACGATCATCTCATACAATATCGTATAACTCATCACGTCTTGACCATATTACATCACAACATGCCCTACAAAAATAAGTTAGACGTCCTCTACTTTGTTATTGCAAGTTTTACGTGGCTGCTACGGGCTTCTAGCAAGAATCGTTCTTACCTACGCATCAAAACCACAACGATTTTTCGTCAAGTGTGTTGTTTTAACCTTCAACAAGGACCAACCGTAGTCACATTCGATTCAACTAAAGTTGGCGAAACAGCCACCCGCCAGCCACCTGTATGCAAAGCATGTTAGTAGAACCAGTCTCATGAACGCGGTGATGTAATGTCGTCCCGGGCCGCTTCATCCAACAATACCGCCGAATCAAAGTAAGACTTTGGTGGTAAGCAGTATGACTATTATCACCCACAACTCTTTGTGTTCTACTCGTGCAAATCATCTACGCATAGACCTGGCCCATGATTCCACTTTTGAGAACGTAGCATGCAATTTCAAAAATTTCCTACTCTCATGCAAGATCTACCTAGGAGATGCATAGAAATGACACGGGAAGAGTGTGTCTACGTACCCTCGTAGACCAAAAGTGGAAGCATTGTATTAACACGGTTAATGTAGTGGAAAGTCTTCACGATCCAACTGATCCAAGTACCGAACATACAGCACCTCCTTATTCAGCACACGTTCAACTCGATGACGTCCCTCGAGCTCTTGATCCAGTAGAGGGTTGAGGGAGAGTTCCGTCAGCACAATAGGGTGGCGACGGTGTTGGTGATGTGATCCGCGCAGGGCTTCGCCTAAGCACTATGACAATATGACCTGAGGAGCAAACTATGGAGAGAGACGCCGCACAAGGCTTGGAACAATTGTTGTGTGTCCAAGGGGTGCCCTGCCCACGTATATAAAGGAGGGAGAGGGAGGAGCTGGCCCTAGGGGGCGCGCCATAAGGGTGGAGTCCTACTTGGACTCCTAGTCCAAGTAGGATTCGGCCCCCCTCCTTCCTTCTTATGGAGAGGGGAAAGCGGAAAGGAGGGAGAGGGAGAAGGAAAGGGGGTCGCGCCCCCACCCCTAGTACAATTCGGTTTGGGCTTCGGGGGGCACCTCCTGTGGTATCCTCCCTCTCTCCACTATGGCCCAATAGGCCCATTAACTTTCCGGGGGGGTTTCGGTGACCTCCCGGTACTCCGAAAAATCCCCGATCTTCTTCGGAACCATTCCGGTGTCCGTATATAACATTCCAATATATAAATCTTTACCTCTCAACCATTTCGAGACTCCTCGTCATGTCCGTGATGTCATCCGGGACTCCGAACAAACTTCGTTCACCAAAACACATAACTCATAATACAAATCGTCATCGAACGTTAAGCGTGCGGACCCTACGGGTTCGAGAACTATGTAGACATGACCGAGACACATCTCCGGTCAATAACCAATAGCGGAACCTGGATGCTCATATTGGCTCCTACATATTCTACGAAGATCTTTATCGGTCAAACCGCATAACAACATACGTTATTCCCTTTGTCATCGGTATGTTACTTGCCCGAGATTCGATCATCGATATCATCATACCTAGTTCAATCTCGTTACTGGCAAGTCTCTTTACTCGTTCCATAATGCATCATCCCATAAATAACTCATTAGTCACATTGCTTGCAAGGCCTATAGTGATATGCATTACCGGGAGGGCCGAGAGATACCTCTCCGATACATAGAGTGACAAATCGTAATCTCAATCTATGCCAACCCAACAAACACCTTCGGAGACACTTGTAGAGCATATTTATAATCACCCAGTTACGTTGTGACGTTTGATAGCACACAAGGTGTTCCTACGGTATTCGGGAGTTGCATAATCTCATAGTCAGAGGAATATGTACAAGTCATGAAGAAAGCAATAGCAATAAAACTTAGCGATCATTATGCTAAGCTAACGGATGGGTGTTGTCCATCACATCATTTTCCTAATGATGTGATGTCGTTCATCAAATGACAACACATGTCTATGGTTAGGAAACTTAACCATCTTTGATTAATGAGCTAGCCAAGTAGAGGCATACTAGGGAGTAGGGACACTTTGTTTTGTCTATGTATTCACACATGTATCAAGTTTCCGGTTAATACAATTCTAGCATGAATAATAAACATTTATCATGATATAAGGAAATATAAATAACAACTTTATTATTGTCTCTAGGGCATATTTCCTTCAGTTGTCACATTGCATGAGAGTGTGGAATTAGGTAAGAGCATAGGTGATTTGTGGCGAGGCAAGGAGGTAGTTGCACGTGCCGCCCGAGTTACTGAAACCGCCCTACCCCTCCCGTGTCGCCCTCCCCGCGGGCGACCCGGGAGCGCGCCACCGCCTAGGGTTCCCACCCCGCCAACACCTTCCTCGCCGCCGCCGACAAGAGCCACGGGGCAAAGCCTTGTGGTGTTGGCGGCAACGGGGATCACCTCTACAGGTGTGAGGGTCAATGTCGGTGTCAGAACCGGCAGATCTCGGGTAGGGGGTCCCGAACTGTGCGTCTGAGGATCGATGGTAACAGGAGACTGGGGACACGATGTTTACCAAGGTTCAGGCCCTCTCAATCAAGGTAAAACCCTACTTCCTGCTATACTAATATGAGTGAATATGAATACAAGAGTTGATCTACCTCGAGATTGTAGTGGCTAAACCCTAGAGTCTAGCCTATGAGGATTTGAGATTCTCTGTTCTAGCCTCTACGGACTAAACCCTCCAGTTTATATACACACCGGAGGGGCCTAGGGTTTGTACATGTCATCTTGCAGAGGAAGGTAAATCTACACCCGAACCTAAAACTTGCCATTACATGAATACAGGAGTTCTATCCGGATACGAGAGATGATCTTCAATTATAATCTTCACGGCCCACCAGTCCGGCCCGCCAGGAGTTTATCCGGTCACATGAGGACCCCTCGCTCCAGGACTCCCTCAGTAGCCCCTGAATCTGTCTTCGATGATGATGAGTTCGGCTTCCGTATTCTCTTCGGCATTGCAAGGCGGGTTCCTTCTTCCAAATAGATCTTCTGCAAAAAGGTGTATTGTGTTCAGCTCTGCAAGGTTAGTACAACCCTTAGCCTCGAAGGCAAGGCTCTTAAAAGAAAATCAATAGTGTGTCTCTACTAACAACTTTTGGGTTAAGCGTCGCGTCCATCCCACTAACATATCGAACCGTTTTATCCAGTCCTAGTTTCGCGTTTCGAGGTATATCTTCATTGACACGTCCCGTCATAATAGAGATCATGCCCGCTTATTGTGGGATCCTTATCAATATGACGTGAGCACCCACCCCACGCATTACGCACGACCTCTTTGGGAACCAGCGAGGTTTATGGCTAAAGTGGGGGGACGTTCTATATTCACAACATTATAAAAGGACACCGATCCCTTTCATCAGCCCCACGCCTTCCTCAAGCTCGAGGTCTCCAATCTCCCTAGCCCCAACATTCTCATCTCCTGCGCACACTGCTCCTCGTTCCTCAACCACTACTCCCCTTCCCAGCAATGGATGGATCCGGTGCCAGGGGAAAGTGGGAAGCTTCCATGGTCACTGAAAAGACCGTGGCGGATCTCAAGAGCGCGGGTTATCTCGCCGCCGATATCGCGCACCGATTCCCTGCCAAGGGTCATGTAATCCCCGTCCCTGAGGCGGGTGAGAGGGTGGTGTTTACATCCCACTTTGTTAGGGGGCTAGGGTTTCCACTCCACCCGTTTGTTCGAGGCCTTTTGTTCTTCTACGGGTCATATTTCCATGATCTAGCCCCGAACTCAATCCTCCACATATCCGCTTTTATAGTGGTATGTGAGGCCTTTCTCCGCACCCCCCCACACTTCGGCCTATGGCTTAAGACCTTCAACGTGAAGCCGAAGGTGGTGGATGATACGTCCATTTTGCATCATGCTTATATGTTGATATTTACTGCATTATGGGCTGTTATTACATGTTATGTCACAATACTTATGCCTTTTCTCTCTTATTTTACAAGGTTTACATGAAGAGGGAGAATGCCGGCAGCTGGAATTCTAGACTGGAAAAGAGGCAAACTCTGGAAACCTATTCTGCACAACTCAAAAAGCTCCAAAACTCCACAGGACACCGTTTCAGAAAATATAAAAAATATCTAGCGAAAGAAAATCACCAGAGGGCCACCACCTATCCACGAGGGTGGGGGCGCCCCCCTCTGGGCGCGCCCCCTGCCTCGTGGGCCCCTCGATGCCCCCCTGATGCCCATCTTCTCCTATATGAGGTGTTTTGACCTAGAAAAAATCATAAGGAGGCTTTCGGTACCAAACACCGCCGTCTCGAGGCGGAATCTTGGCGGAAACCAATCTAGCGCTCCGGTAGAGCTGTTCCGCCGGGGTTACTTCCCTCCGGGAGGGGGAAATCGTCATCACCAACAACTCTCCCATCTTGGGGAGGGCTATCTTCATCAACATCTTCACTGGCACCATCTCCTCTCAAACCCTAGTTCATATCTTGTATCCAATCTTTGTACCCAAACCTCAGATTGGTACCTGTGGGTTGCTAGTAGTATTGATTACTCCTTGTAGTTGATGCTAGTTGGTTTATTTGGTGGAAGATATTATGTTCAGGTCCATTATGCATATTAATACCCCTCTCATCATGAACAATATTATGTCTTGTGAGTAGCTACTTTTGTTCCTGAGGACACGGGAGAAGTCTTGCTATAAGTAGTCATGTGAATTTGGTATTCGTTCGATATTTTGATGAGATGTATGTTGTCTCTCCTCTACTGGTGTCATGTGAACGTCGACTACATGACACTTCACCATTATTTGGGCCTAGAGGAAGGCATTGGGAAGTAATAAGTAGATCATGGTTTGCTAGAGTGACAAAATCTTAAACCCTAGTTTATGCGTTGCTTCGTAAGGGGCTGATTTGGATCCACTTGTTTCATGCTATGGTTAGGTTTACCTTAATACTTGTTTTGTAGTTGCGGATGCTTGCAATAGAGGTTAATCATAAGTGGGAGGCTTGTCCAAGAAAGGACAACACCCAAGCACCGGTCCACCCACATACCAAATTATCAAAGTACCGAACGCGAATCAGATGATCGTGATGAAAACTAGCTTGACGATAATTCCCATGTGTCCTCGGGAGCGTTTTCCTTTATATAAGAGTTTGTCCAGGCTTGTCCTTTGTTACAAAAAGGATTGGGCCATCTTTCTGCACCTTATTTACTTTTACCTTTTGTTACTTGCTACCAATTACCTTATCACAAAACTATCTGTTATCTATAATTTCAGTGCTTGCAGAAAATACCTTACTGAAAACTGCCTATCATTTCCTTCTGCTCCTCGTTGGGTTCGACACTCTTACTTATCGAAAGGACTACGATATATCCCCTACACTTGTGGGTCATCAAGACTCTTTTCTGGCGCCGTTGCCGGGGAGTGAAGCGCCTTTGGTAAGGAAAAATTTATATAGTGTGCTGAAATTTATTGTCACTTGTTACTATGGCTTATAATCCTTTGAGGGGCTTGTTCGGGGTATCTTCACCCTGACCAGAAGAGCAAAGAGTTGCTCCTCAACCTATTGAACCTACTGAAAATGATTGCTTTGAAATTCCTTCGGGTATGATAGAGAAACTGCTAGATAATCCCTTTACAAGAGACGGAACACTGCATCCCGATTTACACCTAATCTATGTGGATGAAGTTTGTGGATTATTTAAGCTTGCATGTATGCCCGAGGATGTTATCAAGAAGAAGTTCTTCCCTTTGTCTTTGAAGGGAGATGCATTGACATGGTTTAGGGTATGTGATGATATTGGATCATGGAACTATAATCGTCTGAAGTTGGAATTTCATCAGAAGTTCTACCCTATGCACCAGGTTCATCGTGATCGTAATTATATCTATAATTTTTGGCCTCGCGAAGGAGAAAGCATCGCTCAAGCTTGGGGGAGGCTTAAGTCAATGTTATATTCATGCCCCAATCATGAGCTCTCAAGAGAAATGATCATTCAAAAAATTTATGCTCGGCTTTCTCTCAATAATCGCTCCATGCTCGATACTTCTTGTTCTAGCTCTTTTATGATGAAGACTATTGAATTCAAATGGGATATATTGGAAAGAATTAAACGCAACTCTGAAGATTGGGATCTCGAGGAAGGTAAGGAGTCAGGTATGACCCCTAAGTTTGATTGTGTTAAAGCTTTTATGGATACCGATGTTTTCCGTGAGTTTAGCACTAAATATGGACTTGACTGTGAGATAGTAGCTTCTTTCTATGAATCATTTGCTACTCATGTTGATGTTCCCAAGGAAAAGTGGTTTAAATACCATCCTCCCATTTAAGTAAAAGGTAGTTGAACCTGTTAAAGTTGAAGAAAAGACTATCACTTATAATGTTGATCCTATTGTTCGTACTGCTTATATTGAGAAACCACCTTTCCCTTTTAGAATAAAGGATCATGCTAAAGCTTCAACTGTGGTTCGTAAGAGTAGTACTAGAACACCTACACCCTCTGAGCAAATTAAAGTTGAACCTAGTGTTGCTATGGTTAAAGATCTCTTGGTTGAAGATTTAGATGGACATGTTATTTACCTCCAAGAGGAAGCTGCTAGAATAGCCAAACCCGATGCTAGGAATAAACATAGACCTATTGTAGGCTTGCCTGTTATCTCTGTTAAAATAGGAGATCATTGCTATCATGGTTTATGTGACGTAGGTGCTAGTGCGAGTGTAATACCTATATGCTTATATGATGAAATTATGAACGATATTGCACCCGTTGAGCTAGAAGGTATAGATGTTACTATTAAACTTGCTAATAGAGACACTATCTCACCAATTGAGATTGTTAGAGATGTTGAAGTCTTGTGTGGGAAAGTTAAATACCCTGCTGACTTTCTTGTTCTTGGTTCCCCACAAGATGATTTTTGTCCCATTATATTTGGTAGACCCTTCTTGAATACTGTTAATGCTAAGATAGACTGCGTGAAAGATATTGTTACTGTTGGTTTAGGGGATATGTCTCATGATTTTAACTTTGCTAAATTTCGTAGACAACCCCTTGATAAAGAATTACCTAGTAAGGATGAAATTATTGGTCTTGCTTATATTGTTGTGCCTCCTAATGATCCTTTAGAACAATATTTGCTAGATCATGAAAATGATATGCATATGAATGAGAGAAGGGAAATAGATGAAATATTCTCTAATCAGGGACCCGTATTGAAAAATAACTTGCCTGTTGAAATCCTAGGGGATCCTCCTCCACCCAAGGGTGATCCCGTGTTTGAACTTAAACCTTTACCTGATAATCGTAAGTATGTTTATCTTGATGAAAAGATGATATATCCTGTTATTATTAGTGTTAACCTTTCAGAGCAGGAAGAGGAAAAATTATTAAAAATTCCGAAGAAGCACCGTGCTGCCATTGGATATACTTTGGATGATCTTAAGGGCATCAGTCCCACTTTATGCCAACACAAGATAAAATTGGAAGAAAATGCTAAACTGGTTATTGATCATCAACAACAGTTAAATCCTAAGATGAAAGAAGTGGTAAGAAAGGAAATACTAAAGCTTCTACAGGCAGGTATTATCTATCCAATTGCTGATAGCCAGTGGGAAGTCCTGTCCATTGTGTCCCTAAGAAGGGAGGTATGACTGTTGTTCCTAATGATAAAGATGAATTGATCCCACAAAGAATTGTTACAGGTTATAGAATGGTAATTGATTTCCGCAAATTAAATAAAGCTACTAAGAAAGATCATTACCCCTTGCCTTTTATTTATCAAATGCTAGAAAGGTTATCCAAACATACTCATTTTTGCTTTCTAGATGGTTATTCTGGTTTCTCTCAAATAACTGTATCAAAAGGGGATAAAGAAAAGACCACTTTTACTTGTCCTTTCGGTACCTTTGCTTATAGACGTATGCCTTTTGGTTTATGTAATGCACCTGCTACCTTTCAAAGATGCATGATGGCTATATTCTCTGATTTTTGTGAAAAGATTGTTGAGGTTTTCATGGATGACTTCTCCGTTTACGGAACTTCTTTTGATGACTGCTTAAGAAACCTGGATTGAGTTTTGCAGAGATGCGAAGACACTAATCTTGTCTTGAATTGGGAGAAGTGCCACTTTATGGTTAATGAAGGCATTTTCTTGGGACATAAAATTTCTGAAAGAGGTATTGAAGTAGACAAGGCTAAAGTGGATGCTATTGAAAAGATGCCGTGCCCCAAGGACATCAAAGGTATACGAAGTTTCCTTGGTCATGCCGGGTTTTATAGGAGGTTCATAAAGGACTTCTCCAAAATTTCCAGGCCTCTGACTAATCTCCTACAAAAATATATTCCTTTTGTCTTTGACGATGATTGTCTAGAAGCATTTGAAATACTTAAAAAAGCATTGATCTTTGCACCTATTGTCCAGCCTCCTGACTGGAATTTGCCTTTTGAGATTATGTCTGATGCTAGTGATTATGCTGTAGGTGCTGTTTTAGGGCAAAGAGTTGATAAGAAATTGAATGTTATCCAATATGCTAGTAAAACTATAGACAGTGCCCAGAGAAATTATGCTACGAATGAGAAAGAATTTTTAGCAGTTGTAATTGCTTGTGATAAGTTTAGACTTTATATTGTTGATTCTAAAGTAACTATTCACACTGATCATGCTGCTATCAAATACCTTATGGAAAAGAAAGATGCTAAACCTAGACTTATTAGATGGGTTCTCTTGCTGCAAGAGTTTGATTTGCATATTATTGATAGAAAGGGAGCTGAGAACCCCGTTGCAGATAACTTGTCTAGGCTAGAGAATATACTTGATGACCCACAACCTATTGATGATAGCTTTCCTGATGAATAATTAGCTGTCATAAATACTTCTCGTACTGCTCCATGATATGCTGATTATGCTAATTACATTGTTGCTAAGTTTATACCCCCTAGCTTCACATACCAGCAAAAGAAAAAGTTCTTCTTTGATTTGAGACATTACTTCTAGGATGACCCACATCTTTATAAAGAAGGAGTAGATGGTATTATTAGACGTTGTGTACTTGAGCATGAACAGGAACATATCCTACGCAAGTGCCACTCCGAAGCTTATGGAGGACACCATGCTGGAGATAGAACTGCACATAAGGTATTGCAATCTGGTTTTTATTGGCCTACTCTCTTCAAGGATGCCTGTAAGTTTGTCTTATCTTGTGATGAATCTCAAAGAATTGGTAATATTAGTAGACGTCAAGAAATGCCTATGAATTATTCACTAGTTATTGAACCATTTGTTGTTTGGGGCTTTGATTATATGGGACCGTTTCCTTCCTCTAATGGGTACACGCATATTCTAGTTGCTGTTGATTACGTTACTAAGTGGGTAGAAGCTATTCCAACTAGTAGTGCTGATCATAACACCTCTATTAAGATGCTTAAAGAAGTTATTTTTTCGAGGTTTGGAGTCCCTAGATACCTAATGATCGATGGTGGTTCACACTTTATTCATGGTGCTTTCCGTCAAATGCTTGCTGAGTATGATGTAAATCATGGAATTGCATCCTCTTATCACCCACAGGCTATTGGTCAAGTAGAACTAAGTAATAGAGAGTTGAAATTAATTTTGCAAAAGACAATTAATAGGTCTAGAAAGAATTGGTCCAAGAAACTTGATGATGCATTATGGGCCTATAGAACTGCATACAAAAATCCTATGGGTATGTCTCCATATAAGATGATTTATGGAAAAGCTTGTCACTTACCTCTTGAGCTAAAACATAAGGCATATTGTGCTATTTAGAGCTCAAATATGATTTCAAACTTGCCGGTGAGAAGAGGTTATTTGACATTAGCTCTCTTGATGAATGGAGAACCCAGGCCTATGAGAATGCCAAGCTGTTTAAAGAAAAAGTTAAAATATGGCATGACAAAAGGATACAAAAGCGTGAGTTTAACGTATGTGATTATGTCTTGCTATACAACTCTCGTTTAAGATTTTTTGCAGGAAAATTTCTCTCTAAATGGGAAGGTCCTTACGTTATCGAGGAGGTCTATCGTTCCGGTGCCATAAAAATCAACAACTTCGAAGGCACAAACCCGAAGGTGGTGAACGGTCAAAGAATCAAACATTATATCTCAGGTAACCCTATAAATGTTGAAACCAATGTTATTGAAACCATAACCCCGGAGGAATACATAAGGGACACTTTCCAGAACGATTTAGACTCCGAAAAGGAAGAGGTATGTGGTACGGTAAGTAAGCCGACTCCAAAACAGTTCTAAAGGCAATTTTACACCGTTTTGGAATATTTAGAAAAATAGAAAAATAAGTGGCAGCCCGGAAGAGACACGAGCCGTCCACGAGGGTGGAGGGCGCGCCCCCCTGCCTCGTGGGCACCTCGTGTGCCTCCCGGACTCTGATATCTTATATGTTTCTCCTTTTTGTTGGTAAAAATTCATTATATATTCTCTCGAAGATTTTGACCTCTGTATCACGCAAAAATCTCTGTTTTTGTTTCGGGCTGTTTCTGTCGCAGAGAAAAGCAATATGTCGTCCCAGGACTCGGAGGGAGAAAGCAATGTGGCTGATTCCCTTACTGACCCTAAGGTCTATGTGGACTCGAAGCATTATGGTTGGACCACGGAGGAAGAAGAAGACCATGATTCCAAGGGGAAGGATTGGACTAGCTCAAATGAAGACGAAGTCCCACTACGTCAACCTGGAGACATGCATGTGGAGTTCAAAAAGTCAAGCCTCCCCGACAGAGCAAACAAATCTAAGATCGAATTTATCCCTTTTCACCTCTTGCAGGAAAACAAGCAGGCACTATGCAAGAAAATATTAAACCTTGAGCAGGAGATCAATGACCTAAGGGAGCAAAATTCCGCCCTTAAGCGCAAGTTAAGGAAGAAGACATCATCACCACCCCCGACGAAGGAGACATAATCATATGTGTATGGGCACTCCCACTGGCAACTGAGCTTGGGGGAGTGACCCCGGCATCGTATCACCATCACTCCTATCTTTACCGTTTTTCCTAGTTCGATCCTTTTGGTAGTATCTTGATCTAGTAGAATAAAGTTAGCATGATCTAGTTGTGAGCTTTTGCTTTATGATCTTTACCCTTGGTAATCGAGTCCGTGAGCTATATAATAAAGATTAGTGTTGAACAAAAAATAGAAAAAAAAATATATCAAGAGATCATATTGATCTTATGAGAAGTAACGACTTCACATATAAATAGTATGATGAATAAAAGTTGTTGGGAGTTGACAAACATAGTTTTGGTCATCGTTGCAATTAATAGGAAGTAATAAAGAAAGAGAGGTTTCACATACAAATATACTATCTTGGACATCTTTTATGATTGTGAGCACTCATTAAAACATGACATGCTAAAGAGTTTATGTTGGACAAGGAAGACAACAAAATGGGTTACGTTTTCTTATATCTGAAATAAAGTATATTGGCATGGATCATCCAACATGTTGAGCTCTCCTTTCCCCCTCATGCTAGCCAAAAGTCCTCGCACCAAGTAGAGATACTACTTGTGCTTCCATACATCCTTAAACCTAGTTTTGCCATGAGAGTCCACCATACCTACCTATGGATTGAGTAAGATCCTTCCAAGTAAGTTGTCATGTTGCAAACTCGCTAAAATATGTATGATTTATTAGTGTGGAGGAAATAAGCTTTATACGATCTAGTGATATGGAAGTAATAAAAGTGACGGACTGCATAATAAAGGTCCTTATCACAAGTGACAATATAAAGTGACGTTCTTTTGCGCTAAGACTTTGTGCATCCAACCATAAAAGCACATGACAACCTTTGCTTCCCTCTGCGAAGGGACTATCTTTTATCTATGCCTTATAAGGGTCAAGGTGAAAATCACCTTTCCTTTTTACATTTTATCCTTTGGCAAGCACATTGTGTTGGAAAGATCCTGACATATATACCCACTTGGATGTAAGTTTTGATGGTCAATTACTGTTGACATTACCCTTGAGGTAAAAGGTTGGGAGGCAACACCATAAGCCCCCATCTTTCTCTGTGTCCGATTGAAACTCCATACCCATAAGTATTGCGTGAGTGTGAGCAATTATGAAAGACTATATGATAGTTGAGTATGTAGGCTTGCTGAAAATCTCTTATATTGACTCTTTCCGATGTTACAATAAATTGTAATTGCTTCAATGACCGAGATCATAATTTGTTGGTTTTCAATGAAGTTTCTGATTCATGCTTCATATTGTGAATGAATTGTAACTTTAGCCTAAGAATCATATGACAATATATATATATATATATATATATATATATATATATATATATATATATATATATATATATATATATATATATATGCTGCTGTTATGAGAATCATCGTGATGCCCTCATGTCCGTATTTTATTTTTATCGACACCTCTATCTCTAAACATGTGGACATATTTTTCGATATCAATTTTCACTTGAGGACAAGCGAGGTCTAAGCTTGGGGGAGTTGATACGTCCATTTTGCATCATGCTTATATGTTGACATTTACTGCATTATGGGCTGTTATTACATGTTATCTCACAATACTTATGCCTTTTCTCTCTTATTTTACAAGGTTTACATGAAGAGGGAGAATGCCGGCAGCTATAATTCTGGACTGGAAAAGAAGCAAACTCTGGAAACCTATTTTGCACAACTCGAAAAGCTCTGAAACTCCACAGGACACTGTTTCAGAAAATATAAAAAATATCTGGCGAAAGAAAATCACTAGGGGGCCCACCACCTATCCACGAGGGTAGGGGGCGCGCCCCCCTCTGGGCGCGTCCCCGTGCGTCGTGGGCCCCCCGATGGCCCCTTGATGCCCATCGTCTCCTATATGAGGTGTTTTGACGTGGAAAAAATCATAAGGAGACTTTCGGGACCAGACGCCGCCGTCTCGAGGCGGAACCTTGGCGGAAACCAATCTAGGGCTCCGGCAGAGCTAAGCTCTGCCGGGGATACTTCCCTCCGGGAGGGGGAAATCGTCACCGTCGTCATCACCAACAACTCTCCCATCTTGGGGAGGGCTATCTTCATCAACATCTTCACCAGCATCATCTCCTCTCAAACCCTAGTTCATCTCTTGTATCCAATCTTTGTACCCAAACCTCAGATTGGTACATGTGGGTTGCTAGCAGTATTGATTACTCCTTGTAGTTGATGCTAGTTGGTTTATTTGGTGGAAGATCATATGTTCAGATCCATTATGCATATTAATACCTCTCTGATCATGAACAATATTATGTCTTGTGAGTAGTTACTTTTGTTCCTGAGGACATGGGAGAAGTCTTGCTATAAGTAGTCATGTGAATTTGTTATTCGTTCGATATTTTGATGAGATGTATGTTGTCTCTCCTCTACTGGTGTCATGTGAACGTCGACTACATGACACTTCACCATTATTTGTGCCTAGAGTAAGTCATTGGGAAGTAATAAGTAGATGATGGGTTGCTAGAGTGACAGAAGCTTAAACCCTAGTTTATCCGTTGCTTCGTAAGGGGCTAATTTGGATCCACTTGTTTCATGCTATGGTTAGGTTTACCTTAATACTTCTTTTGTATTTGCGGATGCTTGCAATAGAGGTTAATCATAAGTGGGAGGCTTGTCCAAGTAAGGACAACACCCAAGCACCGGTCCACCCACATACCAAATTATCAAAGTACCGAACGCGAATCAGATGATCGTGATGAAAACTAGCTTGACGATAATTCCCATGTGTCCTCGGGAGCGTTTTCCTTTATATAAGAGTTTGTCCAGGCTTGTCGTTTGTTACAAAAAGGTTGGGCCATCTTGCTGCACCTTCTTTACTTTTACCTTTTGTTACTTGCTACCAATTACCTTATCACAAAACTACCTGTTACCTATAATTTCAGTGCTTGCAGAAAATACCTTACTAAAAACTGCCTATCATTTCCTTCTGCTCCTCGTTGGGTTCGACACTCCTCACCTGCCGAATTCTTTATTGAAGAAATAATATTCCTTCGGTGCCTTTTTGTGGCCATGGCTTATACACTGGTTGAAATCAGACCAAAACATGCCCGCCAACAATTGGTGATCAGAAACCACCTCACCTGCCGAATTCTTGATTGAAGAAATAATATTCCTTCGGTACCTTTCTGTGGCCATGGCGTGATTTTTTTTTAATTTTCCTTGCCCACCTTAATGCTTCGGATTGTACAGCGCTGCTTCTAATAAACATACTGCTAGTGTAAAATATCCTCCAAATGCAACTTTACAATTCGCCTAAAATTGAATTCAGGCCAACTTAACGGTCGGGTCTCCTCCATCTCATCAAAGAAGAGAATGACTTTGTTGCAATCAGAAATGAGTGCCTTAACTGTGGACAACTTTAAATGCCATTTCTTTAGGGCATACCTGAGAGCTTTGAACTTGGAAGATATAGTTAAAGAAGCCGTGGGTTTACTCACCGACTTGCCCCAAACCTGAGCAATACACTCATTAAAGTCAAGTAAATCAGTCCAATAATTTTCAAAGGGAAAAACTTTAGCCTTTGGAACAGCCGTGGCAATCGTGACCATGCAAGGAACATGTTCAGAGGCCGATCGCGCAAGAGGCAAAACTAAAGTGTTGGGATGATCCGAAGTCGATGCAACCGAAGTGAAAAACCAGTCAATTAATTCAAGAAGGGGTTCAGATTGCATATTAGACCAAGTAAATTGCCTTCCCTTAATTGGCAGTTCAACAAGACCCAAGTGATCGATGATTTCATTAAACAGAAAAATATCGTTGATATTACCACCAGGCAGGTTACGGTTTTCAAGCGACCTCATAAAGTTGAAATCACCCCAAAGAAGCCAGTTGTCGTCAGAATTAATGTCCAGGTTGTATAACCACTGCACGAACTCATCACGGGCTGGACCCTGACATGGACCATAAACAGTAACTAGCGTCCAAACTTCAGATGTATGTTTGGAATGGAATTCCACAATGATACCATAAGGTTTAGCCGCAATTAACGTGCCCTAAAAAAAGGAAGAATTCCAAATAACGACCATACCAGCTGATGCACCCACCGAAGGAACATAAGCAAAATTATCAAAACATCGTGGACGGAACCTCCTAATGAACATATGATCAATATGCATACACTTAGTTTCTTGGAGGCAGATCACAGAACAACCATTTTCATCAATCTTCTGCTTAATAGAAAGTTGTCGCGCTTCAGAATTAAGACCACGTACGTTCGAACATAGAACCTTCCAATCTTTAAACCAAGTCTGATTCATTACAAACCATAATAAGTTTCAGCAAAAGTAGATCACGCAATGACCTACAGAGACCAGCTAAGCATAGCAGAATGACAAAGTTCCAAACATAAAAACAGAAATAAAGATAGATGACGTTTAAAGTGGTACTCCATGGACCAGAAAGCTGCCTTATGCAATCAATCATGAGAACTCTTGCTGCTGGTTGATTTAGCTGGATTAGCCACAAGCTTATCCGCAGTGATCTTCTCCGGAGCGATGGGTGGATGAGCCCCAATACGCTGGAGCTCAGCAATGGTAGTTGGTGGTGGCACTATCGAAGCTCCATTAGACTGAGCCGAGTTGGTCTTGCGCTTCTTCTGAATGTGAGGAGACCTGTTCTGACCTTTAGACCTGCTAGTGCCACTGTCTGGCACATTACGGTAGCCATCGCGTAAAGCACTGAGACGTGCAGAGCGACGAACCTCAGTGTCCACCAAAACGGCAGTCTTCTGCTTTCGGTCACGTTTCAGAGTCACTTTTGGGGCAGCAGTGAACTCAAAGGATTCAGTGACAGGTGTAGAAAGATCATCAAAACAGAGTGCCCGCACAACTGGCCTTTTAACTGAGGAAATAAGACGAGTATTGACGCTGGAAGAAGCAGGCACAGGCGGTAGAGCAAAGCTGAGATCAAAGCCATTGTAGCAAATGTTCCAAGACCTGTTAGCAAGCAAGAGGGACCCAATTACAGACTTGAACATGAACTTTGGGATTTCAGCAAAGCACAGAGATGGCATCAACTTCTCAAATGAGCGCTGCCATGATACGTCTCCAACATATCTATAATTTTTTATTGTTCCATGCTATTATTTATGAAGTCTTGGATGTTTAATGGGCTTTATCATTCACTTTTATATCATTTTTTGGGACTAACCTACTAACCCAAAGGCCCAGTCCAGATTGCTGTTTTTTGCCTGTTTCAGGGTTTTGCAGAAAAAGAACCTCCGTGAACAGAGAGAAAACCCTAATTCCACCGATGTACCTTCTGTTCCCGTGAATATCCCATCTTGGAGCCTATTCCGGAGCTCCACCGGAGGATCCATCATGGAGTTCTTCTTCATCATCATCATCATCGCCCTCACCATGAGTTGTGAGTAGTTTACCATAGACCTTCGGGTCCATAGCTAGTATCTAGATGGCTTGTTCTCTCTCTCTGGATCTCAATACAAAGTTCTCTTCGGTCTTCAAGGAGATCTATTCGATGTAATCTCTTTTTGCGGTGTGTTTGTCGAGATCCGATGAATTGTGAGTTTATGATCAAGGTTATGTATGAAAGATATTTGGTTCTTCTCTGAACTTTTTATGTGTGCTCATAATATCCTTGCAAGTCTCTTCGAATTATTGGTTTGGTTTGGCCTACTAGATCTATAGTTCTTGCAATGGGAGAAGTGCTTGGCTCTGGGTTCAATCTTGCGGTGTCCTTTCTAAGTGACAGTAGGGGCAGCAAGGCACGTATTGTATTGTTGCCATCGAGGATAAAAAGATGGGGTTTATATCATATTGCTTGAGTTTATCCCTCTACATCATGTCATCTTGCTTAAGGCGTTACTCTGTTCTTATGAACTCAATACACTAGATGCATGCTGGATAGCGGTCGATGTGTGGAGTAATAGTAGTAGATGCAGGCATGAGTCGGTCTACTTGTCTCGGACGTGATGCCTATATACAATGATCATGCCTAGATAGTCTCATAATTATTCGCTTTTCTATCAATTGCTCGACAGTAATTTGTTTACCCACCGTAGAATATCGCTATCATGAGAGAAGCCACTAGAGAACACTATGGCCCCTGGGTCTATTCTCAACATATCAATCTACATCTACTTTACTTTTATCGCTTTTATTTGCTGTTCTTATAAACCAAAAATACCAAAAATATAAACTATCATCTCTATCAGATCTCACTCTCGTAAGTGACCGTAAAGGGATTGACAACCCATTATCGCGTTGGCTGCGAAGTTCTTATTTGTTTGTGCAGGTGCGAGGGACTCGCGCGTGGTCTCCTACTGGATTGATACCTTGGTTCTCAAAAACCGAGGGAAATACTTATGCTACTGTGCTGCATCTCCCTTTCCTCTTCGAGGGAATACAACACAAGCTCGAGAAGTAGCATGCCACTGCATGTCAGGAGGCAGGACAGGCCCAAAGACTGTGAATACCTGCCCAATATGCAGAGGAGGCTGCCGTGGTCCCATTGGGGGCTGGTAGATTACTACATCCGCAGCATCAGGAGCATTGTTAATCGAATCATTAGAAACTTGCCAAATGATTGACTCCTGGGATTGAACATCCTCAACCTGATCGTGTTGGACAACATCATTCACTGGCTGAATATCCTCCTGGGGCTGTTCATTAACAGTTGGCGGTACATCATTCCACCCCAGCTTAAGGTATTCCGGCATGACCCAGTTGTGGTTATCAAACTGCATTTCTCCAGGCAGAGGATGATGGTTGCCATCAAAAGGCATGGGATCCTCATCGGCAAGCAGAATATCAGCAAATTGAGTAGACATGATGTAAACAGGAGCAGTCCAATATATCCTAGCCCCACCAAAATCAGTATACTCGTGGAAAACCACATCCCTGGGCACAAGAGATGGAGCCGGAAAAGACACATATGCCAAAGTACGGAGACTCATCGGATCATCTTGGTGCCAGTGATGGAAACGGCCAAAAGTGCTAACAACATCAACAATATATTGTGTGCGTGTGTAATCTAATGGCACACCTAACATCATGATCCATCCACGACGAAAACCCTGGGTTGCTCTGAAGTTCCGACCTTCATCACGCGGAACAAATCTAACGAATCTATCATTGCCCAGATCAAAGGGAGGGTAATCAACTAGAGCTTGCCTAGCCACAGCACTACGAAAGTGGAAAAGACCAACACCTTGAATCCATGGCTGTGTTTCCAAAAACTGCCCGCCCAAGAGTGTTAACAACAAAGTCACTGACCATGTTCCTAAAGATGGGTTCCTCCTCAGGCAGCGGAGCCGGCTCGACAATGGCGATTGCGAAGTCCTCATGCTGACGATCTGGAGCTCCCGCCGGCGAGAAGAAAGTGCGGGGAACACGATGGTGGCCGCCCCCGATCACTTCAAAGCCTGGAGGAGCAAACTCCATAGGATCAAGTGGGAAGTTGGTCATCGATGGTGACGGGACAACAGCTGGGGTGGAAGCGGAGCTCAAATCTGCAGCGTGGCAATGAGGAGGTGTTGCCGACGGTGGTGTTGTGGGCAGTGGAGATGGGGTTTTGGGCGGCGGCTCTGCAGGTAATGGTGGAGGGGATGGGGTGGCAGACTTGACGGGACTGGGCAATGACCCAGTATTACAGGCGACGGTAGAAACCGAGGCGTCGGATGGCGATATTCCTGCTGACCGACCCGGAGAGCCTGCATTGACCTGCGGGACCCACTTGTAAGTTGGAGAGGGGGTAGAATCTGAACAGCCCTAGGCCCGGTGACCCAGCCTAAAACATCTGCGGCACCTAACTCGATTAGTACACGAGTTGGTTAAATGTGCCATAGATAAACAATTCTGACACTTCCAAACTTTAAACACCATATCATCAACCAAATCATTCAACCGACCCGAATTAGTAGAGGAGTCCATTATAATATTATCTTGGAGAAACTCATTGCGTGTGGCGATGGGAGACGATATAATATCCTCTTGAATCAAAGAATTAGGAGATTGGACTTCACCTTATATGGTTTGGGCTGTGCCAACTACGTGGGCTGGAGTTCCAGGCCCACCAGAGTCCAAACTAACGTTGTCCCCATGCACATGCAGATTCACGTCCAAGCCAGTTGGAGCAGCCAGTGAAATCCCGGCCGGAGAAGTAGCGTGGAAGTTAACCATTCCAAAAATGATGGGTGGCGACACCACCGTCCACTGAAGCTCGGTCGCCAGCGGCGAGGGGGAAATGACCTTCTCATGAGGATTAATGGAATAACCAGCATCAACAATTGTCTAAACATACTGTTCCATAGCTGGGTATCTATAGCCCTTGCAAACATCATATTGTTGAAATGTGGCAAAAGAAAGTTTCTTATTTGTTGAAGATCCAGAATACAAAGAAGATTTCCTAGGAGGCTTATGCATGGCAATCATACCGAGGGCAACACGCCTTTTGGAAGGACTTATTAAAATCCACTCCGCATCACATTCTTTCTTCCAAATGATAAATTCACGTTTCCAATTAGGACCACCATTTCCCCACAGATAGAAATGACATTTGAATTGCGGGCAGGCAAACGAACGTAATTGCAGAATAAAAAGTCCAACCTTTTTGCAAGAAACAACGAATGAAAATACCTTGTCTTTAATGAGTTGAACAGACAAATCAATAGCAAATCCACCAATAGCTGACTCCAAAGCCGCCGCCACTGAATCTTCATTAAGATGGAAGATATGCCTGCTAAAAGACACAACCAGAATGAAACGGCCCGTGTCATCCGTTGGGTGGATGCATTTCCCACAAGATCTGAAAACCTCATCCGCAAAAGCCAGCCCTTTGGAGAAATCCAGATCCAAAGTTGATCCACCATGAGAACCCATGTGAGATGGGTATGAGAGGGTAGATCAGAGGACGCCGGAGAAGATGAGCAGAGAGAAACCAAGATTCACTGGTTGGAGAGGGAGATTGCCGGAGAGCCTAGTGCGTGTCCTTTGAGCATTGGCCCTCTACAATGCGGGCTCCTTCTAGGACATCATCGACACTCTTACTTATCGAAAGGACTACAATAGATCCCCTACACTTGTGGGTCATCAGTGGACGGGGAACACGCGGAGTGCGGGGGCGCCATGATTAGCAAGCTCCCGAATGCAACTTGGCCCAAGGGCTCATTCGTGGAGACGAATAAGGTCTGGCAGCAGGAGTGGTTCTACATCACTGAACCACGCGACGCCAAGTGGGCGGTGGAGCCTGCTTTCAGATCCGGACCCCCAGAGAGGCTGACCTCATGGACCAAAAAGGGTCTGAACTGGGGGTCTACAACTGAAGTGACGTCTCTTGTGAGCCGCGTGTCCGGCATGATTTCCAAGGGGAACCTGCTCTCCTTCGTGGTCTAGGTGATGTTGACCCGGCTTGTTCTCCCTTGCCAAAGCCGGGACTCCTCCGTATGGGAGTTCGATCTGGCAGGGGACAAGCCGCTGAAGCATCTCTTCGGCTTTACGCACAAGGAGATCTAGAAGCATCTCTTCAAGAGCCAGAAGGAATGGCCCGAAGAGACCGAGGATGCGGGCTACAACACTATGGCCTCCGCCCTAGAGGTAATAGAAATCCTTGTCGAATACATACCCTTTCCCTTATTTGATGATAATAGGAATTGGAATTTTTACGTGATATATAGGGCTGGACGAAGAAGGTGACCCGGATTAAGAGTCCGACACCTTTGCCCGAAGACCCAGAATCGCCTCTGGTGATGGCGATGATGGTCCCGGCGCCATACAAGGCACGGACCAAGAAGCCCAAGAAGATGAAGTGCAAGGGGGCCGGAGACAGTCCCCGTCCTGCGGGCAAGAAGCCCGAGGACCTCCACATCCTCTCCTCTGACGAGGTGGAGGAAGATGATGAGGAGGAAAAGGAGGAAGAAGAAGAGCCCCCTATGCAAGGTAGGGGGAAGAAGAGGGGGGCCGTTGTTGACACGGGTACGGCCGCGCCCCGGAGGAAACTGAACCTTGGAGGTAGTTCGGATTCGTCCGAACATAGCTTTGTGGTGAAGCCCATGGTGAAACCCCTGCCCGAATCATAAGTTTGTCCGGATTGGCTGCTGCACTTTCGCTTTGTTTTAGTATTTACTTAGTATTTCTTCCCTGCTGACCTACAACCCTCCTGGTGGACACCCTGATGCTATCTCATCGGAGGGGAGCTCTCTTGCGCCTGGAGAGATGGAGAGTGACTCGCCGGTCCGAGCTCCATCGCCCATGATCGGCGGGGACACCGAAGTGTCCTCCCAGCGGGTGTCCTCTACCCAACGAGATGAGGGCAGGGCAGGTGATGGGGCGGCCGGAGGTAATACCTCGGCCGCTGCTAACCATGGGGAAACAACACCCATGGAGACCGAAGATGTGGGGCCCAAGCAATCCGGGGCCCCACCAAATACTGTCCCGGGGCCTAGTGCGGCTCCATGGTCTGAAGACCCGACTCCTCAAGCGGAGGAGGATACGGCGGCGCCCGGAGTTAATCCGGAAGCACCGGACTCTATGGAGGGAGCACTGCAGAGTGCTCTCGTCATTGAAGAACACCGCACCGTGATGGGTGCGATGATGAAGAAGATTCAGTACGTCAAGGGCGGACTGAATGAAGCCAGCCTTTTAACAGGCTTTGAGGTAAGCAATGTAATGCTTTTTATAGAATTTTTTCTTTTAATGCACATACATAGCCAGTAGCCCCTGATGCTTTGTGTTATTCTGAAAAGAATCGGATGAAGTATCCGTAGTATAGCATGCTTACAGAGCTCAACTGTTGTGCATGCTTCACTAGTTATGGCAACTCCGCGAGATGCAGAGGTTGCCGAACTAAATCGGAAGCTCGAGTTGGCCAACGCGGACCTCGACCGCATCAACCGGCGTTTGGATGAAACGCAAGCTATGCGGATTTTTTAAATGTCAATAAGACTTATTTAATTGAGTATATGTATAAACTCTAATATTACATTCTGTATTACACAGTTGGCGCCACTGAGCTCGAGGCCCTAAAGGGCGAGGCTGCCAAGGCCAAGAAGGAGACCGAAGCGAACAAGGTGGTGATACATCTGCTACCTCTTGAGCTTGCGTTGTATTCCCTCGAAGAGGAAAGGGAGATGCAGCACAGTAGCGTAAGTATTTCCCTCAGTTTTTGAGAACCAAGGTATCAATCCAGTAGGAGACCACGCACGAGTCCCTCGCACCTGCACAAACAAATAAGAACTTCACAGCCGCGATAAGGGGTTGTCAATCCCTTTACGGCCACTTATGAAAGTGAGATCTGATAGAGATGATAGTTTATATTTTTGGTATTTTTAGTTTATAAGAACAACAAATAAAAACGGTAAAAGTAAAGTAGATGTAGATTGATATGTTAAAAATAGACCCGGGGGCCATAGTTTTCTCTAGTGGCTTCTCTCATGATAGCGATATTCTACGGCGGGTAAACAAATTACTGTCGAGCAATTGATAGAAAAACGAATAATTATGAGACTATCTAGGCATGATCATTGTATATAGGCATCACATCCGAGACAAGTAGACCGAAACGATTCTGCATCTACAACTATTACTCCACACATCGACCGCTATCCAGCATGCATCTAGTGTATTGAGTTCATAAGAACAGAGTAACGCCTTAAGCAAGATGACATGATGTAGAGGGATAAACTCAAGCAATATGATATAAACCCCATCTTTTTATCCTCGATGGCAACAATACAATACACGCCTTGCTGTCCCTACTGTCACTGGGAAAGGACACCGCAAGATTGAACCCAAAGCCAAGCACTTCTCCCATTGCAAGAACTATAGATCTAGTAGGCCAAACCAAACCTATAATTCGAAGAGACTTGCAAGGATATTATGAGCACACATAAAAAATTCAGAGAAGAACCAAATATCTTTCATAGATAACCTTGATCATAAACTCACAATTCATCGGATCTCGAAAAACACACCGCAAAAAGAGATTACATCGAATAGATCTCCTCGAAGACCGAGGAGAACTTTGTATTGAGATCCAGAGAGAGAAGAAGCCATCTAGATACTAGCCATGGACCCGAAGGTCTGTGGTAAACTACTCACAACTCATGGTGAGGGCGATGATGATGATGAAGAAGGCCTCCGTGATGGATCCCCCTCTGGTGGAGCTCCGGAACAGGCTCCAAGATGGGATCTCCACGGGAACAGAAGGTACGGCGGTGGAATTAGGGTTTTCTCTCTGTTCACGGAGTTTCTCGGGTACGTGGACTTATATAGGAAGAAGGAGGGCACCAGGGGATGCTCGAGGGGGCCACGAGGCAGGGGGCGCGCCCCCACCCTCGTGGGCCAGCCCTCTGTCTCGTGACGTGGTTCTCAAGCTCCGCGTGCATGATTTTCTCCAAAAATATCTCTCACGAAGGTTTCATTCCGTTTGGACTCCGTTTGATATTCTTTTTCTGCAAAACCCTGAAATAGGCAAAAAACAACAATCTGGACTGGGCCTTTGGGTTAGTAGGTTAGTCCCAAAATGATATAAAAGTGAATGATAAAGCCCATTAAACATCCAAGACTTCATAAATAATAGCATGGAACAATATAAAATTATAGATACATTGGAGACGTATCAACGTCCATTTTGCATCATGCTTTTATGCTGATATTTATTGCACTATGGGCTGTTATTACACGTTATGTCACAATACTTATGCCTTTTCTCTCTTATTTTACAAGGTTTACATGAAGAGGGAGAATGCCAGCAGCTGGAATTCTGGGCTGGAAAAGGAGCAAACATTGGAGACCTATTCTACACAACTCAAAAAGCTCCGAAACTCCACGATACTTCGTTTCGGAAAATATAAAAAAAATCTTGCGAAAAAGATCTGCCAGGGGGGGGGGGGCACCACCTCTCCACGAGGGTGGGGGGCGCGCCCCCCTGCCTCGTGGGCCAGCCGGTGGCCCCCCGATGCCCATCTTCTCCTATATGAGGTGTTTTGACCTGGAAAAAAAATCATAAGGAGGCTTTCGTGACCGCCGTCATCACCAACAACTCTCCCATCTTGGGGAGGGTTATCTTCATCAACATCTTCACCAGCACCATCTCCTCTCAAACCCTAGTTCATCTCTTGTATCCATCTTTGTATCAAAACCTCGGATTGGTACATGTAGGTTGCTAGTAGTGTTGATTACTCCTTGTAGTTGATGCTAGTTGGTTTACTTGGTGGAAGATCATATGTTCAGATCCATTATGCATATTAATACCCCTCTGATCTTGAACAATATTATGTCTTGTGAGTAGTTACTTTTGTTCCTGAGGACATGGGAGAAGTCTTGCTATAAGTAGTCATGTGAATGTCGACTACATGACACTTCACCATTGTTTGGGCCTAGAGGAAGGCATTGGGAAGTAATAAGTAGATCATGGGTTGCTAGAGTGATAGAAGCTTAAACCCTAGTCTATGCGTTGCTTCGTAAGGGGCTGATTTGGATCCACTTGTTTCATGCTATGGTTAGGTTTATCTTGATACTTCTTTTGTAGTTGCGGATGCTTGCAATAGAGGTTAATCATTAGTGGGATGCTTGTCCAAGTAAGGGTAGCACCCAAGCACCGATCCACCCACATACCAAATTATCAAAGTACCGAACACGAATCATATGAACGAGATGAAAACTAGCTTGACGATAATTCCCATGTGTCCTCGGGAGCGCTTTCCTTCATATAAGAGTTTGTCCAGGCTTGTCCTTTGCTACAAAATGGATTTGGGCCATCTTGCTGCACCTCATTTACTTTTACTATTTGTCACTTGCTACCAATTACCTTATCACAAAACTATATGTTACCGATAATTTTAGTGCTTGCAGAAAATACCTTACGGAAAACTGCCTATCATTTGCTTCTGCTCCTCGTTGGGTTCGACACTCTTACTTATCGAAAGGACTACGATAGATCCCCTACACTTGTGGGTCATCAAGACTCTTTTCTGGCACCGTTGCCGAGGAGTGAAGCGCCTTAGGTAAGGAAAAATTTATATAGTGTGCTGAAATTTACTGTCACTTGTTACTATGGCTCATAATCCTTTGAGGGGCATGTTCGGGGTATCTTCACCCCGACCAGAAGAGCAAAGAGTTGCTCCTCAACCTACTGGACCTACTGAAAATGTTTGCTTTGAAATTCCTTCGGGTATGATAGAGAAACTGCTAGATAATCCCTTTACAGGAGAGGGAACACTGCATCCCGATTTGCACCTAATCTATGTGGATGAAGTTTGTGGATTATTTAAGCTTGCAGGTATGCCCGAGGATGTTATCAAGAAGAAGGTCTTCCATTTATCTTTGAAGGGAGATGCATTGACATGGTTTAGGCTATGCAATGATATTGGATCATGGAACTATAATCGACTGAAGTTGGAATTTCATCAGATGTTCTACCCTATGCATCATGTTCATCGTGATCGTAATTATATATATAATTTTTGGCCTCGCAAGGGAGAAAGCATCTCTCAAGCTTGGGGGAGGCTTAAGTCAATGTTATATTCATGCCCCAATCATGAGCTCTCAAGAGAAATGATCATTCAAAACTTTTATGCTCGGCTTTCTCTCAATAATCGCTCCATGCTCGATAATTCTTGTTCTGTTTCTTTTATGATGAAGACTATTGAATTCAAATGGGATTTATTGGAAATAATTAAACGCAACTCTAAAGATTGGGATCTCGACGAAGGTAAGGAGTCAGGTATGACTCCTAAGTTTGATTGTGTTAAAGCTTTTATGGATAACGATGTTTTCCGTGAATTTAGCACTAAATATGGACTTGACTCTGAGATAGTAGCTTCTTTTTGTGAATCATTTGCTACTCATGTTGATCTCCCTAAGGAGAAGTGGTTTAAATACCATCCTCCCATTGAAGTAAAAGTAGTTGAACCTGTTAAAGTTGAAGAAAAGCCTATCACTTATAATGTTGATCCTATTGTTCCTACTGCTTATATTGAGAAACCACCTTTCCCTGTTAGAATAAAGGATCATGCTAAAGCTTCAACTATGGTTCGTAAGAGTAATACTAGAACACTTACACCCTCTGAGAAAATTAAAGTTGAACCTAGTGTTGCTATGGTTAAAGATCTCTTGGTTGAAAATTTAGATGGACATGTTATTTACCTCCAAGAGGAAGCTGCTAGAATAGCCAAACCCGATACTAGGAATAAACATAGACATGTTGTAGGCTTGCCTGATATTTCTGTTAAAATAGGAGATCATTGCTATCATGGTTTATGTGATGTAGGTGCTAGTGCTAGTGTAATACATATTTCCTTATATAAAGAAATTATGCTTGATATTGCACATGCTGAGTTAGAAGGTATTGATGTCACCATTAAGCTTGCCAATAGAGACACTATTTCACCAATGGGTATTGTTAGAGATGTCGAAGTATTGTGTGGGAAAGTTAAATACCCTACTGATTTTCTTGTTCTTGGTTCCCCACAAGATGATTTTTGCCCCATTATATTTGGTAGACCCTTCTTGAATACTGTTAATGCTAAGATAGACTGCGTAAAAGATATTGTTACTGTTGGTTTAGGGGATATGTCTCATGATTTTAACTTTGCTAAATTTCGTAGACAACCCTGTGATAAATAATTGCCTAGTAAGGATGAAATTATTGGTCTTGCTTCTATTGCTGTGCCTCCTAATGATCCCTTAGAATAATATCTGCTAGACCATGAAAATGATATGTATATGAATGAGAGAAGGGAAATAGATGAAATATTCTTTAAGCAAGGACCCGTATTGAAAAACAACTTGTGTGTTGAAATTCTAGGGGATCCTCCTCCACCCAAGGGTGATCCCATGTTTGAACTTAAACCTTTACCTAATAATCTTAAGTATGTTTATCTCGATGAAAAGAAGATATATCTAGTTATTATCAGTGCTAACCTTCCAGAGCAGGAAGAAGAAAAATTATTGAAAACTCTGAAGAAGCATCGTGCTGCTATTGGATATACTCTGGATGATCTTAAGGGCATTAGTCTCACTTTATGCCAACACAAGATAAAGTTGGAAGAGGACGCGAAACCGATTATCGATCATCAACGACAGTTAAATCGTAAGATGAAAGAAGTGGTAAGGAAGGAAATACTAAAGCTTCTAGAGGCAGATATAATCTATCCAGTTGCTGATAGCCAGTGGGTAAGTCCTGTCCATTGTGTCCCTAAGAAGGGAGGTATGACTATTGTTCCTAATGATAAAGATGAATTGATCCCGCAAAGAACCGTTAAAGTTTATAGGATGGTAATTGATTTCCGCAAATTCAATAAAGCTACTAAGAAAGATCATTACCCTCTGCCTTTTATTGATCGAATGCTAGAAAGGTTATCCAAACACACTCATTTTTGCTTTCTAGATGGTTATTCTGGTTTCTCTCAAATACCTGTGTCAAAAGGGGATCAATAAAAGACTAGTTTCACTTGTCCTTTCGGTACCTTTGCTTATAGACGTATGCCTTTTGGTTTATGTAATGCACCTGCTACCTTTCAAAGATGTATGATGGCTATATTCTCTGATTTTTGTGAAAAGATTGTTGAGGTTTTCATGGATGATTTTTCCGTTTACGGAGCTTCTTTTGATGATTGCTTGAGCAACCTTGATCGAGTTTTGCAGAGATGTGAAGACAGTAATCTTGTCTTGAATTTGGAAAAGTGCCACTTTATGGTTAATGAAGGCATTGTCTTGGGACATAAAATTTCTGAAAGAGGTATTGAAGTTAACAAGGCTAAGGTTGATGCTATTGAAAAGATGCCGTGTCCCAAGGACATCAAAGGTATAAGAAGTTTCCTTGGTCATGCCGAGTTTTATAGGAGGTTCATTAAGGACTTCTCCAAAATCTCCAGGCCTCTGACTAATCTCTTACAAAAAGATGCTCCTTTTGTCTTTGATGATGATTGTGTAGAAGCATTTGAAATACTTAAGAAAGCATTGATCTCTGCACCTATTGTCCAGCCTCCTGACTAGAATTTACCCTTTGAGATTATGTGTGATACTAGTGATTATGATGTAGGTGCTGTTCTAGGACAAATAGTTAATAAGAAATTGAATGTTATCCAATATGCTAGTAAAACTCTAGATAGTGCCCAGAGAAATTATGTTACTACTGAGAAAGAGTTATTGATGTCTACACACGCTTCTACTCTTGTAGACTATGTTGGGCCTCCAAGCGCAGAGGTTTGTAGGACAGCAGCAATTTCCCTCAAGTGGATGACCTAAGGTTTATCGAACTCAGGGAAGTAGAGGTTGAAGATGGTCTCTCTCAAGCAACCCTGCAACTAAGATACAAGAAGTCTCTTGTGTCCCCAACACACCTAATACACTTGTTAGATGTATAGGTGCACTAGTTCGGCGAAGAGATGTTAAATGGCAAGTGATATGGATGGCAAAACAAAGTAATATAAATCTGTAATAAAAAGTGCAGCAAGCAAACAAGTGGTAAACGTGAGCACAAATGGTATTGCAATGGTGGAAACAAGGCCTAGGCTTCATACTTTCACTATTGGCAACTCCCAACAACATTAACATAATCGAATCACATGATATTTCCCATAAAACATGCAAAGGGGACGCACTCGGAGGTCATTCCTTCGTGGTCAAGAGAGGACGAGAATTATGTAGGGCTACAAAAGCACACCTCAAAGTTCGTAGTTCTCAATCTAAGGATTTCCCAATGTCACCGCGGCCATCCAAAGAGAGTCCCACAATCACCACAACATATCTAAAGGATAGTCAAAGACAAGCACCAAGAGACTCTCAATCTTCAATCAACACACAAGAGAGGAAATCACTCATGAAAATATTGTTCTAATCCATGTCCAATAGACCGCTGTCACCTTGGTCTCGGGGATTATACTATATAAAGACAAGTGAGTACATCAATCCAATACATAGAGGAAGGGGAAATATCATGGGATCACCCTAGATTAACATAGCCTATGATCACAACGAAGATCACATCATCGGAGAGAGAATTGACCACATAGCTACTGGTAAGAACCTCAGCCCCGAGGAGGAACTACTCCCGCATCATGGAGGGAGGAAGCAACGTCGATGGAGATGAATCTGGGGGCACTTCCCCGTCCCGGCAGGGTGCCGGCGCAGGAATTCTGGTCCCCCGAAGCTTGATGGCGATGGCGGCGGAGATCGGAATCGCGTCTGGAGAAAAGGGGTCTGGAATCAGGGTTTCCGCGACACGGTGTAAATATATGCCAAAGGGGGGCATCAGAGGGGGTCAGGGGTGCCCAGGCGCCCCCCAACGCGGCCTAGGGGGGGGGGGCACGCCGCCAGGGCGCCTGGAGCCCTGGTGGCCCCCCCGGCTGTCCTTCGGGCGCACGGTAGTTTCTGGAACGCTGATTTTTTATATAATTTTTTCTGGATTTTTCCTGGCAGTTCTCGTAACGTGAAAACCTGAAATACAAAAAACAGCCGAAAACAGAAACTGGCACTGGGGTGCACTGAGTTAATAGGTTAGTCCAAATATGATCAAAAGTGTATGGAAGTGTATAAATATCATAGCAATATCACCCAAAAGAGGCATGGAGCAAGCAGAAATTATAGATACGTTTTGGACGTATCAACATCCCCAAGCTTAATTCCTGCTCGTCCTCGAGTAGGTAAATGATAACAAGAATAATTTCTATGGTGACATGCTATTAACCATATAGGACTTTTTCATAGTCATATGACAAAAGCTTACTGAGACAATGAATCTATAGTAATTAAGTTGCCTCATGAGAAAATCACAAAGGACTGAAAGTTTTACAATATGATACTGAAACATCAAATAGATTTGCAATGAACATGATGTGCAAATATGATAAAGTGATATCTAGCTTGCCCCCTTTAGTGAAGCAAAACATAAATGCAGGGGCACCTCCAAGGTTTAAGTGATGACTAGATACAATGATTTAAGAATAAACGATATCACAATCATGCAAAAGACAATGCTACTTTGGGACAATGCACATTACACTCAGAATGACAATCATGCTCTCAGTAGTTGGTGCTTTTAAAAGAAGGTGGAGACTCTCGAACCGTGGCTTTTGTTGGCAAGGTTGAAAACCCGTAGTCGGAAACAAAGACAAAACATGTACCAGAGCTCTTGGTTTTAAAACAGAGGTAATAATTTTTTTAGATCATGCATGTTTCGTCAACGAATGCTAGCAGACAACTCAATCACTTCTTGAGATGGACAAGTTTCGAGGAACGGCTCCCGAATGAGGACGATCACATCCTCTTAATCTCCTTTGTTTATCACTGCCAAAGTTTTCTGATTTCTCATGAATAAAGCGTGAAGGAGGGTTTGTTTGTTATATTATCTTTTTGAGCCGGGCGCACTCAATGCCAGTTCCTTCTCGTATTATGGGTTTGCACATTATACATGCAATCCCGGGATGAAGCTTGTCCAACTTAAAAAGATCATGAATTAACTACTACTTCCTCATGAACTTAAAACAGAGGCACAAAATAGGAATGCTTTTTCTTTGAATAATTTCGAGATGGTACATGCAAGTCTCCGTTAGGAATGGCAGGTAAATACCATGTAGGAAGATATGGTGGACTCATATGGCATAACTGGATTAAAAGGATGTGGATGCACAAGCAGTCAGTCCGCTTAGTACAGGCGAAGGTTAGCAAAAGACGGGGAGCGACCAACTAAGAGAGCAATGACGGTCATAATCATGCAGAGCGACAAAGCAACATTGAATCAGGCATGGAAGTTATATCGCTACTCAGAAACAAAAGATCATCAAGGCTTGACAGACTTTCTTTACAGTCTTAAATATGCGTGAGCATACGCCAAGTCAATCAAAATAAATTCTTTGAAGGAAGATATTACTAAACCATACCACATCATAGGCAAACAAATAATGTTGGTACTCCAATAACACATTGGGAACCCCCCAGCTATTTGAGACTAACCATAAGAAAACATGAACTACTAAGCGCCATTATGCACGTAGCATCTTTATCATAGACATATCAACCAATGCAACGGAAGCAAACTCTCTTAATAAGATAAACATGATAACTAAAGAGAGTTCAAGCAACCAACTAAACAAAAGCTCTTTAAAAAGATAAGCATGAAAGTTAAGAGCTAAGCATGATAGTAGCTATTAAAAGACAAAGAACACACACAGCAAAGATAGACATGCAAATTCTATGTTATGTTCTAGGTAGAAGTGGAGTGTGTTTCTCTCCCACATAAAGAAAGCTGAGTTCCAACTCGTTATGAAAAGCTAAAGAAAACTAAAAGGAAAACTAAAACAAGACGCTCCAAGCATAGCACATAACACATGAAGTGATTAAAATATAGTGGAACGAAGGACGAACTGATAATGTTGATGGAGAAGGGGATGCACGGGGGCATCCCCAAGCTTAGACGCTTGAGTCTCCTTGAATATTTCTTCGGGGTGCATGGGGGCATCCCCAAGCTTGAGCGTTTGACACTCCTGAATCTTTTTATCATCTTCCCTCGCACACTTGAAAACTCCCTTCATACATAACTCATCATAATCTGATTAGCGAGGTTAGTACCCATAATAAAATAATTGTTCCTTGCTGGAAATAAAGATATTCTTGAAGTTCTACTGTTTCTCAAGATTGCCAAAAGGTTTTTGCAAAGAAAAAGCAAGCTCTAGGTTTGCAAAATGAAGGAAAGGCAAAACAGGACAGAATCTGTGAAAAACAGAACAGCAGGTAGTAAATGATTTTTCCGGGGCACTTCTGCAACTCTAATAAAAAAACTCAAAACAGAAGCACGAAATACAATTATATAGAGCACGCTGTCGAAAAAATTCAGACCAAAAAGATGATCTGGTGATTTTATACGAATTTTTTCTATCCAAGGACAGAATCTGTTTCCTGGACAGCACGTCACAACTTTTGAACTTTCTTGCAATCAGAGGCTAAACTTGGCACAAAGCTGAAAAATAAAGATACAATGATGTTGCTACAGTAGTAACAAACATCAAGACCACTAAAACTGAAAGTAAACATAACAAGGGTTGTCTCCCTAGAGCTCTTTCTTTATAGCCATAAAGATAGGCTTAAGACTTTAATGATGCTCTCGTAGGAATAAGAGCTGAAGAACAAAAGAGAGCATCAAGAAGCAAATACCAAACACATTTAAGCCTAACATGCTTCCTATGCGTAGGAATATTGCAATAGAATAATTCATTGAAGCACAAAGCAACTAGCATAGGAAGGCAAAACAAGCATAACTTTAAAATATTCACCATAAAGAGAGGAAACTTCTTATTATTAAGATATTTAGAACCAAGTCTCCCTCTCTCATTATAAATTTCATTGGCATCATGGATGAACTCAACAATATAAGCATCACGTAAAGCATTGTTACCATGATCCACATGCAAAAAGGTACTCTTACTCTCCACATAAGCATAATCTTTCTCATTGGTAATAGTGGGAGTAGGACTATCATAAACAACTTGAACACTATAGATTACTTGTGTATTAGGAGGGTGGTGTTCAACAAGGGAGTAATTCCCTCCATGATTATGACAAGTTTCATAAGGATAATTTCTCCTTATGTCATAGGTACCTTTATAATCACTATAGGTTGGAGTTATGACATCATCATAGTAGATAAGAGCATTATCATTGCTAGCAACTATATTTGTAATCATGTTGTCTTTATTCTTACTAGCAAAATAATTATCAATTATCACATCACTAGTGGGTAAAGGGTTTGCAATCCTATCATCCCCAAGCTTAGAGCTTCCCATGTCATCACTTTCAGGGTTGGTACCAAAAAGATTTTCAAGATCATAAGTAGCATTATCATCATTTTCCCAATCACAATAAGTAACATGCATATCATAATCAAAATCATCTTCAATAGTACCTACAGACGTATCATCAAGATGATAATTAAGGCAATAAACTTCACCTTCCTCTTTAAACTTACAATCGTTAGGATAAAAGTTGATGGAAGGAATATGCTCAGGCCAGGTTGATACCCATTCTTCTTCTTTCTTGCTCCTCTTCCTCCTCCTCTTCTTTTTCTTCTTCTTAACCTTAGGAGGGAGTGGTTGGAGATGAAGCTTCTCCACATATCCTGGTTTATCATTAGAAACAATAGGGGAAACTTGGGAGAAACTCTCCTTTTTATGAGCAGAAATATAAGAGACATTTTTATACTTTGGTAAAGTTCCCTTCTTTATAATCTTACCTATGTAATCATTTTCATGGCAATTAACAACACAATAGAGATGGCAATTTTGCAAAGTGTTTTTTATTCCTATGGCATTAACATCTAGCCATGAAGTCTTTTCTGATAACTCTTCACACATCAAAAATAACATAAGCTCATCATAAAGATCAGAGGTGATCATGTTATCACACAACCGGTTAACGGTTATGTTTTGAAAGTTCATGCATTGAAAATTAAAGTGACCCTCTATACGGCAAAGTTCACAAGTAAAAGGATAAAGGTCACACAATTCTCTAGCAATTTCATTTAAATCTCTGACCCAAGTGATTGTTCTTTCATGCTTATGTTGCTTACAATACTTCTCTTCTTCAATCATAGGCCTTTCACAAGGTCTATCCACTCCACAAAAATTAACATGCTTATATAAAACTTCATTTTTAGGAATTGGATCATGCATGTTGCAATCATCATGAACAATTTCATTTTCTTCGCAAGTCTCTTTAAAAGGTTTATGATACTTGATCCAATCCTCCTTAGGCATATTAAGATGTGAAGCAAAAGATTTGAGGAAATCAACAAGGAGTTGAGAATCAAGCCCAAACTTAGCACTAAACTTATTAAAACTTGTAGTTTCAACAAAGGACTTAATGCAATCATACTCATAAATTATACCTGACTCTTTACCTTTGTCGATCTCCCAATCTTCAGTGTTGCGTTGAATTCTTTCAAGGAGTTCCCATTTAGCATCAATCTTTTTGTTTGTGAAAGAACCCATAGAGGAAGCGTCGAGCAAATCTTTATCCTGTCGAGAAAGCCTCGCATAGAAATTAGTAATAATCATATCTTTGGGGAGCCCATGGTTAGGACATTTTAGCATTAACGTTTTCAGTCTCCCCCAAGCTTGAGCTATGCTCTCTCCGTCATGAGGATAAAAATTATAAACATAATTCCTATTCTCATGGACTTCATGAAGAGGATAAAACTTGGAGTAAAAGAGAGACTGGATCTCTTCCCACTCCAGTAGGTGAGAGTCATTTAGTAGCCTATACCATTCCAATGGTTTTCCTTTCAGTGACAAGGCAAATAATTTCCTCATGACAAACTCCCTTGATACACCTGCAAGCTTAAATAATGAACATAGTTGTGACAGATATAGCAAGTGTTCACCGGGATGTCTGTCTCCTGCATAACGATCAGCCAAAACATAATCGATAATACCAGCTGGTATTTTATAGGGCACAATTTCAGTAGGGGGAGGAGCAACCACCACAGGTGTGGGGCGTCTTCCCGCAAGCAACGATCCAATAGCAAGGTTGTCCATAAGCATAACTAGTGAAATAAAAACAAGAAACAAAAAGATTTAATTGCAAGATCTAAAGATATACCTTCAAGCGCTCACCTCCCCGGCAACGGCGCCAGAAATAGCTTGATGTCTACACACGCTTCTAGTCTTGTAGACTATGTTGGGCCTCCAAGCGCAGAGGTTTGTAGGACAGCAGCAATTTCCCTCAAGTGGATGACCTAAGGTTTATCGAACTCAGGGAAGTAGAGGTTGAAGATGGTCTCTCTCAAGCAACCCTGCAACTAAGATACAAGAAGTCTCTTGTGTCCCCAACACACCTAATACACTTGTTAGATGTAAAGGTGCACTAGTTCGGTGAAGAGATGTTAAATGGCAAGTGATATGGATGGCAAAACAAAGTAATATAAATCTGTAATAAAAAATGCAGCAAGCAAACAAGTGGTAAACGTGAGCACAAATGGTATTGCAATGGTGGAAACAAGGCCTAGGCTTCATACTTTCACTATTGGCAACTCCCAACAACATTAACATAATCGAATCACATGATATTTCCCATAAAACATGCAAAGGGGACGCACTCGGAGGTCATTCCTTCGTGGTCAAGAGAGGACGAGAATTATGTAGGGCTACAAAAGCACACCTCAAAGTTCGTAGTTCTCAATCTAAGGATTTCCCAATGTCACCGCGGCCATCCAAAGAGAGTCCCACAATCACCACAACATATCTAAAGGATAGTCAAAGACAAGCACCAAGAGACTCTTAATCTTCAATCAACACACAAGAGAGGAAATCACTCATGAAAATATTGTTCTAATCCATGTCCTATAGACCGCTGTCACCTTGGTCTCGGGGATTATACTAGATAAAGACAAATGAGTACATCAATCCAATACATAGAGGAAGGGGAAATATCATGGGATCACCCTAGATTAACATAGCCTATGATCACAATGAAGATCACATCATGGGAGAGAGAACTGACCACATAGCTACGGGTAAGAACCTCAGCCCCGAGGAGGAACTACTCCCGCATCATGGAGGGAGGAAGCAACGTCGATGGAGATGAATCCGGGGGCACTTCCCCGTCCCGGCAGGGTGCCGGCGCAGGAATTCTGGTCCCCCGAAGCTTGATGGCGATGGCGGCGGAGATCGGAATCGCGTCTGGAGAAAAGGGGTCTGGAATCAGGGTTTCCGTGACACGGTGTAAATATATGCCAAAGGGGGGCATCAGAGGGGGTCAGGGGTGCCCAGGCGCCCCCCCCGGCGCGGCCCGGGGGGGGAGGGGGCGCCGCCAGGGCGCCTGGAGCCCTGGTGGCCCCCCCGGCTGTCCTTCGGGCGCACGGTAGTTTCTGGAACGCTGATTTTTTATATAATTTTTCTGGATTTTTCCTGGCAGTTCTCGTAACGTGAAAACCTGAAATACAAAAACAGCCGAAAACAGAAACTGGCACTGGGGTGCACTGAGTTAATAGGTTAGTCCAAATATGATCAAAAGTGTATTGAAGTGTATAAATATCATAACAATATCACCCAAAAGAGGCATGGAGCAAGCAGAAATTATAGATACGTTTTGGACGTATCAGTTATTAGCAGTCGTATTTGCTTGTGATAAGTTTAGACCTTATATTGCTGATTCTAAAGTAACTATTCACACTGATCATGCTGCTATCAAATACCTTATGGAAAAGAAAGATGCTAAACCTAGACTTATTAGATGTGTTCTCCTGCTGCAAGAATTTGATTTGCATATTATTGATAGAAAGGGAGCTGAGAACCCCGTTGCAGACAACTTGTCTAGGCTAGAGAATATTCTTGATGACCCACAACCTATTGATGATAGCTTTCCCGATGAACAATTAGCTGTCATAAATACTTCTCGTATTGCTCCATGGCATGCTGATTATGCTAATTACATTGTTGCTAAGTTTATACCACCTAGTTTCACATACCAGCAAAAGAAAAAGTTCTTCTATGATTTGAGACATTACTTCTGGGATGATCCACACCTGTATAAAGAAGGAGTAGATGGTATTATTAGATGTTGTGTACCTAAGCATGAACAGGAACAAATCCTACGCAAGTGCCACTCCAAAGCTTATGGAGGACACCATGCTGGAGATAGAACTGCACATAAGGTATTACAATCTGGTTTTTATTGGCCTACTCTCTTCAAGGATGCTCGTAAGTTTGTCTTATCTTGTGATGAATGTCAAAGAATTGGTAATATCAGTAGACGTCAAGAAATGCCTATGAATTATTCACTTGTTATTGAACCATTTGATGTATGGGGCTTTGATTATATGGGACCGTTTCCTTCCTCCAATGGGTATACACATATTTTAGTTGCTGTTGATTACGTTACTAAGTGAGTAGAAGCTATTCCAACTAGTAGTGCTGATCACAACACCTCTATTAAGATGCTTAAAGAAGTTATTTTTCCGAGGTTTGGAGTCCCTAGATACTTAATGACTGATGGTGGTTCCCACTTTATTCATGGTGCTTTCCGTAAAATGCTTCCTAAGTATGATGTTAATCATAGAATTGCATCCCCTTATCACCCACAGTCTAGTGGTCAAGTAGAACTAAGTAACAGAGAGCTGAAATTAATTTTGCAAAAGACAGTTAATAGGTCTAGAAAGAATTGGTCCAAGAAACTTGATGATGCATTATGGGCCTATAGAACTGCATACAAAAATCCTATGGGTATGTCTCCATATAAAATGGTTTATGGAAAAGCTTATCACTTACCTCTTGAGCTAGAACATAAGGCATATTGGGCTATTAAAGAACTCAATTATGATTTCAAACTTGCCGGTGAGAAGATGTTATTTGACATCTCTTGATGAATGGAGAACCCAAGCTTATGAGAATGCCAAGTTGTTTAAAGAAAAGGTTAAAAGATGGCATGACAAAAGGATACAAAAGCGTGAGTTTAACGTAGGTGATTATGTCTTGCTATACATCTCTCGTTTAAGATTTTTTGCAGGAAAACTTCTCTCTAAATGTGAAGGTCCTTACATTATCGAGGAGGTCTATCGTTCCGGTGCCATAAAAATCAACAACTTTGAAGGCACAAATCCGAAGGTGGTAAACGGTCAAAGAATCAAACATTATATCTCAGGTAATCCTATAAATGTTGAAACCAATGTTATTGAAACCGTAACCCCAGAGGAATACATAAGGGACACTTTCTAGAACAATTCAGACTCCGAAAAGGAGGAGGTATGTGATACGGTAAGTAAACCGACTCCAAAACAGTTCTAATGGCAATTTTTCACCGTTTTGGAATATTTAGAAAAATAGAAGAATAAGAGGCAGTCCGGAAGAGACGCGAGGCGTCCACGAGGGTGGAGGGCGCGCCCATCCCCCCTGGGCGCACCCCTGCCTCGTGGGCACCTCGTGTGCCTCCCGGACTCCGTTTTCTTGCACGTTATTTGTTCTGGTCGGTAAAAATTCACTATGTATTCTCCCGAAGGTTTTGACCACCGCACCATGCGAATATCCTCTGTTTTTGTTTTGAGCTATTGTTTCTGACAGATCTAGATCATCATGACGTCCTCAAGCACCCCCATGGACAAGTTCTTCGAGAAGGTCATCAACCCCTACCTCACAGAGGTGCTGCAACGCCCTCAAACCATCGAGGTGCGTGAGGGGGTGCTGCACATACGCGATGTTGAGGGACCAAGGAGGACCGGAAGCGTGGAGACAAGACTCGAAGTAATGGAGCAGCAAGTTTTCAAGTGCCAAGGTATGGTGGAACGAGGACTCAACGCCAACCACATGATGATCGGGGAGCTCGCCAACAACCACAAGCTGGACACCAAGATCGTTGGGGAAGCCATCTCCAATCTCCAAGAGAAAATCGAGCACCTCCAAGCCCAGATCTATGACGTGCAAAACCAAAACTGTGAGTATGAATATAGATTCAAGAAGATGAGTTTGGCTGCAGATTTGAGGATCCCGGAGACTCGATCATCCTTCTACGATGGTGAGCCCATGCCTTGGAAGATGGACGACAAGCCTACATCATCAAATATTACATCACCACCTCCGAAGAAGGAGACATGATCACATGGGTATGGGCACTCCCCTTGGAACTGCCAAGCTTGGGGGAGTTGCTCCGGTATCGTATCACCATCACACTCCTATCTTTACCGTTTTTTCTTAGTTCGATCCTTTTAGTAATATCTTAATCTAGTAGAATAAAGTTAGCATGATCTAGTTGTGAGCTTTTGCTTTATGATCTTTATCTTTGTACCCGAGTCCATGAGCTATATAATAAAGATTAATGTTGAGTCAAGGGCTTGATTTCCTCACTTTGGTCATGAGAGAAAAGAATAAAATATAAAAAGTATCGAAGAAGTCATATTGATCTTATGGGAAGTAATGACTTCACATATAAAGAGTATGATGAATAAAAGTTGTTGAGAGTTGACAAACATAGTTTTGGTCATCATTGCAATTAATAGGAAGTAATAAAGAAAGAGAGGTTTCACATACAAATATACTATCTTGGACATCTTTTATGATTGTGAGCACTCATTAAAATATGACATGCTAAAGAGTTGATGTTGGACAAGGAAGACAACATAATGGGTTATGTTTTCTTATATTAGAAATAAAGTATATTGTCATGGATCATCCAATATGTTGGGCTTGCCTTTCCCCCTCATGCTAGCCAAAACTCCTTGCACCAAGTAGAGATACTACTTGTGCTTCCATACATCCTTAAACCCAGTTTTGCCATGAGAGTCCACCATACCTACATATGGATTGAGTAAGATCCTTCAAGTAAGTTGTCATGGGTGCAAAATCTCTAAAATATGTATGATTTATTAGTGTGGAGGAAATAAGCTTTATACGATCTTGTGATATGGAAGTAATAAAAGCGACGGACTGCATAATAAAGGTCCCTATCACAAGTGGCAATATAAAGTGACGTTCTTTCGCGCTAAGACTTTGTGCATCCAACCATAAAAGCACATGACAACCTCTGCTTCCCTCTGCGAAGGGCCTATCTATTATTCTTGCCTTATAAGAGTCAAGGTGAAAATCACCTTTCCTTTTTACATTTTATCCTTTGGTAAGCACATTGTGTTAGAAAGATCCTGACATATATACCCACTTGGATGTAAGTTATCATAATCTGTTACTGTTGACATTACCCTTGAGTTAAAAGGTTGGGAGGCAATACCATAAGCCCCTATCTTTCTCTGTGTCCGATTAAAACTCCATACCCATAAGTATTGCGTGAGTGTAAGCAATTGTGAAAGACTATATGGTAGTTGAGTATGTGGGCTTGCTGAAAAGCTCTTATATTGACTCTTTCCGATGTTACGATAAATTGCAATTGCTTCAATGACCGAGATCATAGTTTGTTGGTTTTCAATGAAGTTTCTGAGTCATACTCGACATTGTGAATGAATTGTTACTTAGCATAAGAATCATATGACAATATATGTGTGTTGCTGTTATAAGAATGGTCATGATGCCCTCATGTCCATATTTTATTTTTACCGACACCTCTATATCTAAGCATGTGGCATATTTTTCGATATCGACTTTCGCTTGAGGACAAGCGAGGTCTAAGCTTGGGGGAGTTGATACGTCTATTTTGCACCATGCTTTTATGCTGATATTTATTGCACTGTGGGCTGTTATTACACGTTATGTCACAATACTTATGCCTTTTCTCTCTTATTGTACAAGGTTTACATGAAGAGGGAGAATGCCAGCAGCTGGAATTCTGGGCTGGAAAAGGAGCAAACATTGGAGACCTATTCTGCACAACTCAAAAAGCTCCAATACTCCACGAAACTTCGTTTCAGACAATATAAAAAATATCTGGCGAAAGAGATCTGCCAGGGGGGCCACCACCTGTCCACGAGGGTGGGGGGCGCCCCCCTCCCCTAGGCGCCCCCCTGCCTCGTGGGCCAGCCGGTGACCCCTCAATGCCCATCTTCTCCTATATGAGGTGTTTTGACCTCGAAAAAATCATAAGGAGGCTTTCGAGACCAGACGCCACCGTCTCGAGGCGGAACCTTGGCGGAACCAATCTAGGGCTCCGGCGGAGCTGTTCTGCCAGGGATACTTCCCTCCAGGAGGGGGAAATCGTCACTGCTGTCATCACCAACAACTCTCCCTTCTTGGGGAGGGTTATCTTCATCAACATCTTCACCAGCACCATCTCCTCTCAAACCCTAGTTCATCTCTTGTATCCAATCTTTGTATCAAAACCTCAGATTGGTACCTGTAGGTTGCTAGTAGTGTTGATTACTCCTTATAGTCGATGCTAGTTGGTTTACTTGGTGGAAGATCATATGTTTAGATCTAGTATGCATATTAATACCCCTATGATCATGAACAATACTATGTCTTATGAGTAGTTACTGTTGTTCCTGAGGACATGGGAGAAGTCTTGCTATAAGTAGTCATGTGAACGTTGACTACATGACACTTCACCATTGTTTGGGCCTAGAGGAAGGCATTGGGAAGTAATAAGTAGATGATGGGTTGCTAGAGTGACAGAAGCTTAAACCCTAGTTTATGTGTTGCTTTGTAAGGGGCTGATTTGGATCCACTTGTTTCATGCTATGGTTAGGTTTACCTTAATACTTGTTTTGTAGTTGCGGATGCTTGCAATAGAGGTTAATCATAAGTGGGATGCTTGTCCAAGTAAGGGCAGCACCCAAGCACCGGTCCACCCACATACCAAATTAGCAAAGTACCGAACACGAATCATATGAACGTGATGAAAACTAGCTTGACGATAATTCCCATGTGTCCTCGGGAGCGCTTTACTTCATATAAGAGTTTGTCCAAGCTTGTCCTTTGCTACAAAAAGGATCGGGCCATCTTGCTGTTCCTTATTTACTTTTACTATTTGTCACTTGCTACCAATTACCTTATCACAAAACTATCTGTTACCGATAATTTCAGTGCTTGCAGAAAATACCTTACTGAAAACTGCCTATCATTTCCTTCTGCTCCTTGTTGGGTTCGACACTCTTACTTATCGAAAGGACTACAATAGATCCCCTACACTTGTGGGTCATGAGGTGGCCATTGACAAAGCGGTTGCCGATTTAGATGCTGAAAATGCGGAGTGCGAGAAGCATCGGGCTCGGGTGTCCGAAGTCGAGGTCGATCTTAACAATGCCATTCTCAAATGCGAGGCATTGGAGAAGAAGACTTCATAACAAGCAACCGAGCTGTTTGTGGCAGTTAAGACTGCCCATGATGCACGGAGGGAGTCACGCATCCCTCATTAGGAAATCGAGCAGGCACGACGGATAGCATCTGGTAAGACATTTCTCTTACAGAGCATCTTCGGAGGGCAGAGGTACACTGGGCTGACACGATTATGGAGTTCTCCAGGCGTGTTTGCTGATCTTCCGAGGAGCAGCGCTGACGCCGCCTTGTACTTCCGAGCCCTGGAGGGGAACAACACGGGGAAGCTGTTTTGGTCGCAGCTCTATGCACCAAAACATCCGGTGCCCCTCAACGACCAGATGAAGCAGCTGGTCGAGCTGCACAACGTGGCGGGTTCAGCCATGAAGGACTTAATAGTCCGTCTATGGCCCGCTGAGCCAATCCCAAATAGCCACTTCGGATTGGTGAAGCGGCTCATTGAGGCGAGTCCGCTGGTCGATGCATTGACGCGCTCGGCCTGCATAGAAGGTGCTCGGATGGCCTTCGCTCATGTCAAAGTGCACTGGGCGAAGATGAACGCACGGCATATAGCCACTGCTGGCCCGCCAGTAGGCAAGGAGCACCGCAAGCCGGAGAAGTACTTCAAGGACGTTATCGAGGGTTCCCGCCTTGTAGAAGGCCAGTGCTCGAAGGATCTTGTCTTTGAGTGATTGTATTCGATGTAAAGACTATGCTTATGAATCTGATGTATATAAATTTTGCGCTATTTATAATATCAGCGTCTTCTACCTCCTGTGTGACTGTTTTTCTAAATTTGAAAGTTTCCACTCGTTGGCTTCAGCCACCACGTACATAATACTGGGGTGTTCGGTCATATGCATATACACTCTTTATCCAACATCTTGGTCCGTTTAGGAGGTGTATGCGGAGCGAACCAGGCAATCAGACTATGCAGCGTTATTGCTTTCACTTAGTCGTAGGAGCTTGACATGTGGGGCTAGGTAGTAGCCCCTATGAGGATATGATATTCCTTTACTTAAGGCATCCAATTGCACCTGGCTGGGCAAAAACCAACCCTTCATATAACACGGGGTAGATCTATATCGATCGTAGTATAAAACTAAGTCACCGGATTGTGGACCAGGTTCTTGCTTATCATGACAGTCAGTTTTCGGCTTTCTCTATTGAGGTACTTGACCGGACTAGCCAGAAGTACAATCGCAGTAGTTCTCCCTTTACACCCTAGCCGAACAATCGGGAATGTAGGGCTAAGCACAGGAGCCGGGCGACCCAACTATTGACCGAAGACATTATTCAGAACTGATGCATATAAGGCAAACATCCAGGACACCGAACACTCCCTATAGGTGTTCGGTCTTTTCGACATATATCGGGGCTGAATAGCCCCTCGTAATAAACCCTTATTGACAAGGCACATATGGCAATCTGATGTGAGAAGAGAATATTTTATGGTGAGTGAATAAAACTCCAAGCATAATGCGAGTAAAGCTGTTCTATTAATATCCCTCTATAATACGGCGAGCCGTAATCTTACAGACAATGCCGAAAAACCTTTTTTGGACATTTTACATGCCAAGAAGGTATATAACAAGAAAGAGGAAAAAGGTTTACACAGGGTCTTAATCTAAAAAGAAACCTTAGTGCGGGTCCCTGCTGCACGTCTGCGCCGTTTCATCCTCTGTAATGTGTCCTTGAAGGGGTGAGAGTACGATGGCTGCCTATGAAGAGAAAAAAGAAAAACCTGGAAAAGAAAAAGAAATCCAGTGTGGCCATAACAAGTCTGGTTCATTTGATGAACCTAAAGAAGATAAGTTTGGAGTCCGAATAGGGTCCAGTCGAACCATGGACTATATGCAGGCGGCCCCGAGTCGCCACCCAAGGAATTTCTAAGGCATAATTATGTACTCGAGGCACATATGCTATTACCTTGTGGGGCAGTCGACAGGGGTGTAGCTGTCAATCCTGCTCAGGTTCATCTGAGCTGCTGCACTGAGGCGTATGCCGGACACGTTTAGTTATGTCCGCTATTGGTAAATTATCCGGCTTGAATAGGCTGTTTGGACTTCGACTGCTAAGGCCGCAGTGTCCTCCTCCGTACGGAGAGAGCGCTCCATATTTCCATTGACTATGATGACGCCACGTGGTCCGGGCATTTTAAGCTTTAAACATGCATATTGCGGGATTGCATTAAAGCGGGCGAAGGCCGTTCTTCCGAGTAGTGCATGATAGCCACTTCGGAACTGAGCTATGTCGAAGATCAACTCTTCGCTTCGAAAGTTATCAGGAGAGCCGAATATGACCTCCAATGTTATAGAGCCCGTGCAGCGGGCTTCTATGCCCGATATCACTCCTTTAAAGGTTGTGCTGCTTGGCTTGATTCTTGATGGGTTGATCCCCTTCTCGCGGACAGTGTCCTCATAAATCAAATTGAGACTGATGCCGCCGTCCATGAGGACTCGGGTTAGATGGTATCCATCGATTATTGGGTCGAGCACTAGGGCAGCCAAACCCCCATGACGAATACTAGTCGGATGATCCCTGCAATCGAAAGTGATTGGACAGACCGACCATGGGTTGAATTTGGGGGAGACGGGCTCAATGGCGTAGACATCTCGTAGTGCATGCTTGCGCTCCCTCTTTGGGATATGAGTGGCATACATCATGTTCACTGCTTTAACCTTCGGTGGAAATTTCTTCTGTCCCCCTATATTCGCCTGGCGAGGCTCATCCTCTTCTTCGCTCTGAGGCTCCTTCCCCTTATGTTCGGCATTGAGCTTGCCGGCCTGCTTGAAGACCCAACAATTACGGTTAGTGTGGTTGGCAGGTTTCTCTGGGGTGCCATGGATTTGGCAGGGCCTATCTAATATTTTGTCCAGACTGGATGGACCATCTCTGTTGCCTTTAAATGGCTTTTTCCATTGACCGGGTCTAGAGCCACTGAATCCGGTGTTTACCGCTGTATCATCTGGGCTTCCAGAATTATTTCGACGTTTGTTTTTGTTATGTCGTGGCTTTCCATTACCGTCCCTGACTTCAGATGTTCCAGGGTCACTGGTACTGCTACGAGCTAACCAGCTATCCTCACCCGCGCAAAAGTGAGTCTTGAGTGTAGTTAGGGCTTCCATTGTCCTCGGCTTTTCCTATCCAAGGTGTCTGGCCAGCCATTCATCTCGGATACTGTGTTTGAATGCCGCTAAGGCTTTAGCGTCCGGACAGTCGATGATTTGGTTCTTCTCAGTGAGAAACTGGTTCCAAAGCTTGCTGGCTAACTCCCCGGGTTGTTGGATGATGTGACTTAGACCTTCAGTGTCCGGGGGCCGGACATAAGTCCCTTGGAAATTGGCCCGAGAAGCATCCTCAAGTTCTTCCCAACTCCCAATGGAGTTCTTTGGGAGGCTGTTTAGCCAGTGCCGAGCTAGTCCTTTCAGCTAGAGGGGTAAGTATTTGATGGCGTGGAGATCATCTCCTCGAGCCATGTGGATGTGAAGAATAAAGTCTTCTATCTAGATGGCGGGATCCGTCGTTCCATTGTACGCTTCGATGTTTACGGGTTTAAACCCTTCTGGGAAATCATGACCCAGCACCTCATCGGTGAAGCACAGAGGGTGTGCAACTCCTCTGTATCTTGCTATATCGTGGCGTATGTCCGATGGTTGTGGTGTTTGGAATTGACCCCAGACTGGTATGTCACCGACGCGATTGGCTAGATAGCCGCCGTCCCGTGCGGGAGCCCGGTCCCTAGGTCCGTATATAGACCTGGTCTTGCTAGCTTTTTTGTTCAGGTCCTCGCGCAGATCGTGTTTTTGGACTTCAGCCGCACCCTCCTTTCCTTTACAGAGTGGTGGTGGGGGCTTGTGTACGCGATTGCTAGCGACTTTGTCCCGTCCGCGAGGTGGTCGGTCCGGCTTGTCGGCGGTGTTATTCTTCGGTGGGGCGGGCGCGGCCTCGTCGTCGAATTCGGGCAGCAGTTTACGCTTGGGATAGCCTTTGGTTTGGCCATTATAGCCATGTTTCTGTTTGGCGTCTAGCACCTCATTCCCTTTATCATTGAGTGTGTCCTGTGCGGCCCGAAGCCGTCTCTGCTACTTTTCAGGCTCCTTGCGGTGGCAATAAGCCTCCGGTGGAAGCGTTTTTGTTCTGAGGGTTCGTCTGGGACGATGAATTCATCGTCGCCCAGGCTATCCTCTTCTTTGGAGACCGGTTCATAAGTACCGTCTTCGGCATCGCTGTCATCGGACTGCGGCTTTGGACTCTGTTCGCCGTCCTCTTGCTCCTCCTGCTCCATCGCTGGGTCTGCTGGGTCTTTGGCTTGTTCCGGAATATCACCGTCATTAGTCACGGCGTTGCTATCTTTTCCTTTACGGGATTTAGTTTGAAGTTTTGGACGCCGACGTTTGGGAGGTTCTTCGGCGGGCTTGTCCTCTACGGGATTGTTTTCGTCGTCGCCCTCCGCCTCTTTGGGTGTATCCACCATGTACACATCGTATGAAGACGTGGCTGTGCACCGCCCAGTTGCATGCCGGCCTTTATCTGGATCCGCTTTAGTTTCGAGGTCCATCCCTTCGAAGTGTTCGGAAGCATAGTCAAGTAGATTGGTTAGATCTTCGACCGTGGCTATCAAGTGGGTGGTGGGTGGGGAACCAAATTCTCCATCAGCCTCCAGTTTGAACTGGATACAATGCGCCTGGGTGTCCTCTTCTAGGGAGAGGTATCTTAACGACTTTAACATCTCGCCAAAGGGTGAGTGCTGGAAGATATCTACAACATTGAATTCGGCGATAAACACCTGATCGGGTTTGAAGGGCGCGGATGCGCGTGATTCGGAATCTGAGGCCGGAGTTGAGTCCGGGGTTCCGGTAACACAGACCCCGCGCCTAGTTGGGTCCGTGTGTGTGGCTCCAACGCCGTAGAGTCTGCGGCTCCCGTGGTGGGGTTGAGCTTCCCGTCCTCCGGTGACGCGATCTGTTCTGGATCTAGGGCCTGAACTGTTGCATATGCTATTTCCCGATCCGATGACAGAGTTAGGTTGTGCTCATCGTGGTGGCAGAGAGAGGTTGCCGCTGGCTCAAATCTGGCGAAGATCAAGTCTCCGCGGGTATCAGTAACATAGTTCAAGCTTCCGAATCTAACTTGATGGCCAGGGGCGTAGCTCTCGATCTGCTCGAGGTGGCCTTCGGTGTTGGCACGGAGCGCGAAGTCGCCAAACATGAAAAGTTGGCCTGGAGGGAAAATTCCCTCGGTGTCGCCGTTGCGGTTGATGACGCGATCCATCGGTCCTTCCGTCGATGACATAGTGGAACTCTGAATGGAAGCACCAATGTCGATGTCAAAACCGGCGGATCTCGGGTAGGGGGTCCCAAACTATGTGTCCGAGGATCGATGGTAATAGGAGACTGGGGACACGATGTTTACCCAGGTTCATGCCCTCTCGATCGAGGTAAAACCCTACTTCCTGCTATATTGATATGATTGAATATGAATACAAGAGTTGATCTACCTCAAGATCGTAGTGGCTAAACCCTAGAGTCTAGCCTATGAGGATTTGAGATTCTCTGTTCTAGCCTCTATGGACTAAACCCTCCGGTTTATATACACACCGGTGGGGCCTAGGTTTGTACATGTCATCTTGCAGAGGAAGGAAAATCTACACCCGAACCTAAAACTTGTCATTACATTAATACAAGAGTCCTATCCGGATACAAGAGATGCTCTTCAATTATAATCTTCACAACCCACCAGTTTGGCCCACCAGGAGTTTATCCGGCCGCATGAGGACCCCTCGATCCAGGTCTCCCTCAGTCAGGGTGCGGGGCCTCCTCTCCTCTGCATGATCGTGAAGTCCTCTTCCCTCGGCCCTTCCATGACGTGCTCGCCGGCAGGCATCCCCATGGCTTGGTGGCTCTGGTGAGCCCCCTGTGTGGGCACTGGCCTTCATGGCTAGTATGCCCAGATGCAATCTGGGATGGCGACAGTTGGGTCTGGGGGTGGATGGCGGCCCCGTGGGACAGTGGTAGTGTAGCATCTGTGATCTGGTTGCGCATTGGCCAGGGCGTGGAGGCGCTTGTGATGTGGCGGTTTGGCCCTAGCGATATTTGTCTGCCATGCCATCTACTGTCGGACGTCGACCTCCTCAATCTGGCCGCTGACAAGTTCCAGTCTTCACCATCGGAGATTTATATGGATTGGTGTGCGTCCATGAACATCTACATCGGAAAGGCTTAGGTCGCGCGCGCTCATATTTTCAGCCTATACGGCTTCAAGTGGGTGCGACGCGAAGCTTCACTTTCTTATCGGAGTCATGGGACATGTGTAAATCAAGATTCTTATGGCATTGAGAGAGGTGGAGAAAGTCATGGAGGCTGCGATTGGAGGTCTTGAAGCGTTGGCGGAAAGGTGTACTAGATATGATGAAGACTGTGTGCTAGGTGTTTGGTGACTTGCAACAGCGGCCTCGGCAAGCGGCGGTAGCAGCAGTGGAGGTTTGCAGTTTTGGTGGTGCTCCTCGAGTACCAAGTCTCGATTTCCAGGGTGAAAACCCCAGGTCTGGCCTTCATTGGTTGTACCTGGCAATGATCTTGTTGAAGGCATTGTTTTAGGGTGAACTTGGACTTTCTCTAGGGTGAAAACTCAAGATCTTCGATGGGGCAACGACAACGCTTGTGCATTGTTTCCTTTTTGAAGGCGTTGCTTTTGGAGAACCTTTTTGTATGCCGGGATGTTGTCTTTGGTGGTGGTTAGAGTGTTGTTGTTACTAGTTATTGGTCACTGTGGCGGGGTTTGTTCTCCTCTTTTGATTTTATTTTTTGGCTGTGTGTATCCTTGATGTCTTTGAACATCTTGTTGGTACAAAGGCCGATTGTAATTGATATCTTCGTGATATTAATATTTTCCCTTTCTTGAAAAATCTTGGATTACTGGCGTAGGGGTAATGACCAAGAGTAGTGTGAGAAATCATCAAGCACTATAATGTAATATTGATTTCCAAAAAACTCACAACATGAGTGGTCCAGATATCACAATGAAGAAGTTCAAAAGGGGCACTAGTATACTCATTTGAAGAAGAACAAGATAAATGGGGGTTGTCGCCCTAATTGACAGTCCGTGCCAGAGGAGCGAGCAACGTTATTACATGCTGGTAGAAAATCTTTAGAAAGAGTAGCTAGGGTTGCTTTGCCTGGGTGACCAAGTCGCTGATGCCACAAATCGCCAGAGGTGGTGACGAAGGCTGCGCCGCTGTGAGACTTGGTGCCATAGAACAGGTATAGGGGATCAGGATTACTAGACATCATGAGGAGAGTGCTGGTTGGATGTGCCTTCACCGAAAAACCAGAAGGTGTGAATTCGACAAAAACATTACTGTCACGAGATAGTTTATGAACATAGATGATATATTTGACAATGCTAGGGCAAACGACGATATCATTCAAAGAGAGATTAGAGGGGGCAGAGTCGTAGAGGTTGTGCCAATGATGGGTACGCGATTATCATAACCAATGATAATACTAGAAGAATTATGCTCGGGAAAAGAATAAAACGAAGAGAGGTTACTAGGGTTGCCCGTGACGTGCGTGGCCACGCCGGAGTCGGGGATCTTGTCAGCACCATGAGTAGGAACACCCTGTTGGTCGTAGGCGTGTTGGAACAATGTGGCGTGATGCCATGAGGGAGCACCAGGCTAGTACATCGAGGGAGACAGCAGCGACGCATACGAGGAGGACGACACCGAGAGCATCAGTGGGTACACATTGGAGTGGACACCGGGTCGAGGGTCGAGCATGCTGGTAGCATTGGGAGGGATCCAGTTGGGGCGAGGTGTAGGCAATGACATGTTGTAGGGCATGAAGTAGCCAGTCTAGGGAGAAGGATGTGGCAGCTGTAACTCGTGTCCAGTTGAGTCAGGATGTGTAGGATCGAAAGTAGGTCTAGAGGGGGGAATAGACTATTTGACCAAATAAAATTATAACATTTCCCAAATTTAGTTGTGGGCAGATTTTAGCAATTAGCACAAGTCAAGCAATCACCCTACACATGCAATTCTAAGAGTGTGGCAACGGAAAGTAAAATATTGCATATGAAGGTAAAGGGAAGGGTTTGGAGAGAGCAAACGCAATGAAGACACATAGATTTTTGGCGTGGTTTCGATAGGTGGTGCTATCGTACATCCACGTTGATGGAGACTTCAACCCACGAAGGGTAACGACTGTGCGAGTCCACGGAGGGCTCCACCCATGAAGGGTCCACGAAGAAGCAACCTTGTCTATCCCACCATGGCCAACGCCCATGAAGGACTTGCCTCACTCGGGTAGATCTTCACGAAGTATGCGATCTACTTGCCCTTACAAACTTCTTGGTTCAACTCCACAATCTTCTCGGAGGCTCCCAAGCGACACCTAACCAATCTAGGAGACACCACTCTCCAAAAGGCAGTAGATGGTGTGTTGATGATGACTCCTTGATCTTGTGCTTCAAGTGATTGTCTCCCCAACACTCAACTATCTCTCACATATTTGGATATGGAGGAAAGATGATTTGAGTGGAAAGCAACTTCGGAAAGACTAGAAATCAATAATATTGTGGTAGGATTGGTATATCTTGGTCTCAACACATGAGTAGGTAGTTCTCTCTTAGAAAATGTATGCTGGAAGTGTAGGCATGTTATGATGGCTCTCTCACGAATGGAGAAGGGGGTGGAGGGTATATATAGTCTCCACACAAAATCCAACCATTACACACATTTGATCCAACTCGGTCAGACCGAATAGAAGAACTCGGTGAAACTGTTCCAGTTCAAAATGTGAACGTTAGGAATCTCGGTGGGACCGACTGGAACAACTCGGTGGGACCGATGTGCTAGGGCTAGGGTAAAACCTCATCTCGGTGACGCCGATTGCTTGAACGCGGTGAGACTAATTTTAGCAAAGAGCAAATAGAGAGTTGGTCAGGCAAACTCGGTGTGGCGGGTCACTCATTTCGGTGAGACTGAAATGTTACAAAAGAGACACAAAGAGTTTGTAGGGCCATCTAGGTGAGACCGAGATCCGTATCGGTGACCGAGATGTTAGGGTTTCTGGCAGTGGCTATGTCATGTGGACTCGATGGCGCCGGATAGAGAGAATCGGTGAGGCCGAATTTGACTTAGGGTTTTGGACATATTTGGAAATGACAAAGTGGCCGAGGGTTTTGGAGCAATATCACTAAGCACTTGATCAAGTAGACCATTAAGCAACACCTCGTCCCCTTTTAATAGTATTGGCTTTCCTATGGACTCAATGTGATCTTGGATCACTAAAATATAATGAAGAGTTTTGAGCTTTTGCCAATATGTGTCCTTAGCATTTTGAGGAGTCCACATCTCTAGTCCATGCCATGCCATTCACTGAACTTTCTAAAATATCAAACTTGAATAGATATTAGTTCAATGAGCTATATGTTGTTATGAATTACAAAAACCACCCAGGGATTAATTGCACTTTCAATCTGCCCTTTTTTGGTAATTGATGACAACGTATAGATCAAAGCTTTGACAAATGATAATATGAATGAAATACACCATCGCTTTGAGAAGTATGTGATAAGCAAGAGCTTCCACTAATTTTTTGCATTATTTAAAATTTATGTTTGAATGGAAATGCACAATCAATTAGGATCATGGATCACTCTTCCATGTCACATACATCTTGGTGGAGCGCTCGAAAGGATAAGAATTAAATAACATGAACTCATTGAGGGAGTCCTGGATTAGGGGGTCCTCAGGTGTCCGGACTATTCGATATGGGTCGGACTGAGGGGCCGTGAAGACGAAGCAGAAGATCAATTCTGCGGATAGTTCGGTAGCACCTTTTTTTATTCTGACTAGGTTCCTTTTTTCTCATCTCATTTTTTATTTTATTTTTAGTGTCCGAGGATGTGTTCAGATCTACCGAACTATTAGGGGTACACATCTTTAAATGTACATACCCCACAAAAAATGGGGGCTTCTTTGACGAAGTATATTACTGAAGCTTGTTGCTTACATTGTTTACGTCGTTCTTCTATACATTTTGCCATTATATGCACCTCTATGACTTAAGTTTTTGCCAAGCTGGGTTGCCTTGCTCCTGTGTTTATACCCTACGTTCTCGATTGTTCGGCTAGGGTGTAAAGGGAGCACCTCTGCGATTGTTACAACCAGGTAATCCGGGTATGTACCTCACATGGGTGAAGCCGAAAGCTAGCGTTCTTAAGGGAATTATTGGTCGGCAAGCAACGACAAATCATTTACGTTTATGTAATTCTTCTGAAAAATAAGGGATAGGTTGCCCGTAATTTTGTCTGTTGGATCAAAGCCTAGGCATGCATAAACATGCTGACCCAAGGAAAGGAACCCTTAATGGAACTATTTTCCTTGGAAGATGTTTCTTACGTTAAATAGTAATATAACATAACTCCCCGAACAAATTTTGTCTGCTTAAGAAATATGACCGGATTGCCTGGTTTCCGTACATAATGAGTGTTTATTACATTCAAACATGGTATCCGGAAACACTCCAACCCTTTGGTTCGGAGGTTGAAGCCAAAGGCCTGCCATGACAAATTTTGCCAAGTTCGGGCGGAGATAAGTTTGATGATAAAATACATTGATACATCGAATCGAACGCCTACTCTTTATCTATGTCATCTATAAGACTGTTTAAGCTACAATATTCTTGCGAATATTTCGCAGCTATCATCACTTGGTCATATACCAAGATCAGGGAAATATCTTTTCTGTCCGGTCCCTGAGGTCCAACTAGGGCCATAAGGTTCGGCTCGAGTCCGGTGTAGCATATTTTCACCATCGCCCATGCCTCTTGTGCACCTTCCCGGCACGCTGACACCTTCCATAGCTCAAAGCGGCGCCGGGCACCTTTGAACAGGTTCGCCAAATCCTCCATACTTTTTGGAGGTGCATCGGATGACCATAAGGCTTTGACCATACTCTTCATGGCTTTCCAGGCCCGCTCATGCGCTACAGAAAGCTCTTTTAGTACGTCACCTCGGAATCCGAATACCTCTTCTTCAGGACGCCCAGTTAACAGACCTGCAAGAACAACATTATAATGTGCTAACTTACCGGACAATATGAGTTCCCTGGATGGTTCAAAGTCATACCGAATATGCCGCCTTTCAACTTTTTCTTTTCTTTTAGTGCATCCGATAATTGAGCCTTTAAGCTCTCTATCTCTTCAGATTGCTTATCCTTTTCCTCATCGAGTTTATTCTTTTGGTCAATGGTCCGTGCTAGTACTCGATGACCGGTTGCTTCTTGCCTCTCAGCATACTCCTGGGCTTTCTGGGCAGCTTTTAAGCTCTCTTCCAATTGACCTATAGATTCTGCTGCTAAAATACAACAATCTATGCTTAAACATCATTGCAGCGGATCATATGTTTCAGATACTATTTTTCCTTACCATGAGCTACCCTCGTGAATTTCTTCACTTCCTCTAGCTCTGTGGTGGCGGCATTTAGCTTTGTCCGGCTTGTTTCAAGCTCCAGGGGCAAAGCGTTGTTATTCTCTTTAAGAACCTGCGGTCATAACGATCCTTAAATTGGTTGGACTAACCGCTTCAAGTCTCGGGGGCTAATAGTATATATCTATTAAATTTACATAAACTCTTGCCTTCATATATTTCGAAAACAGGTGAGTGACTCCTGCAAGTCCACCCCGGGTGGCTCATATATATGCATCCACGGAGCCGAGGGCATTGAATTCCTGCTCAGTGAAAGCTGAAACACGCATGGCATCTTTTCGCCGTCATTGATTCATCGCGCTCTCCACTTCGGAATTGGTGATGGATACATCATCCGAATCCTCATGAGGTGGATAATTTGGTGCCGCATCCGTATTGGCTCTCGTCCTGGTTGATGAGTCTGGTGCCGTATTAGCTGGTGTTCGGCTAACTAGGTCTTCCGACATGGTTCACCGTATGCTCCTTCTGAAATGAGACGGGAGGAGAAGTGTGACAATCTGGTCTTATGCCTAAGCACATATTAAAGGTTATACCTCTTTGATGAAGGAGGGGGCTCAACGGCGCTCCCAATTTCTTTTCGCTTTGAAGGCTCGCCCTGTGTAGGCGCTATCTTCTTAGAAGCCGCCCTTGATGCAGTGCGGCGTACTGAGCGCCAACCCTTTTGAGCACGGGTTAGTGCAGTGGGTGAGGCGCAAGGGGAGGGCTCCTTTTTTGAGGATGTCTTCTGGGTACTTACATCGGAGGAAGGGAGAAAGCCAGGATAATCGGCCATAATAGCCACTTCCGAGCCATCAAGGCTTGCTTGATAAAAGACTCCGTTATCAAGCTCTAGAAATATATCCGAATCCTCATGGAATCCCGGGTCTTCTTCGCGAGCATAGTCTTCGAGCTATGGGGCGGGGCAATGAACCTTTTCGACCACCTTCCTCCATGTATGTTTTAAAACGACCGGAATAATTTGATTAGCACATCTCAATAATGAGGTTGGATAATGTCGATAATCAAAAAACCTACCCATTAGGTTGGGTTATACATGGAAAAACCTTCCCGACAATTTAAACGGGTGAATTCTTCTTTCTCCCCTTATAAAGATCCGCCAGAATGGCGGCCATGGGAGCTGGGGTATCTGGACCCTCGTGCTTGTAACGAGATGCGTCGTCCGTCCCGTTGTAACACCATAAAGGGAACCCCCTAGATTGAGGGGGCTGGACGCATCGCTTTATCGTGATAGCCATGACTTCGATTATCGAGAGTTTGGAGTGGGCAAGTACCCTGACCTTATTCACTAACCTCTTAACTTCCTCACTATCTCCTTGCTTGGGGCTCCGGGGGCACCAATTGAAGCGTTTCTTCAAAGGAGCGCTGGAGAATTCCGGAAGTCCGCGTTGAACTGGGTCTGAAAGGGGAACGTCCTCGATATAAACCATTCTAAAGTCCATTCTCCGGATTCCTTCTTGGGAGTGCCGGCGAGGTAGCCTGTTTCGGCTATACGCCATACTTTGGCGCCGCCCACTTAAAATATGGACCCCTTTGGGAATGAGGGACGAGGCAAAAGAACTTTCTCCGCAGTTCGAAATGAGCCTCGCAGCCTAAAAACAGCTCACAGAGAGCGACAAAACCCGAAATGTGCAGGATAGAACCTGGTGTGAGGTTGTGCTTCTGGATCTCGTAGAATTCCAATAGACCTCCGAGGAAGGGGTGGATCGGAAATCCTAAGTCCCTCAGAAGAAACGAGACAAAGCACACACTCTCCTCCTTGTTGGGGTTGGGGAAATTTTCTACTAACACCTCATCACCAATCGAGGCCAATCCCGCCCGCACGGAGACTAGATCTGCGGGAGGGAGATATCCCTCCATCTGAAGTCGATTCAGCTGGAGGTGAGACACCGAGCAGCTTCCCCAATCACCCGCTTGAGGGCCATGAGGGTGCGAGGAAGAGCTAGGGGCGTTTGCCATGTTTTGGAGTTTTTTTTCGTGCTTTGCTCTGATGCTCTTTGTGCGATGTGGAAGGGCATCTAGGCATCTGACCTCCTTAATACATACCGCCCTTACATGATAAGGGACTTATTTGTAAAAAAATGTGGATCATTCGCATTCACCCGATGCATGGAAATCAAGGCGACAACGGGAAGGAATCGTAAAGGCCAGGTATAAAGGTCAAAGTCGGACTGTCATCAGTCCGGAATATAATAAAGAACCCTCCTTGCAAAGCCGAAGACATAAAGCCAGATACTACACCGTCATTGAAGGCAAGTTTGGGGCTACTCAGGGAGTCCTGGATTAGGGGGTCCTCAGGTGTCCGGACTATTCGATATGGGCCGGACTGATGGGCCATGAAGACGAAGCAGAAGATCATCCCCCGTGTCTGGATAGGACTCCTATGTGCGTGGAACTGCAAGTTTGGTGTCCGGGTATAATACTTTCTTCCTCTATGAACTGACTCCATACAACCCTAGGCCCCTCCAGTGTGTATATAAACCGGAGGGTTCAGTACGTAGGGATCACCAGAATAATCATAAGCTAGATGGCTAGGGTTTAGCCATTACGATCTCGAGGTAGATCAAATCTTGTAACCCCTATACTTAACGAATACAATCAAGCATGACGTAGGGTTTTACCTCCTTAGAGAGGGCTCAAACCTAGGTAAACATCGTGTCCCTATTGTCCATTGTTACCATTGATCCTCAGACTCACAGCTTGGCCCCCCTACCCGAGATCTGCCGGTTTTGACACCGACACTCATCACCAAAACAAACAAGTGATTTATCACACAAACATTGATAGGGATAATCATGGAAGCACACATTTAGCATGATGTAATCAAACACATGGCCACATAAGTATCTCAGGAGCATAACACAAATTGTACCATAGGGTAGCAACAACCAAACGAACCAAGTAGCAAGAGCAAAGCAAATAAAACCAACAAAGGCAAAAAGCTCTCTCTCTCTCTCTCTCTCTCTCTAAGCCTATGATCTATACACTCCCCCCTTTGGCAACAAGTTACCAAAAAGTTTGAAAACATATAGTGCTAAACGGAACTCTAGGCACGATCTCCGGGAGCTCCTGAAGGGGTCTTCTGGCTTGTTGCTCTGGTTTGCGTAGACGGCGTGGAGAGGAGTCCATCTGCAAATGCTTCTTCTGAAGTCAGTAGAGCTCGAGGAGTGGACACCGGAGGAATAGCTGTGGCAGTGGCTGCACGTGCTGAGATGGTAGTCCTATAATCTACAACTGGCACAACTGATGATCTTTGTGCCCTTGGCACTCTCTGGAATGTATATGTTGTGGGTCTATCATCACGATCCTCAGCATCATCCCTTAGCTTCTCCACAACTGTCTGAATCTCAGTGACCTTCACATCAAGGTCATGTATGTTTGTCTCAATGATCCTTTCAAGACTCTCCTGATTCTGAGTCAAGGTGGCCAAGCTCTTCTCAATCCTCATTGTAGCCTCAAGCAGATAACTGAGTTGATCTTGCTTGGTCTTGAGATTTGCAATGGAAGTTCTAGAAGCACTTGCTGCTTCTGCTGCTTTGGCAGCTTTTGCCCTCTCAATATTCGCTTGGCCTTCAACGGATGTAGGATGTGATGCATCCATGACAACTTCATTGTCCTCAAGCTCTAGCCTAAGAGGTAAATGATCTTTGTCAAGCAAATATGTCCCAACTCCCACCTTGTAATCGATCAACATTTGAATGTGTGGGGCATATCCACACGATCTCTTTTGGCTGGTTGCTGTCCTCTTGATTGTTTCAACGATCAAGCTCATGACTTTGAATTTTTGTGGCACATCAAACAAGTGAAGCAGATTGATTGAATGACCACGTATCACCCTATGATCTCCAGACTTGGGCAACAAAGTGTGCCTCAAGATAGTGTTTGTGGTATTCAAACCTGCAAGCATATAGTATATTGATCCAAATCTGTGTGTCTCTATGGCTCCGGGAGGAATAGGCTTGTACATGTTTGCCATGGAGTTGTGATCCTTCCTGGGTTTGCTGTAGACATCATGATCATCATCACTCTCCTTAGGGGCTTTTATGATCTTAGCCCACTCAGAAATCGATGACTGGTATCTGGTTCCCTTAGTCATCCATACAATCTTCCCATCAGGGTAGAAGTGGGCAGTGGAGTAGAAATGCATGATCATCTCATCGTTCCACTTTGTCAGTTTCTATCCAACAAACTTATCAACACCATTCATCTTGAAACTTTCATGCACATGAGGAAAATAGTCATCATTGTCATCAATGCGATCACAATCAACCCATTTCATGTCAGATACTATGGGCTCCTTGTCCAATAGGATAGTCTCATAGAAGTCTTGTTTTTCTCTGGTATGAAAATGATAGTCCACATCAGTCCTTCTCCTAGTGGCATATGGATCAGTCTTTATCCATGCTCTCAGACCTGCATCCTTTCTTAACATCATGTTTTCTGCCACTGGATGATCATCATTATGATCTAGGATCTTGGGCTTCAACTTTTTGAGCACTAGTGGCTCAACACCTTCTTGTACTTCAAGCACCGGGGCCTTGTTCTTCTCTGCGGCTGAGATATTCCTAGTTGACTTTTTGGGGCAGTAGGCTTGGGCTTTGAAGGAGCACCGGTCCTAATAGCACCCCCATCAGCTTCTGAGTCTTGGCAGGATGTGCAACAGGCTCTTCCTCCTCCTCCTCTTCTTCTTATTCATCCCTCAAGATGGATGGTCTTCCAATCACTCTGGCAATGGTCTTCCTGACCCTTTCTTTCCTCTTCTTTCCACCACCAACTTCTTCTTCCTCTCTAGGATCAAGTGTAAACTACACTGTTTCTTGATTTGAAGCTCTGGTCTTGGACATTGGAGTCCTCTTTGCAGGAGCCTTCTTGGAAAGGCCCGACTTTGTGGCGGCATCAGCAACATACTCTTTCTTGAGCACCCTTTTCTTGGAGGTTACTTCTTGAGCCACAAAGTCCTCATCCTCACTATCAGAATTTTTCTTCTTCATCTGTCTGGTAGCAGCCTTTGGCAAGCTGCTGGGTGTGCTCCTGCTACCACCATCATGACTGCTAGAGGGACTAGTGCCGTCACTGAGGATAACCTGCTCGTCAGACTTGTTCTAGCTGTCACTGTGATACGTCTCCAACGTATCTATAAATTTTTATTATTCCATGCTATTATATTATCTGTTTTGGATGTTTTATATGCATTAATATGATATTTTATATTATTTTTGGGACTAACCTATTAACCTAGAGCCAAATGTCAGTTTCTGTTTTTTCCTTGTTTTTGAGTTTCGCAGAAAAGGAATATCAAGCGGAGTCCAAATGGAACGAAACTTTACGAGAATTTTTCTTGGACCAGAAGACATCCAAAGGACTTGGAGTGCACGTCAGGAGAGCCACGACGCGGCCACAAGGACGGAGGGCGCACCCCCCATCCTTGTGGGCCCCATGTTGCTCCACCGACCTATTTCTTCCACCTATATGTTCACATATATTCTAGAAACCCCAGGGGAGGCATCGAAACCACTTTTCCACCGCCGTAACCTTCTGTATCCGCGAGATCCCATTTGGAGGCCTTTTCCGGTACTCTGCGGAGGGGGGTTCGACCATGGAGGGCTTCTACATGAACACCATTGCCCTTACGATGAAGTGTGAGTAGTTTACCACAGACCTACGGGTCCATAGCTAGTAGCTAGATCTCTTTTGCGGTGTGTTTGCCATGATCCGATGAATTGTGGATTTATGATCAGATTATCTATGAATATTATTTGAGGCTTCTCTGATTTCTTATATGCATGATTTGATATCTTAGTAATTCTCTTCGAACTATCAGTTTTGTTTGGCCAACTAGATTGGTTTTTCTTGCAATGGGAGAAGTGCTTTGCTTTGGGTTCAATCTTGCGGTGCTCAATTCCAGTGCGGAAAGGGACATGCCATGTATTGTATTGTTTCCATCGAGGATAACAAGATGCGGTTTTCATCATATTGCTGGAGTTAATTCGGCTACATCATGTCATCTTACTTAATGTGTTACTCTGTTCTTATGAACTTAATACTCTAGATGCAGCATCATTTCGGTCAATGTGTGGAGTAATAGTAGTAGATGCAGGCAGGAGTCGGTCTACTTGACACGGACGTGATGCCTATATTCATGATCGTTGCCTTAGATATCGTTATAATTATGCGCTCTTCTATCAATTGCTTGGCAGTAATTTGTTTACCCACCGTGATATTTGCTATCTTGAGAGAAGCCTCTAGTGAAACCTCTGGCCCCGGGGTCTATTTTCCATCTTATAAGTTTCCAATCTACTATTTTGCAATCTTTTACTTTCCAATCTATAAACCAAAAATACCAAAAATATTTACTTTACAGTTTATCCATATCTCTCAGATCTCACTTTTGCAAATAACCATGAAGGGATCGACAACCCCTTTATAGGGTTGGGTGCAAGCTGTTTGATTGTTTGTGCAGGTATTTGGAGATTTGCGCGTTGTCTCCTACTAGATTGATACCTTAGTTCTCAAACTGAGGGAAATACTTACTCTACTTTGCCGCATCACCCTTTCCTCTTCAAGGGAATAACCAACGCAAGCTCAAGAGGTAGCACACTGCCTTTGGACATCTTTGCAAACTGACCCTGTGAATAAATGGGTGTGGATAGAGTAGATGAGCATCGCAAAACACAGATGATTTTTGCAAAAAGTGAGACAAAAACTTAACTTTAGTTTTCTGCAGAAAGCATTTCAGAGCTACTGATTTGACAAACTCGGTGACACCGAAGCACAAACAGAGTCTACACATGCAATTTCGGTCAGACTGAGATGCAGTTCGGTGACTCCGAGCGGCTAGGGTTTCACGGAAAAAGTGATTTTGGTCTCACCGATTAGTACACTTTGGTTAGACCGAGTGGTACTGGGTGCAATGGCCAGGGCCAATCGGTGTGACCGAAATCTTCAGATAGGTCGGTCTGAGATGGGTTCAGCGGAAATCTAACCCTAAGTTTTTGCATCAAATCTATTCTAAAGGATTTTTTTGCTGGATATATTGATTTCATACATGGGAGGAGTACATGCAATTTGTTTGGTTCTACCGTAGGGTGCGTTGACTGCAAATTAAAATTTTCCTACGTGCAGAACATCCAAGAACTTGATAAGGGAGATGGATCAGAGATCATTACCACTTGACGCGCAGTGCCGTGCATCGGAAGTAGAGTTGAGGCAGCGCATTCCCGAAGTCGTCTCCTCCTTGCTGATCTCGCACGTAGCTGATGGGATCCCGCGAACAGGTTCGCTGGAGCAGCGCAAGTGCACCGCCTCTAATGGTATCCGCACGTGAAGGAGGAACGTCATGCGGCGGACTACTAGGTCCGATCACACAACCAGCGGCGAGTGGAGGTGGCTAGTTGCAACACATGCAAAGCCCTAACGACAACGCCGAAGCGATCAATCAAATGAGTGTGCCTGTGACGCCCCCGATTTGACCGTACACTAATCATGCACGCAAATGTGTACGACCAAGATCAGGAACTCACTAGAAGATATGACAACACAACTCTAGACACAAATTAAAATAATACAAGATTTATATTACAATCCAGGGGCCTCGAGGGCTCGAATACATAAGCTCAAAAACACAAGAGTCAGCGGAAGCAATAATATATGAGTACAAACATAAGTTAAACAAGTTTGCCTTAAGAAGGCTAGCACAAAAGTAACAACGATCGAAAAGGCAAGGCCTCGTGCCTCGGACCTCCTAACTACTCCTCGAAGCCGAACTCCACGTAGAAACATCCTCGGGATCCTCTGGGTCCTGGACTCCACCGATCTGGTTGCATCATCCGAGAAGAAAGGAAAAAAGGGGGGAAAAGGGGGAGCAAAGCAACCATGAGTACTCATCCAAAGTACTCGCAAGCAATGATCTACACTACATATGCAATGATATATGTGTAAAGGGGTAATATCTGTGGGCTAAACTGCAGAATGCCAGAATAAGAGGGGGATAGCTAATCCAATCGAAGACTAAGCTTCTGGCCACCTCCATCTTGCAGTAGTAGAAGAGAGTAGCTGGAAAGTAACAAGTATCCTAGCTTCTGGCAACCTCCGTCTTGCAGCAGTAGAAGGGAGTAGATGGTAAGTTCACCAAGTAACATCGTATAGCATAATCCTACCCGGCGATCGTCCCCTCGTCACCCTATGGGAGAGCGATCACCGGGTTGTATCTAGCACTGGTAAGGGTGTGTTTTATTAAGTATCCGGTTCTAGTTGTCATGAGGTCAGAGTACAACTCTGGGTCGTCCTTTTACCAAGGGACACGACTATTCGAATAGATTAACTTCCCTGCAGGGGTGCACCACATTACCCAGCACACTCGATCCCATTTGGCCGGACACACTTTCCTCATGCGCAGCCTCGGAAGATCAACACGTCGCAACCGTACCTAAGCACATCAGAGAGGTCAGCACACCGGTCTAAGTCCTAAGCACACAGGGGTCTGGGCCCATTGCCCAATGCACACCTGCATGTTGCGTGGGCGGCCGGTAAGCAGACCTAGCCGCTCCTAATACCAGATCGGCGTTCCAGTCCAATTCGGCGCGCGCCGGTCAGTCGCTGACGTCAAGAAGGCTTCGGCTGATACCATGACGTCGAGTGCCCATAACTATTCCCACGTAGCTGGTTAGTGCGTATAGGCCACTAGCCAGACTCAGATCAAATACCATGATCTCGTTAAGCGTGTTATTATGAAATAACCGCGCACAATGACCAGGGCCAGGCCCACCTGTCTCCTAGGTGGTTGTGACCTGCCCTGCCGCTCCTCCACAAAGTAACCATCAAGGGGCTGCCGGGAACCCAGGTCCACCACTACCTGTGTGGAACCACCTTCTGAGGGAGTCCTAGATCGGGGGGTCCGCGGGTGGCCGGATAAACTCCTGGTGGGCCGGACTGGTGGGCCATGAAGATTACTTTAGAAGATCATCTCTCGTATCCGGATGGGACTCCTGGATTCTTGTAATGGCAAGTTTAGGCTCGGGTGTAGATTTTCCTTCCTCTGCAAGATGATATATACAAACCCTAGGCCCCTCCGGTGTGTATATAAACCGAAGGGTTTAGTCCGTAGAGGGTAGATAATCATACAATCCTTATAGGCTAAAACTTAGGGTTTTAGCCTTTACGATCTCGAGGTAGATCAACTCTTGTACACATATTCATCCATACTAATATAGCAGGAAGTAGGGTTTTACCTCGATCAAGAGGGCCTGAACCTGGGTAAACATCATGTCCCCTGCCTCCTGTTAATAGCAATCCTCAGACGCATAGTTCGGGACCCCCTACCCGAGATCCGCCTGTTTTGACACCGACAATGGTGCTTTCATTGAGAGTTCCGCTATGTCGTGGACAGAAGGACTGATGGATCACGTCATCAACTGCAACAGCGATGTCAAGGGGATTTTCCTCCCGGCCAACTCTTCGTGTTCGGCGGCTTCGCGCTTCATGCTAACACTGAAGGCCACCTTGAGCAGATCAAGAGCTATGCCCCTGGCCATCATGTCAGATTCAATAGCTTGAACTATGTTGCTGATATCCGTGGAGACTTGATCTTCACCGGATTCGAGCTAGCGGCAACCCCTCTCAGCCACCAGGATGATCATGACTTAACCCTGTCATTGGATCAGGAAATAGCACCTACAACAGTTCTGGCCCTAGATCCAGAACGCATCGCGCCACCCGAAGATGGGATGCTCAACCCCACCATGGGAGCCGCAGACTCTACGGCGATGGAGCCGCACACGGACCCAACTGATGAGGACTGTGTTACCGGAACCCCGGACTTAGCTCCGGTATCTAATTCCGAACTACGCGTAACTGCGCCCCTCAGGCGCCTATCACCGAATTCTGTGCTGCAGATATTTTCCAGCACTCACCACTTGGCGACATGTTAAGGTCGTTGAGATCTCTCTCCTTGGTTGAGAGCGCACAGCCACACTATATCCGGTTCGAACTAGAGGCTGATGAACAGCCGCGCTATACCCAGGGGATGAAGAATTTCGTTCCCCACCCACCACCCACTTGGTAGCCACGGTTGAAGATCTAACCGATCTACTCGACTACGCTTTAGAAGACTTCAACGGGATGGACCTCGAAGCTGAAGCAGATACAGATCAAAGCAGGCCCATAATAGGGCGGTGGAAAGCTACGTCTTCATACGACGTGTATATGGTGGATACACCCAAAGAGGCGGAAGGCAACGGTGAAAACAATCCCGTAGAGGATAAACCCGCCGAAGAACCTCCCAAGCATCGGCGTCCGAAATGCCGAACAAAATCTCGTAAAGGAAAGAACAACAACACCGCAACTAATGACGGTGATATTTCGGAACAAGCCGAAGACCCCACAGACCCAGCGATAGAGCAGGTGGAGCGAGAGGACGACGAACAGAGTCCGAAGCCGCAGTCCGATGACAGCGATGCCGAAGACGATGACTACGAACCGATCTCCGAAGAAGAGGTTAGCCTGGATGACAATGAATATACCGTCCCAGAAGAATCGTCCGAACAAAAACGCTTCCATCGACGGCTTATAGCCACCGCACGGAGCTTAAAAAAGCAGCAGAGACAGCTTCGAGCTGCACAAGACACGCTCAACGATAGATGGAATGAGGTGCTAGACGCCGAACAGAAACATGGCTTTAATGGCCAAACCAAAGGCTATCCCAAGCGCAAGCTGCTGCCCGAATTCGACAACGAGGCAGTTGCACCCGTCCCACCGAATAACAACACCACCAACAAGCCGAACCGACCACCTCACTGACGGGATTGAGTCGCTAGCAATGGCATAAACAAGCCCCCACCCCATAAAGGAAAGGAGGGTGCAACCCAAGTACGAAAGCATGATCTGCGCGAGGACCTAAACAAAAAAGCTAGCAAGACCAGGTCTATATTCGGACCCAGAGATCGAGCTCCCACATGGGACGGCGGCTATCAATCCAATCGCGCCGGTGACATACTAGTTCGGGGTCAATACCGAACACCACAACCATCGGACATACACGATGATATAGCAAGATATAGAGGAGCTTCACACCCTCTATGCTTTACCGATGAGGTACTGGGTCATGATTTCCCAGAAGTGTTTAAACCCATTAACATCGAAGCGTACGATGGAATGACAGATCATGCCATCTGGATAGAAGATTTTATTCTTCACATACACATGGCTCGAGGAGACGATCTCCACGCCATCAAATATTTACCCCTCAAGCGAAAAGGACCAGCTCGGCGCAGGCTAAACAGTCTCCCAGAAAACTTCATTGGGAGTTGTCAAGAACTTGAGGATGCTTTTCGGGCCGATTTTCAAGGGACTTATGTCCGGCCCCCGGACGCTGACGATTTAAGTCACATCATACAACAACCCGAGGAGTCAGCCCGCAAGCTTTGGAACCGGTTTCTCACTAAGAAGAACTAGATCGTCGACTGTCCGGACGTTGAAGCCTTAGCGGCATTCAAGCATAGTATCCAGGACGAATGGCTAGCCAGACACCTTGGACAGGAAAAGCCGAGGACAATGGCAGCCCTAACTACACTCATGACTCGCTTTTGCGCGGGTGAGGATAGCTGGTTAGCTCGTAGCAGCACCATCAACCCTGGAACATCTGAAGTCAGGGACGGCAATGGAAAGCCACGGCGCAATAAAAACAAGCGTCGAAACAATCCTGGAAGCCTAGATGATACAATGGTAAACACCGAATTCAGCGGCTCCAGACCCTGTCAACGAAAGAAGCCATTTAAAGGTAACAAAGACGATCCATCAAGTTTGGACAAGATATTAGACAGGCCCTGCCAAATCCATGGCACCCCAGAAAAACCTGCCAATCACATCAACCATAACTGTTGGGTTTTCAAGCAGGCCGGCCAGCTAAACGCCGAACACAAGGGGAAGGAGCCTCAGAGCGAAGATGAGGATGAACCTCGCCAGCCAAATATAGGGGGACAGAAGAAATTTGCACCGGAGGTCAAAACAGTGAACATGATATATGCCACTCATATCCCAAAGAGGGAGCGCAAGCACGCACTCCGAGACGTCTATGTCGTTGAGCCTGTCACCCCAAAATTCAACCCATGGTCAGCCTGTCCGATCACTTTCGATCGCAGGGATCATCCGGCTAGTATTCGGCATGGGGGTTTGGCTGCCTTAGTGCTCGACCCAATAATAGATGGATACCATCTAACCCGAGTCCTTATGGACGGCGGTAGTAGTCTCAATCTGATATATCAGGACACTATCCGCAAGATGGGGATCAACCCATCAAGAATCAAGCCAAGCAGCACGACCTTTAAAGGAGTGATACCGGGCGTTGAAGCTCGTTGCACAGGCTCCTTAACATTGGAGGTTGTATTCGGTTCTCCTGACAACTTTCGAAGCGAAGAACTGCTCTTCGACATAGCTCCATTCCGAAGTGGCTATCATGCCCTACTCGGAAGAACGACCTTCGCTCGCTTTAATGCGGTCCCACATTATGCCTATTTAAAGCTCAAGATGCCTGGACCACGTGGCGTTATCATGGTCAATGGAAATATGGAGCGCTCTCTCCGTACGGAGGAAGATACTGCGGCCTTAGCAGCTGAAGTACAACGCGGTCTATTCAAGCCAGATAATGTATCAATAGCAGACACAGCTAAACGTGTCTGGCACACGCCTTAGTGCGGAAGCTCAGATGAACCTGAGCAAGACTGACAGCTATGCCCCCGTCGACCGCCCCATAAGGTAATATCATATGTACCTCGAGTACATAATTATGCCCTAAAAATTCCTTGGGTGGCGACCGGGGGCACCTGCATACAGTCCGTAGTTTGGCTAGACCCTATTTGGACTTTAAATTTATCTTCTTTCGGTTCATTAAAACGAACCAGATTTACTTTGGCTACACTGGATTAACTTCTACGTTTCCAGGTTTTATTTATTTTTTCTACAGATGGTCATCATACTCATACCTTCAAGGACACATTACAGAGGAGAAAATGGCGCAGACGTGCAACAGGGACCCGCACTAAGGTTTCTTTTTTAGATTAAGACCCTGTGTAAACCTTTTTTCTCTTTCTTGTTATATACCTTTTTGGCATGTAAAATGTCCAAAAAAGGTCATCCGCATTATTTGTAAAGTTTGCGGCTCGCCGTACTATAGAGGGATATTAATAGAACAATTTTATTCATACCATATCCAGAGTTTTATTCGCTCACCATGAATGTTCTTTTCTCGCATCAGATTGCCATATGTGCCTTGGCCATAAAGGTTTATTACCAGGGGCTGCATTCAGCCCTGGTATATGTTGAAAAGACCGAACACCTATAGGGAGTGTTCGGCGTCCTGGATGTTTGCATTATATGATTCAGTTCTGAATCATGTCTTCGGTCAATAATTGGGTTGCCCGGCTCCTGTGCTTACCCCCTACGTTCCCGATTGTTCGGCTAGGGTGTAAAGGGAGAACCTCTGCGATAGTACTTCTGGCTAGTCCAGTCAAGTACCTCAGTAGAGAAAGCCGAAAACTGGCTGTCATGATAAGCGAGAACCTGGTCTGCAATCCGGTGACTTAGTTTTATACTACGATCGATAGAGATCTACCCCGTGTTATACGAAGGGTTGTTTTTATTGCCTAGCCAGGTGCAATTGGATATTTCATCCGCACCAAGGGCTAGTACCTAGCCCCACTTGTCAAACTCCTATGACTAAGTGAAAGAAATAATGCCGCATAGTCTGATTGCCTGGTTCGCTCCACATACACCTCCTACACGGACCAAGATGTTGGATAAAGAGTGTATTTGCATATGACCGAACACCCCAGTACTATGTACCTGGGGGCTGAAGCCGACGACTGGAAACTTTCAGTTTTAAGATAAACAGTCACATAGGAGGAAAAATGCGCTGATATTATAAATAGCGCAAAAGTTATATACACTGGATTCATAAGCATAGTATTTACATCAGGATACAATTAATCGAAAACAACATCTTTCGAACACTGGCCTTCTACAAGGCGGGCGCCCTTGATGACATCCTCGAAGTACTTCTTCGGCTTCCGATGCTCCTTGTCTGCGGGCGGGCTAGCAGTGGCTATATGCACTACGTTCATCTTTGCCGAGTGCACTTTGACACGAGCGAAGGCCATCCGAGCACCTTCTATGCAAGCCGAACGCGTTAGTGCGTCGACCCGCGGACTCGCCTCGACGAGCCGCTTCACCAATCCGAAGTAACTACTTGGGATTGGCTCAGTGGGCCATAGCTAGACTATTAAGTCCTTCATGGCTGAACCCGCCATATTGTGCAGCTCGACCAACTGCTTCATCTGGTCATTGAGGGGAACTGGATGTTGTGGCGCGTAGAACTGCGACCAGAACAATTTCTCCGTGTCATTCCCCTCCTGGGCTCGGAAGTATTGAGCGGCATCGGCGCTGCTCCTCGGAAGATTAGCAAACACGCCTGGAGAACTCCACAATCGTGTCAGCCCAATATACTTCCGCCCGCCGAAGATGCTCTGTAAGAGAAATATCTTACCAGATCCTATCTGTCGCGCTTGTTTGATTTCCTCACAGGCGCTGCGCGCCTCGCCTCGCGCGTCCTAGGCAGACTTTACTGCCGCAGACAGCTCGGTCGCCTATTCCGAAGCCTTCTTATCCGATGCCTCACACTTATGGATGGCATCTTGAAGCTCGACCTCGACTTCGGACACCTAAGACTTGTGCTTCTCGCACTCCACCTTTTCGGCCTCCAGATCAGCAGCCGCATTATCAGCGGCCGCCTTGTTCTCCTTGGCCTCCTCCTTGGCCTTGGCAATCTCGCCCTTGAGGGCCTCAAGCTCAAAGGCGCCAACTGTGTAATACAGAATACAATGTTAAGAGTTTGTACTCATACTCAATCAATTAGGTCTTATTGACATTTAAATACAAATACGCATACCTCGCGTTTCATCAAAGCGCCGGTTGATGCGGTCGAGCTCCGCATTGGCCATCTCGAGCTTCCGATTTAGTTTGGCGACCTCTGTGTCTCACGCAGTCGCCGTAACTAAAGAAGCCTGCACAACAGTTCAGCTCTGTAAATATGCTACTCTACGGATACTTTGTCCGATTCTTTTCAGAATCACACAAAGCATCAGGGGCTACTGGTTATATATGTGCACTTAAAACAAATAAAATTTCTTAAAAACATTACATGGCTTACCTCAAAGCCTGTTAAAAGGCTGTTGAAGGCTTCATTCACTCCGCCCTTGACGGACTGAATCTTCTTCATCACCGCACCCATCACGGTGCGGTGTTCTTTAATGACGAGAGCACTTTGCAGTGCTCCCTCCATAGAATCCGGCGCCTCCGGATTAAGACCGGCCGCCGCCGTATCCTCCTCCGCTTGAGGAGCGGGATCTTCAAACCGCGGAGCCGTGCTAGGCTCCGGGACAATGTTCGGTGGGACCCCGGACTATGCGGGCCCCACATCTTTGGTCTCCATGGGGGCCATTTCCCCATGGTCAGCAGCCGCCGAGGTATTACCCTCGGCTGCCCTGTCTCCTGCCCCACTCTCATCTCCTTGGGCGGAGAGAACCCGCTGGGACGACACTTCGGTGTCCCCGCCGATTACGGGCGATGAAGCCCGGACTGGCGGGTCACTCTCCGTCTCCCCAGGCGCCAGAGAGTTCCCCTCCGATGATGTAACATCGGGGTTTACACCGGGAGGGCTGTAGGTCTGCAGGAGAAGAATACTAAGTAGGTATCATAAATACTGAATAAACAAAGGTGAAATAGTCAGTCCGGACAAACTTACGATTCGGGCAGGGGTTTCACCCCGGGCTTCACCACGAAGCTGTGTTTGGACGAATCCGAACTCTCTCCAAGCTTCAGCTTCCTCTTCCTCCGAGGCACGGTTGTGCGCGCATCGGCAACGACCCCCCTCTTCCTCCCCTGCTTTGCGCAGGAGGCATCTCTTCTTCCTCCTCTTCCTCCTCATCATCTTCCTCTGCCTCGTCGGAGGAGAGAATGTGGAGGTCCTCGGGCTTCTGGCCCGCAGGATGGGGGCTGTCTCCGCCCCCCTTGCCCTTTGTCTTCTTGGGCTTCTTGGTCGGCGCCTTGTATGGCGCCGGAACCAGCATCGCCGTCAGTAGAGGCAGTGCTGGATCTTCGGGCAAAGGTGCCGGACACTTAATCCGGGATGCCTTCTTCGTCCAACCCTGTATATCACATAAAAATTCCAATTCCTATTATCATTAAATAAGGGAAATGGTGTGTGTTCGGCAAGGATTATTATTATCTGTGTGGAGGAAACTTCAGTGCTGAAGCCCGCATCCTCATCTTCTTTGGGCCATTCCTTTTGGCTCTTGAAGAGGTGCCTCCAGATCTCTTTGTGCGTAGAGCCGAAGAGATGCTTCAGCGGCTTGTCTCCTGCCGGATCGAACTCCCATAGGGAGGAATCCCGGCTTTGGCAAGGGAGAACAAGCCGGTTCAGCATCACCTGGACCACGGAGGAGAGCAGGTGCCCCTTGGAGATCACGCCGGACACGCGGCTCACAAGAGTTGTCACCTCAGTCCACGACCCCCAGTCCAGACCCTTTTTGGTCCAGGAGTTTAGCCTCTTTTGTGGGTCCGGATATGAAAGCAGGCTTCGCCGCCCAGTTGGTGTCGCGGGGTTCGGTGATGTAGAACCACTCCTGCTGCCAGACCTTGTTCGTCTCCACGAACGAGCCCTTGGGCCAAGTTGCATTCAGGAGCTTACTGATCATAGCGCCCCCGCACTCTGCGTGTTCCCTGTCCACCACCTTCGGCTTCATGTTGAAGGTCTTAAGCCACATGCCGAAGTGTGGGGGGATGCGGAGAAAGGCTTCACACATCACTATGAAAGCATATATGTGAAGGATTGAGTTCGGGGCTAGATCATGGAAATCTAGCCCGTAGAAGAACAAAAGACCCCGAACAGACGGGTGGAGTGGGAATCCTAGCCCCCTTACAAAATGAGAGGTGAAAACTACCCTCTCGCCCGCCTTAGGGACGGGAGTCACCTGGCCCTTAGGGGGGACTCGGTGTGCGATGTCGCCGGTGAGATACCCCGCGCTCCATAGATCCTCCATGGTCTTTTCGGTGACCGTGGAAGCCTCCCACTTGCCTCTAGCACCGGATCCAGCCATTGCTGGGAAGGGGAGTAGTGGTTGAGGAACGAGGAGTTGTGGGCGGAGGAGATGAGAGTACATGAGCAAGGGAGATCGGAGAGCTCGAGCTTGAGGAAGGCGTGGGGCTAATGAAAGAGATTGGAGTCCTTTTATAACACTGCGAATATAGAGCGTCCCCCCACCTTAGCCATAAAACTCGCCAGTTCCCAAAGCGGTCGTGCGTAATGCGCGGCGTGGGCGCTCACGTCACAATGATGAGAATCCCACAATAAGCGGACACGATCTCTATTCTGACGGGACGTGTCAATGAGGATATGCCTCGAAACACGAAACTAGGACCAAATAAAACGGTTCAATGTGTTAGTGGGTTGGACATGACGCTTCACGCAAAAGTTGTTAGTAAAGACACATTATTCATTTTCTTTAAAAGCCTTGCCTTCGAGGCTAAGGGTTGTACTAATCTTCCAGAGCCGAACACAATCCATCAATTTGCAGAAGATATATTCGGAGGAGGAACCCGCCTTGCAATGCCGAAGAAAATACGGAAGTCGAACTCGTCGTCATCGAAGACAGGTTCAGGGGCTACTGAGGGAGTCCTGGATCGGGGGGTCCGTAGGTGGTCGGATAAACTCCTGGTGGGCCGGACTGGTGGACCATGAATATTACTTTAGAAGACCATCTCTCGTATCCGGATGGGACTCCTGGATTCTTGTAATGGCAAGTTTAGGCTTGGGTGTAGATTTTCCTTCCTCTGCAAGATGGTGTGTACAAACCCTAGGCCCCTCCGGTGTGTATATAAACCGGAGGGTTTAGTCCGTAGAGGGTAGAGAATCATACAATCCTTATAGGCTAAAACTTAGGGTTTTAGCCTTTACGATCTCGAGGTAGATCAACTCTTGTACACATATTCATCCATACTAATATAGCAGGAAGCAGGGTTTTACCTCGATCGAGAGGGCCTGAACCTGGGTAAACATCGTGTCCCCTGCCTCCTGTTAACATCAATCCTCATACGCATAGTTGGGACCCCCTACCCAAGATCTGCCGGTTTTAACACCGACACTTGCCCCTACAGCCCCCATCTCCGAATCATCATCATTAGTATGTAATAGTATAGTATATACCCATGATCACCTCCCAAAGTGATCACGGCCCAATAGTATAGCATGGCAGACGAACAAGAATGTAGGGCCACTGATGGAATACTAGCATCCTATACTAAGCATTTAGGATTGCAGGTAAAGGTATCAACAGTTGTAGCAACAATGACAAGCTATGCAACATAATAGGAGCTATCGAATCAACAACAGAAGCAAACCTAATGCAAGAATAAGAGAGAGGAGAATGGGCGATATCAGGTGATAAAGGGGGGGGGGGCTTTCCAGGAAGCTCTGTTGCACTGGAAGAAGGGTCGTCGGCGGCGCAGTCAACCATAGTGGCACCGGCAGTGGTCTCAGTCCCGGTGTCTATCGGAGAGAAGAGGGTGAAGGTATAATAAATGTAAAGCAAACATCGCACCACAAAGCATAACATGGCAATACACGGTGCTAAGTGTGGTCTAACGTATGTCTACATGATATATGTGAAGGGGGGAATTCAACCGGGAATGTTATCCCGCTTCCGGACCCGTGTCAGACAAATGACCGGAGGGGGAATGTTCCATGTTCAGATAGTTAGAGGCATGTGACGAACGAACGGACCACATATTTGGATTCGTCTCGTCGTTCTGATCAACTTTCATGTGCAAAGTATTTTCATCCGAGCTACGATTTATTATATATTAATTTTCTAAGTTTTAAACATATTCTGAAATATTATTAAATCTAAAATGGGTTATTGCATCAGCGTGACGTCATCATGACATTAGCAGTCAACTGCACAGTTGACTGATCAAACTGGGCAGTGGGGCTCGTTCGTCATTGACTAGCTAATTAACAGATTTAAATTACTAATCTAGTTCATTAGGCTAATTAAGCAAGGTTAATTAAGTTAATTAATTACCTTTTTAATTAATTAATCAACTAGTTATTTTTATATTTTTATCGTTAAAATCCCTTTTTATTAGTAGGGGCGTGCGGCCCCGCTGGCAGTGGCACACCCGGCAACTAGAGCGGGCGGCTTACGAGCGCGTGGGTGCGGGCGCAACCAGGCGGCCCGCACCCAGAGGGGGTGAGGCCGGTCGGGGCATGGCCGTCGGAGCAAGCTGGGCAGCGGCCCATAGGGGAGATCAGGGCCGCGGGGAGGATGGTCGCCGGTGGGTGCGGGTGCGGCCTCGCGCGGGCGTGCATGGACCGGCAGGAGGCGCGGCGGCGGCGGGGCACGATGGGAACGGCGACGATGGAGCAGCGGCACGGGGCAGGCGCGGTCTGGCAGGGAGGCGGGGCGTGGGCGCGCCGCGAGTGGAGACGGGGGAGCGCGTGAATCGGTAGCCGTGTGCGGGCCGCTGTGAGGCACAGAGCGGCCCACTCCGGTGACCATTTGGTCGTCCGTGAGCGCCAGGCGGTCGGGCGCAGCGCGGCGCAGGCAGAGGTGCATCGGTGCGTGCAAGGGGTGGCCGAAGCGAGCAAAACGACGATGAGCAGCGGTGGCCGAAGCTAGGTATGATGGATTCGAGCTTGGGGGGGGGGTTCAGCCTGGATGATCTAGCGGGCCAGGCGGCAGCGTAGGTGTGCCCTGAGCACATCCAAGTGCCCAGCTGGCCCCGTGATGACGGGTAGCCACGGCGAGGAGCCCCACCACGGCGGCAAACTCACGGGTGGTGGTGGGGTCGGTTCTAGAGATGACCAGGAGAGAGGCGGAAGGGTGCATCCGGTGCGGGCTCACAGTGAGTCGCGTAGGGGGCTCAGGGGAGGCGGGGCTCGCCGGGAAGCGGCGGATCGACAACAGCGTCCGACGGGGCCGAGGTTGAAGAAGACCTCGATGACGGCGTTGTGGCGCAAGGCGGCTCAATTCCGTGCTCGAGGTTGACGAAGTCAAGGTCGGCGAGTCCCGTGGACATGCTACCGGTCGCCAGGAAGGAGAGTGGTCATGTCAATGGTGACAAAGATGTTGTGACAACTGAGCTCGGGAGGAGGGGCTCTGGAAAGGGAGAGGGAGGGGCATGCTAGGGTTCGGGATGTGGGGGAGAGGGCGTCGGGGCTGCCTTATAGCTCCGGGGGAGACGGCACATGGCCGCCACGATGATGGCCGTGGCGGTCATCAAGGGTATCCACCTCTTCTGGTGAACAGGAGGGAGAGGGTAGTGAGGGGGGATGGGCCGGCCTAGTGGCCAGTTGGGCCAAGGCCCAAAGGGGGAGGGGGTTTGTTCCTTTCCATCCCTTTTGACTTTTGTTTAAATTTTTGTTTACTCCTTAGTTTTTAGCTCCTGTTATGCATTTAGTTGACCCACCAAACAACTTTTATAAAAAGTGAAACATGCCATATAAATACTAGACAATGTTCTTAGATGGCACAAAAAGTTTGGGCTCAAATGAAATAGCTTAATATTTTATAAATTAGAATTTAATTAATTGTTAAAGCCATTGTTTTAATTATTTTTGGGCATTAAACCAATTTATAAAATGTTGGTTCACCATGACAAATATCCAAGCATTATTCGCAACACCTAGACCATTTTAGCTTTGACATTTGAAAACTTTTATAGATTGACTTGAATTTAAATTTGAATTTGAATGGGGTTTGAACAACGCGAGTTTACCAACAGTAATCATGGTGACATGGCAACATTAGTGGAGGGTTACTGTAGCTTAAATACCCGGGCGTCATAATTCTCCTCCACTACAAGAAATCTCGTCCCGAGATTTAAGGGGTGGAGTAAGGGGGAAAGACTCGGGAAGGATGGGGCTCAACACGAGATAGGTACCTGAGGGCTATCTCAGTGAACGTGGCATAGAGGCATCTCTCGAGTTGAAATTCAAGAAAGTCATCGAGAGCAAGGTAAGAAGGTGAAATAATAAGTTTCAAACGGATAGTCAATCGTTCGATGTCAGAAACCAAGTGTGAAACTATCCAAAGCAACGAGAATAAGTATTTCATCTGATACCAAAATAGATCACTAGGAAGGTGGCTCGTGAATTACATAAGAAGCCAAGAGCGACGAACAACTTTGGAAAACAGGGATGTACAGGAGAGTCAGGTTTCGATCCTGTGGAACTGTGGGTTATGGGCCCACCATGTGGGCTAAAAGCAGGACGGTCCTAACATTTTGCACGGTCATAATGGCAAGGAAGGTCAAAGGATAGCCTGTCAATTATGTTGGCAACAACGTTTGTATCAAGGGCGAGGGACGAAGAGAACCATTTTTCTGCTCGTTCGAACGAGGCAGACCATTAGGTGAATTTCTCGTCCATCGGTGGTTACCGGAAGGTTATCAACAATAGTAACAGGATCTTACTGACAGAGTTATACACCGAGGTGTTTGCGTAAGCAGGAAAACATTATTACTTAGATCATAAAGATCCCAAGGAAGGTTAAACAAACCAATGTAAAGGAAAACATAATTATCAGTTTAAACAAACCAATGGAAAGGAAAATTTGTTTGAACACAATTAATAGGAGCATATCCTAATTCGGATAATAAGGAACTCAAGGTATAACACAAAATAAAAACAAGTTTTGTGTTGGAGGTAATGCAAGAATGTTGTTGATGTTAATACAAATCATCGAGGGGAAAGGATGGTATTTCTCATCATGAATTCGATTCACAACTTGGAAGAAGGCAAATCATTGTTGATGCTGATCACGACACATTTGTCGAGAGATTTATTTAAGATGTAATCGATTGGCGACGACATCAAGTCAAATGAATGATGGAGTGAATGGTTATTGAAACCACTAGTACAATAAAAACTTGAAATCAAGCTTTCTGTTCAATGCAAAAATGATATGACGAGGAAGATCGACGTAAGCTTAGCTTATCATCGCAAATTGTGTTTCGGGAAGAAGGATCAGGTAGCACAGTTAAAATTTAGCATGATAATGATATAGCCGATCGGGCTAGGAATGACTTGAAGGATTATTAAACTTGTAAGCAATGAAAATTACTTAAGGGTTATCGAATCAGAGTGTGGAATCGATTCACTTATTGGTGGCCTCGAGTGACTAGTAAGTCAGAACCCAGGGAAATCTGAATCCGGTGAGAAGCAACACTAGATGAATACTCATACGAAGCAACGCAGTTCTTTGATATCCTCGAGATACCGGAGGGTAATACTCGAAGGAAGATCAAAATAGCGGTTGATGAGGTTATCGATCTGCAGAAGGTAAGTGATTTAACTTGTCCTAGAAATGGAATCAAGTAAAAAATATGGTCGGAACCATGGTTGCAAAGGACCAAATATAGATAAAGGATGAACTTATCACCAGGGGATTATTATTATAACAAGAAGCTTCTATCATAAGTTCCACATCGGGTCCATGGGCATGAACACAAAGGTTCAAGGTCGACTCCCACTTCTTCAATGCATAACCTTTCATTCACTTCTCGCTTTCGATGAAGTTGTATTTGTTGAAATTGTATCTAGCAAAACACCAGAAGGGTAAGACTTGTGAAAACTCTCGGGTTCACCCGGACTGGGGAAGGCAGAGGTTCAACCTACAGGGGCATCTTAGGAACATACATCACTATCTTTAAGAGTATATAACACAAGCTCGAAGGTAGAGCAGGGTTGTGAAGAGAAAAGGACACAAATTGCCAAAGGCATTATGTATCACGGGAAGAATTCGTAAAGGGGGTTCGGATTTACAAAGGAACTATCATGTCATAACCCACCAAAATATCAGGTGGTCAACAAAGGATCTGAGGGGATTATCGGTACTCAACCAGAGGAAGAAAGAATGCAAAGTCATCGGATTATGAAAACACCTGAATAATTCAAGGCTCAAATGCAAAGGATTTATGATTTCCAAATCATGGGATCAGAATCTAACGCTCTGATTAAGGATAGGTAAGACGGGTAGGCTTAGGGGTACACTTGATGGCAATTAGATTGGCCAAGATCCAGCTCATATTCAGAATGACGCTTGAGCTGGAAGAACGAGTTCTAGTTTGACCGATGATTGCGAGTAGTTGCAACCTATTGAATCAATATGATCATAAACTCAATCACAAAGAGTTTTAACTAATATTGATATACATATGGAATTAACCATAATGCAAGCAGGCAAAACTTTGGAGAGCAATAGGTTGCTGAGGATTTTGGAAGATTAAATAGCGTTTCAAAGACATTTGTGAAACGCATGATCAACTGGGGATGAACGAATCCCAAGTAAGTTTGAGGAATTATTCATACATGTATTCATGCGGAAAAGGACCTGCAAGGCAGCGGGCACAAAGGATTCTCGGAATATCCGAGGTATTGCAGGGTATCTTGTAATAATAAGATCAATAGAAATGAAGGTATGGACGACAAGTGTATGCAGCTATCCTTAGGGATTTATCGTTGATATGGAATTGCAATGGAGAAGGGCACAAGGGTCTCGGGGAAACATCGAAGAATATCTTGGAAGTCTTTTGGTGATGCAGGCAACCATTCGAAATGAAGGGGCTCTCCGGGGAAAGTCGTTACGAGAACCTAATGTAGTTAGTAAATTCATTTAATCTGAATAGAAGAGAGAACAAAGTCTCATAGCATAGGTGAGGAATAATAGATCCCAATACCACCCAATGGCGACGTTGGCCCGTAAGCCACACATCCATGTTAGTAAAATAGTTTTTCAAAGACTAGACTCAACTTCGGCCAAGGAGTTGGAAAGGGGGTATTCCTAGAGGCAGTCGGCTCTGATACCAACTTGTGACGCCCTCGATTTGACCGTACACTAATCATGCACGCAAATGTGTACGACCAAGATCAGGGACTCACTGGAAGATATCACAACACAACTCTAGACACAAATTAAAATAATACAAGCTTTATATTACAAGCCAGGGGCCTCGAGGGCTCGAATACACAAGAGTCAGCGGAAGCAATAATATCTGAGTACATACATAAGTTAAAGAAGTTTGCCTTAAGAAGGCTAGCACAAAAGTAACAACTATCGAAAAGGCAAGGCCTCCTGCCTGGGACCTCCTAACTACTCGTCTAAGCCAAACTCCACGTAGAAACATCCCCGTGATCCTCTGGGTCCTGAACTCGACTGATCTGGTTGCATCATCTGAGAAGAAAGGAAAAAAGGGGGAAAGGGGGGAGCAAAGCAACCGCGAGCACTCATCCAAAGTACTCGCAAGCAAGGATCTACACTACATATGCAATGATATATCTGTAAAGGGGTAATATCTATGGGCTAAACTGCAAAATGCCAGAATATGAGGGGGATAGCTAATCCAATCGAAGACTACGCTTCTGTCCACCTCCATCTTGCAGTAGTAGAAGAGAGTAGCTGGAAAGTAACAAGTATCCTCGCTTCTGACAGCCTCCGTCTTGCAGCAGTAGAAGGGAGTAGATAGTAAGTTCACCAAGTAACATCGTATAGCATAATCCTACCCGACAATCCTCCCCTTGTCACCCTGTGGGAAAGCAGTCACCGGGTTGTATCTGGCACTGGTAAGGGTGTGTTTTATTAAGTATCCGGTTCTAGTTGTCATGAGGTCGGAGTACAACTCTGGGTCGTCGTTTCACCAAGGGACACAGCTATTCAAATAGATTAATTTCCCTGCAGGGGTGCACCACATTACCCAGCACACTCGATCCCATTTGGCCGGACACACATTCCTTGGTCATGCCCGACCTTGGAATATCAACACGTCACAGCCCTACCTAAGAACAACAGAGAGGTCACGACGCCGGTCTAAGTCCTAAGCGCATAGGGGTCTGGGCCCATCGCCCAATGCACACCCGCGCGTTGTGTGGGCGGCCGATAAGCAGACCTAGCCGCTCCTAATACCAGAGCGACGTTCCAGTTCAATTTGGCACACGCCGCTCAGTCACTGACGTCAAGAAGGCTTCGGCTGATACCACGACGTCGAGTGCCCATAACTATTCCCACGTAGCTGGTTAGTGCATATAGGCCAATGGCAAGACTCAGATCAAATACCAAGATCTCGTTAAGCGTGTTATTATGAAATAACCGCGGACAACGACCATGGCCAGGCCCACGTGTCTCCTAGGTGGTCGTGACCTGCCTGGCCGCTCCGCCACAAAGTAACCATCAAGGGGCTGTCGGGAACCCAGGCCCACCACTACCCGTGTGGAACCACCTGCCCCTACAGCTCCTTCGCCGAATCATCATCATCGTGAGTATGTAATAGTATAGTATATACCCGTGATCACCTCCCGAAGTGATCATGGCCCGATAGTATAGCATGGCAGACGGACAAGAATGTAGGGCCACTGATGGAATACTAGCATCCAATACTAAGCATTTAGGATTGCAGGTAATGTATCAACAGTTGTAGCAACAATGACAGGCTATGCAAAAGAATAGGAGCTATCGAATCAACAACATGAGCAAACCTAATACAAGAATAAGAGAGAGGAGAATGGGCGATATCTGGTGATCAAGGGGGGGGGGGCTTGCCTGGAAGCTCTGTTGCACAGGAAGAAGGGTCGTCATCGGCGCAGTCAACCACAGTGGCACCGACAGCGGTCTCAGTCCCGGTGTCTATGGGAGAGAAGAGGGGGAAGGTACAATAAATATAAAGCAAACATCGCACCACAAAGCATAACATGGCAATACGCGGTGCTAAGTGCGGTCTAACGTATGTCTACACGATATAGGTGAAGGGGGGATTCAACCGGGAATGTTATCCTGCCTCCGGACCTATGTCAGACAGAGGACCGGAGGGGGAATGTTCCATGTTCAGATAGTTAGAGGCATGTGGCGGACGAACGGACCGCGTATTTGGATTCGTCTCGTTGTTTTGAGCAACTTTCATGTACAAAGTATTTTCATCCGAGCTACAGTTTATTATATATCAATTTTCTAAGTTTTAAACATATTCTGAAATATTATTAAGTCTAAAATGGGTTATTGCATCAGCGTGACGTCATCATGACATCAGCAGTCAACTGCACAGTTGACTGGTCAAACTGGGCAGTGGGGCCCGTTCGTCATTGACTAGCTAATTATAGATTTAAATTACTAATCTAGGTCATTAGGCTAATTAAGCAAGGTTAATTAAGTTAATTAATTACGTATTTAATTAATTAATCAGCTAGTTATTTTTATATTTTTATCGTTAAATTCCCTTTTTTTGTTAGTAGGGGCGTGGGGCCCCGCTGGCAGTGCCACACCCGGCCAATGGAGCGGGCGGCTTATGGGCGCGCGGGTGCGGGCGCAACGAGGCGGCCCGCACTCAAAGGGGGCGAGGCCGGTCGGGGCGTGGCCGGCGGGAGCCGATAGAGCAAGCTGGGCGGTGGCCCGTAGGAGAGATCGGGGCCACGGGGAGGGTGGTTGCCGGTGGGTGCGGGCGCGGCCTCACGCGGGCGTGCAGGGACCGGCGGGAGGCACGGCAGCGGCGGGGCATGACAGGAACGACGACGGTGGAGCATCGACACGGGGCGGGCATGGTCTGGCGGGGAGGCGGGGCGTGGGCGCGCCACGAGTGGAGTCGGGGGAGCGCGGGAAGCGGCAGCCAGGCGGTTGAACGCAACGCGACGCGGGCAGAGTTTCAGCGGTGCGTGCAAAGGGTGGCCGAAGAGAGCACAACGGGGACGAGGAGTGGCGGCCGGAGCTCGGTCCGATGGATTCAAGCTTGGGGGGGTGTTCAGCCTGGATAATCTAGCGGGCCAGGCGGCAGCGTAGGTGTGCCCTGAGCACATGCAAGTGCCTAGCTGGCCCTGGGACGACGGGTAGCCACGACGAGGAGCCCCACCACGACGGTAAGCTCACGAGTGGTGGTGGGGTCGGTTCTAGAGATGACCAGGAGAGAGGGGGAAGGGCGCATCCGGCGCGGTGGCTCACAATGAGTCACGTAGGGGGCAAAGGGGAGCTGGGGCTAGCCGGGAAGCGGTGGATCAACGACGGCGTCCGACGGGGCTGAGGTTGAAGAAGACCTCGATGGCGGCGTTGTGGCGCGAGGCAGCTCAATTCCATGCTCGTGGTTGACGAAGTCAAGGTCGGCGAGTCCCCTGGACATGCTACCGGGTGCCAGGAAGGAGAGTGGTCGTGTCAATGGCGACAAAGGTATTGTTACAACTGAGCTCGGGAGGAGGGGCTTTGGAGAGGGAGAGGGAGAGGGAGGGGTACGCTAGGGTTCGGGGGCGTGGGGAGAGGGCGTCGGGGTTGCCTTATAGCGCCGGGGGAGACAGCAGATGGACGCCACGACGATGGCCGTGGCCGTGGCGGTTATCGGGGGTATCCACCTCTTCTGGTGAACAGGAGGGAGAGGGTAGTGAGGGGGGATGGGCCGGCCTAGTGGCTAGTTGGGCGAAGGTCCAAAGGGGGAGGGGGTTTGTTCCTTTCCATCCCTTTTGACTTTTGCTTAAATTTTCTTTTACTCCTTAGTTTTTAGCTCCTGTTATGCATTTAGTTGACCCACCAAACAACTTTTATAAAAAGTGAAACATGCCATATAAATACTAGACAATGTTCTTAGATGGCACAAAAAGTTTGGGCTCAAATGAAATAGCTCAATATTTTATAAATTAGAAAAGGATTTAATTAATTGTTAAAGCCACTGTTTTAATTATTTTAGGGCATTAAACCAATTTATAAAATGTTGGTTCACCATGACAAATATCCAAGCATTATTCGCAACACCTAGACCATTTTAGCTTTGACATTTGAAAACTTTTATAGATTGACTTGAATTTAAATTTGAATTTGAATGGGGTTTGAACAACGCGAGTTTACGAACATTAATCATGGTGATGTGGCAACATTAGTGGAGGGTTACTGTAGCTTAAATACTCGGGCGTCACAGTGCCACACCTCCACTATATATAGGCATCTGTCGCGGGCTCAACACTTGGGCCTCACACAGATCCTAAAACCCAAAGTCTACTCGGTCACGTTCCAAGTCCAGCTCGGATCACATCCGACCAGCGTCCTCCGAATCGACCTTGTAGGTTCCTTCCCTTAAGCGCGCGACCCCTTAGGTTCAAGTCGGCTTGGTCACAGTTCAGATCACCTCTAACCTGCACGGTTGATAGCGGCCTCTAGCAAGGCATGCCAACCACCAAGCAGACTATGAAGCTAGTTAGCGAACCTGTACAACATGTCACACTTCCATCCCCTTTGCCACACAATATATGTTGTCAGGCTCAAGGCGAGTTTGTCATCCTTGTGCTAGCATGACCTCTTTCTCGTTCCAGTGATGCCAACCCCAACCGGATTATCTCATAATCCTTGTCGCATGGCCATGCTTATCCTGGTCGGATCACACGAGGGGCCCATAGTATATCTCTCCTGACCGGAGGGGCAAATCCCATCTTGCTCGACCATGTCTCGCAACATGGGTCTGGACAAGCCCGAAACCTACCTTTGTAACTACCCAGTCATGGAGTAGCGTTTGGTCGACGCAAAGCAAGTCTGTCATTATCCCGAGTACATGCGCCAGCTCAGGTCTTAGGACATAGAACATATGTTGTAATAGAGATTCACATATGACATATCGCTGTGTCTCATAGTTGGGTGTGTCCAATCCAATATCCATTCGAGCTTGGATCCAGTCACCTCGAATCCAACCTTGAATCCAATCAGATCCATGCAGTTCGGCAACATCACATGCTTCATGGCTAGTGAGACAAAACCATCCACCATATTGCATGCTAGTCTAGTCTGACGTGTTCACACATGTCACTTACGACTAGGGACCATTTAGGATGTATCATACAACACAAGATCTCACAAACAAGTCACGTACTTGCCAACAAGTATCATTGATTACATCTAAGGACTATCTTTATTCACAAGCACAAAGGAAATATCATCATACATGATTGCCTCTAGGGAATATCTCCAACACAATATACTTTGTCCAAGAATCGGAGTAAGGATAGCACAAAGAGTCGAATCCTTACCCTAACTTGGCGACGGTTCGCTACGACGGCAACAGCGGAGACGATACCCGTTGACGGCGGCGGAGACCAGCGGCAGAGGCTCACTCGCGAAGACGACGGTGATCCGAAAACCAAGGGGCGACAGTGCTGGGGCGCGAGCTCGTGCGATTTGAAGAGTTTTTCAACCGTATGAGTATGCAGAGTATATATACCCAGACGCTGTCCGTGGCACCGAATGAATCTAATCGGTGGCACCAAGATGCGAAACTACAAGCAGTTATAGCAACTCGGTGTCGGTGTACTAAGATAGGGGTACCTTAGTACCCCAACTTGTGCACGGGCAGTAGCAGCTTCCCGTGGCAGGGCTTACCACGTGCTCGCCGGAAACCTTTCTGGTCCCTATAAAGCCATTCAAGAACAAAGTATACAAGTCAGAAGATCAAGGCCCCGGCAAGAGGAGCTTGCCGGGAAGGCCGTACCAGGCTCAAGGTTATCACTTTAACACAAGACCCTGGCAAGAGGAGCTTGCCAGGAAGGCCAAGGAACACATATCTCAAGAGATGCCTCGGCGCACCTTGCGCTCCGGCAGGACCCGGAGAGCGACAAGCTTCCGGGCCCGGCAAGATCACTACCCCGGCAAGGCGCTTGCTGGGGAAACCTACGCTGTGTGCCCACGCTCCAGCTCATCGGCCCACGCGTCGCCCTGGGGCCCTTCCAGGGGCACGTGGCAGATGGCTGTGCAGCCTGGGGCACACGGTGGCAAGCCACGGTGACGAGGCTACCGCCGTGGCGAACGGAGAAGCATGGACGGACACTTTTGGGGTCGACGGCGACGGGCATTTAATGCCCTTGTCCCCCACTGTCAAAGTTAGGTGAAGACCACTGTTCATCCACTGTTCACGCACTGTTACAACTACCACCAAATTTACACTTTTACCCTCCTCTACGTTGACACCTGTCGGTGACCCCTTTGAGCTATAAAAGGAGGCCCATGCACAACGTAGAGGGGGTTCGGTTCGAAACCTAGACAACTCTCTCGCTCGGTGTAGCTAGTACTGTAGATCTTCAAGCTCTCGAGCCCAAGAACTCAATACAACCTAAGCAGGAGTAGGGTTTTACGCGTCCGCGCGGCCCGAACCTGGGTAAAACTGCCCGCGTGTGCTCCTCGATCTGCTCTCCGTGCTCCCTCCGCTCCCTTACCGCAACGTAGAAGGGGCTCCGGTCCCATAGGTGCTCGTGGGAGGACAGTTTCCCCCGACATCTTTGGCGCGCCAGGTAGGGGGCGTCGAGGTTGTGCGAACCTGATCCGGCGCTCACGCGGGCGCATTCTTCATCAACCTCTCCAGCTTCATCAACCTCATCGACAGCATCAACATGCCTCTGAAGAAGAAGGCTTCGGAGGTCGGAGGCCCGTCTGCGTCGATCCCACCGCCACCAGAACCAACGGTTGGCGGAGGAGACGCCGGCGGAAGGGTGGTCGCCGGCGAGGAGACTCACGGCGCCACCAAGTCCAAGGACAAGACGGACGACCGGGCAAATTCCAAAGCCTCGGTGTCCGTGCACGCACCACGTCCCTCCCAGGAGGTGCAAGACCAGCAGCGGCGTGGTACGGGAGGTACCATACGCTTGCTGGGGCGTGGCCAAGCCGGAGGATCGCGGGATGCTCAAGGCCAGCGCGCTGGTACGAGCAAGGCGCGGTCGCCGGGGCGGGAACATGCTCCTTCTAACGCTGTTAGAAGTCCGAGCGTGTCCCGCTCCTCGCACCGTTCGCCACCGTTCCCCTCTTCTCCAGCAGAGGCCCTGGCCAGGGCCCAGCTACTCCTCGATTTCCCTCCAGCGGTAGACAAGGCCGAAGACTGGAGGGCGACGATCCAGAGCCTTATCACCTTCGCCAACAACGACGCGCCGCAGCAGCCGGCAACTTCACGGCCGCGGCAAGTCGACCAAGCGAAGACCGATGGCAACAAGACCGCCGGGGGTGCAACTACCGTGCACTCCCCGCCGCGGAAGCAGAAATCGCCACCCCGCCGGATCAACGTCGACGATGACTCCACGGCGTCGTCAGATCCGCGGGCTCGCCGCGATCAGCGCCAAGTCCTAGATGACAGGCGGCAAGAGGACGCTCGGACTCGCATCGAGCGTCGACGAGAAGCCCGAAGACTGTCAGATCAGCGCGCTGGGACCGCTGTCGACGCGCACGCGCCCGGTGAACCAGGCGACTTGCCGTACGCGGCAGGTTGTCCTGCGTTCACCCGTGTGCTGCGGCAAGTCCAGTGGCCCAGCATGAAGAATTTCAAGCCCGACGTGCCCGAGAAGTACGACGGCAAAACGCACCCCTCGGAGTTCCTCAGCGTCTACACCATTGCGGTGCAGGCTGTCGGGGGACGCGACGAGAAGATCCTAGCCAACTACTTCCCGCTGGTGCTTAAGCCAAACGTCCGGTCTTGGCTTATGCACTTGCCGGAAAACTCCATTTCTTCGTGGGCGGATCTGTGCCACCAGTTTGTTGGCGCCTTCACGGGCGGCCACAAACCCCACGGCCAGGAGAGCGATCTCCACATCCTCGCCCAGAAGGAGGAAGAGTCCCTGCGCAAGTACATCCAAAGATTCAGCCGCGTCCAGCACAACATTCCCGACGTCCACCCTGCCGCGGTTATCAGCGCGTTTCACCAGAACGTGCGTAACCGCCGGATGAGGGAGGAAATGGCCATGACCAAGATCCGGGATGTCAGCGAGCTCTACGCTCTGGCTGACAAGTGCGCGCGCGCCGAAGAGGGGAGGAGACTCCCCGGAGAGGATACCGGCGCAGGAGGAAGTGACAGTGAGGATGCCGCCCCGGCAAGAAAGAACCGGCGGCGGAACAACAGAAAGAAGAAGAGCAAGGAGGTGCTGGTTGTCGAGCAGTCCGGCAAGGAGGCTCCCGCCAAGAAGGCACCGGCTGGCGGTTCCGGCAAGGAGCCCGCCCCTGTAGCGGCAGCCGACAAGCAGGTCGGCTCCGACAAGCAGTACTGCAAGATCCACCGCACCAAGGGCCACGATCTCCAGAACTGCAAAAGAGTGGAGTACCTCGTAGAGCAGCAGAAGGCTGAATACGAGCGACGTGACAAGGAGAAGGCCCAAGGAGGCAGAGAAGAGCCCAGCAAGAAGCGGCCATTCAATGGCCGGGGAGGACACCGCGGCAAGGCCAACCAGCGGCAAGGTGACAGACCTCCCCGGGGCCGCGACAAGGATGAAGATGAAGACGACGATGATGACATGGAAGAAGGAGACAACAGCGAGCAGGAGTTCCAGAAGGCCACAGAGGTTCTGTGTGTCGATGGAGGTGCCTCTCTGCACACTTCCCACCGCCAGCTCAAGCAGTGGGTGCGAGAAGTGAATGCAGCTGAGCCGCCCGTCGAGTCACGCAGGCTGCTGAAGTGGTCCGGCACGCCCATCATCTTTGACCTTGAGGACCACCCTGACCGCACAACTGCGGTCGGGTGCTTGCCGATGTTGGTCTCACCAACTATCCGCAACCTCAAGGTCACCAAGATGTTGGTTGACGGCGGGGCCGGCCTGAACTTGATCTCCTCGGCTGTAATCAAGAAGCTACAGATCCCAGACGGCGAGCTCGAGGAAACCGGGTCGTTCCAAGGGATCAACCCGGGAAGGAGCAAGCCAAAGGGGAAGATTACACTGCCGGTGACCTTTGGCGGGGAGCTCAACTTCAGGACGGAGAGGATCACATTTGATGTTGCCGATATCCCATTGCCATACAATGGGATACTTGGTCGTCCTGCCCTCGCCAAGTTCATGGCAGCTTCCCACTATGCATACAACGTACTCAAGATGCCGGGGCCGATAAGCGTCATCTTTGTCCCCGGCGACAAGAAGGACGCGCTTATCTGCGCCGACAAGATCTACCGGGATGCAGCAGCCGCAGCAGAAAGCAACACACTTGCCGCTGAAGCTCCCGGGGGGAAGACCAAGACCAAGTCCGGCAAGAGCTCTGGGGCCCACTCCGGCAAACGCACCTCTTCGGAGTGCTGCGCTGCCGTCGAGGACGCGCCATCGAGCTCCACCGGCAAGTGCAAGAAGGGCATGGCAGCTCCACCGGCAACCAAGAAGGTGTCCGCCAAGGAGGACGGCACTGGTGGTACCTTCACCATCAGTGCTACACTCGACAACAAATAGGAAAGCGCGCTCGTTGCCTTCCTGCGGGCGAATGTCGATGTGTTTGCATGGCAACCATCTGACATCCCCGGCGTTCCCAGGAAGGTAATTGAGCACAAGCTTGCTGTTTGCCCTCATGCGCGGCCCGTCAAGCAGAAGGTCAGGAAGCAAGCCGTGGAGCGCCAAGAATTCATCGCCGAAGAGATAAAGAAGCTGGAAGCAGCGGGCCTGGTTAGAGGCGTAATCCATCCTACGTGGTTGGCCAATCCAGTTGTCTTACGCAAGGCCAATGGGAAGTGGAGACTTTGTATAGACTTCACTGATGTGAATAAAGCATGTCCTAAGGATCCATTTCCCTTGCCGCGTATCGACCAGATTGTTGACTCCACAGCTGGATGTGAGTTGCTTTCCTTCCTTGATGCATACTCAGGTTACCACCAGATATTCATGGCCAAGGAAGATGAAGAGAAGACTGCATTCATTACTCCATGCGGCACATATTGCTTCATACGCATGCCCTTTGGATTGAAGAATGCAGGCTCGACATTTGCAAGGGTGGTGCACACTGCTTTTGAGCCACAGATACATAGAAATGTAGAAGCCTACATGGATGATATAGTGGTCAAGAGTAAGAGCAAGGATACCCTGATCCAAGACTTGGAAGAAACCTTTGAGAACCTGCGCAAGATCCAGCTCAAGTTGAACCCCGAGAAGTGCGTCTTCGGAGTCCCCTCCGGCAAGCTTCTCGGGTTCTTTGTGTCCCAGAGGGGGATTGAAGCCAATCCCAACAAGATAAAAGCCATTGAGCAGATTGAAGCCCCGAAGCACGTCAAGGACGTAAGAAGACTTGCTGGTTGTGTGGCTGCCCTCAGCAGGTTCATTTCAAAGTCTGCAGAGCGCGCCCTGCCTTTCTTCAAAATTTTGAAAAAGGCAGGTCCTATGAAATGGACTCCGGAAGCGGAGGCAGCGCTGCAAGACCTGAAAGGATACCTGTCCTCTACTCGGATACTTGTCGCACCTAGGCCACAAGAGAAGTTGCTGCTGTACCTAGCGGCAACCAATCAAGTGGTTAGTGCTGCATTAGTAGCGGAAAGGGAGGCGGAGGAAGAGCCCACATCCCCGGCAAGCACTTCCAGCGACAAGCAGGGGGCTTCCCCGACAAGCTTTGGCCCCGACAAGGACAAGTCTGCGCAGGAACAAGGAGAAGTGCGAAAGAAGATGGTGCAGCGCCCAGTGTATTTTGTAAGTTCCCTCTTGCAGGGGGCTAGGTCAAGGTACTCTGGGGTGCAGAAGTTGCTTTTCGGCCTCCTCATGGCCTCAAGGAAGCTGCGCCATTACTTCCAAGCACACGAGATAACGGTGGTCACTCGCTTTCCGTTGAAAAGGATATTGCAGAATCCCGAAGCAACAGGCAGGATCGTCGAGTGGGCACTGGAGCTGTCAAGCTTTGGTCTCAAGTTTGAGAGTACTTCAACCATACAGAGCAGAGCTTTGGCAGAATTCATAGCGGAATGGACCCCAACGCCAGATGAAGAAGTACCAGAGACAAGCGTCCCCGTCCAAGAAGCGAGCAGCGAATGGATAATGTACTTTGATGGTGCTTTCTCGCTGCAAGGCGCCGGTGCCGGCGTGGTACTCATAGCGCCCACCGGAGAGCACCTCAAGTATGTTGTCCAGATGCACTTTCCCAAGGAGCAAGCGACAAACAATACTGCAGAGTATAAAGGTTTGCTTGCCGGCCTCAGAATTGCAGCCGAGCTTGGGATCAGGAAGTTGATTGTGCGGGGAGATTCACAGTTGGTGGTCCGACAAGTGAATAAGAGTTACCAGAGCCCTTTGATGGAAGCTTATGTCGATGAAGTGAGGAAGCTTGAAGAACACTTTGAAGGTCTGCAAATGGAGCACGTCCCAAGAGCTCACAATGATATTGCAGATGGCCTCTCAAAGTGTGCTGCAATGAAGTTCCCTGTGGAACCAGGGACCTTCGTGCTCAAGTTAACTCAGCCATCCATTACACCATCAGTTGGGCAAAACAAGAAGAGGAAGTTGGTCTCCGGCGACTACTTGCCGGCGGATCTTCCCGAAGCCGCCGCCAAGGTCCCCAAGATCAACAGCCAAGATGCTGAGGATGTCACACCCTGCATTTTGTAACATGTTATTTGTATCTTTGAAGCATGAAAATTTGGACCAGCAATTTTTTTTAGCATCATTTGGCTTTTATTTGGAATTGAGTTTTCTTCATATGCTTTTTCATGTGCTCATTAAAGTCAACTATGATCTCTTGTAGATTTCATCTCCATACCCAAAACTTCTACCCAATGATCATGCCAAGTGTTGTATAGCAGTATAGTGTTTTCTTACAAAATTATTTTGGCCAAAAAGTATTTTATAAATTTAGTTTTCCAAAAACCCCTGAATTGAGATTTGCACTGCAAGTACTTGATTTAGGGTGAGAAAATTATTTCAAAAGGTTTATTTGAGACCTAGTAGTCATAGGACTCCCAAAAACCACAAAGGTATAATTTTAAAAGTTATTTTCCTAATTTATTTAAAAGCTTTTTCTTAAGGCCAGAAATGGTCTTTAATAGGGAAAAATTATTTAACTATTTCAAAAATATTTGCCAAAATTCAGAGAGACTCAGAGGACATATATTGTCCATATATAAGGGTTTCAACACTTGGTCATGTTCAAAAAAATGGGCTAAACCCTCTAAAACCCTTTCTGGATATTTCAAGCTTTTGAAATATTTACAAAGGAATTTTTCTCCAAAAATTCCAGGGAAATTCTATCATGTCATATATGACATATTTGATGATCTTGCCAAGTCCCATGCCTTGGGAAGCAAGAAAACACCCTCAAACCCCTTCATAACCATTCTGTCCATATTTGAAGTTTGAGCAACTTTACATTGCCAAACTTGTCCAAATGCTCTCAAACTTGGTGCACATGCTAGAATGACCTAATGAGGCATCTAGACCAAATGGCACAAGATTTGGAATAGAGCAACTTGATCAGATCACCTCAAAACCCTTTCTGTTCAAATGCAAATTTGAACAACTTTACATTACCAACTTTTTATCTGGAGCTTCAAACTTTGTGGGCATGATCAATACCCCAAATGATGATGCTACACCAAGTGGTGCATCAAGGGGAGATGATTAGCTTGACTCAATCAAGATGAAACTGTTTCTGTTGATTTCTAGGGTTCACCAAAGTTACATTGGCTAGTTTCTTCAAATGAGCCCAAATTTGGTGAAGCACCCTATTTTCTCATGTCTTTCAACCCTGCTAAGTGCCATGTCAAGTGGAGCTCATTTACTTGACCAAACACTGATCAAACACCTTCTGCAGAATTGCTAAAACCTCCAACTTGATCACTTTTACTTTTCTCCATGGCCTCAACTTCTTACCACTTGATCATTGAGTTACTAGCTACCTCCAGTAACTCCCCCAGCACCCCAGCTCCATGATTGAGGGGTGAAAGCCCTGATTTACCTTGCTGTACAGCAAGCTTTCACCATTTCACCAACACTCTCACTCTCTCTCAGCATCTCCAGGGCATCCAAGGCCTCAGGCCAATTCTTTACTCTTCCCTCTACGTGCTGGACACTGTTGGACACGCTGGTTTGGACCAAACCGGCGAGAGCGCGCTGATGCCAGCAATACGCATGCTCTGGAGAGCGCAACAGTACACCTCCGCACGCTGGCTCCGGCCAATCAACCTCCCCCGACAGCCTCGGGCCTCCCCCTCGCGCCAGTCGAGGCCCCTCGACATCCGCGACCTCCCCGGCGCTGTCCCCACTCCTCCTGCGCCCTCCAGTGGCCGTCGTCGCACGCGCGCTGGCCGCCCGCGGCGGCCACTCCTCTGCCTCGCACGCGCGCACTCCTCTGACGCTCCCCCGCTTCTCTTTCTCCCTCAGCTGGACGTGGAGCTCGTCTAGGAACTCCACGGACCCATTCCCCTGGCCTCCCATGCGCTGTAGCCTCGAGCCGGAGCTCGCCGGCGCACTGGACCACGGGTCCCCGTCGAGCTCCTATAAATAGCCCCTCCCGAGCCTCTCCAGCACCATCACCAGCCTCACTCCTCTCCACTGATCCCCCCAGCACCTCCAGTTCGACCCCAGGAGGTCCCAGTGCTCGGGATCGACCGGAGCGCCGCCGCGTCGGGCCGCCGGCGATCTCGTGGTACGGGCCTCCCCTGCCCCTCCTTTCACCAGTTTCGGAACCACCGAGCCACCCTGACCCTTTTCCCCCTGTTTCCCCCTCCGTTTGCAGTCGGAAACGACCGGAGCATCAACCCTCCGACGAGCTTCCACCGTCCCACCTCGCCGCCAGTGAACCGGACCTCCCCGCCGTACCGCACCACCACCCCTGCATCCGCGACACGACACCGAGCTCATCCCTGCCCTCCGTTGCCGTCGCCGTGGCCGGAATCCTCGCCGGTGAGCTCGCCGTGGCCGTGGCCGTGGGGTTAGAGATGACAGGCGGGCCCCGCCTGTCATCCCCTAACCTCTCTCCCCCTCCTCTGTGCCACTGACCCACGGGCCCCGCCCGTCAGGTTTGAAAACCTGACGTGCGCGCGCAGGCTCCCGTGCGGTTGGGCTGGACCGCATGGGCCGTGCACTGTGGACCCCTCTGGCCCAGTGCACAGGACCCTTTTTCCTTTTTCTTTTCTGTTAATGTTTTAAACATTTCTACAGAAAAGAATATTGATCCAAATTAAATAATTCCAACTCCTAAAATCTTTTAATATTCCAACCTATTTAATGGTACTACTTTCACTCAAATCCATGAAACTTTGCTGTACTGTTCAAATTTAAATTCAAATTTGGGCAGTAATACTCCTGTTCAAAAATCAACATATTCCATTCTGTTACTCCAAAACTCCAACTAAGATTTTTCCCCATCTTAGAAATCCCTCTAGTATTTTACAAAAATGAGTTGACATTTTTCTGAGCACTTTGATTTTTCTGTTTTATTTGTATTCTTATTTTCCCGTGGTTATTATGCGACGTATAGATCCCGTATTTGACGAAGTTGGTGTGGAAGAAGAAGGAGAAGGATTTGAAGACTTTGAAGACCAAGCCAATCCAGGCAAGCATCCCTTTGACCATGATACACTTGTTCCTCGGAACCCGTTTGTTTCCGATGCATGATGATAGGGTTACGATGGTAACCTAGATGAACCACCACATGATGCATGCTTTATCGTTGATCTTGCTATATGCTAGATGACATGCAAAATAGTTGGTCATGATGCTTATATGATGCATGTGTGATTTGAACCCTCGTAGTTGAAATCTTTGCATGAACCCATCGGGTGCCCCTAATGCCCGAGGGTGATGATGTGTTAGGTCATCACTTGAGAAAGAAGTGATGTGCCGGTAAATCATGTGCATGGTGGAATGATGGATTAGATTTATGTGTGACTACCGTCCCAACCAAACATGTGCAACCACACTACCCCTTATGGGACGGGGCTTTATTGATTACTTAGGCCGATACTAGCATGGTGCCCGCATTACTAGTGACGGGAAGACTTGAGGTCTTTCCCGGGACGGGGTCGTGCTTGGATAGACGACCATGACTGTTTTTACAGGGCACCGGACACACCGTTGGTCCCTTCGGGTACGCGTGACATTGAAATTAGGGCAAGTCCCGTGATCTATTGTTGTACCCGAGGGCCGTGTACCAACGAGTGGACTCTATGTTAGTGTCGTATAAGGAAAGGTAATGACCGGGTGCTTACCCCGGGTACTTGAGGTACCGCGGGTCGTGGATGACACGGAAGTTCCCCGGATCTTGTGGGTAAAGTGCGCAACCTCTGCAGAGTGTCAAACTATTCGAATAGCCGTGTCCACGGTCATGGACAGTTGGGTGGTGCTACTTAAACTATGTCCAGAATTTTACTTCATCGGTGTTGGAATGTGTGTGATAAGTCAAGGATGGTGACTTGACTCGATGAGTTGAATCATATTCATGTTGATATCGGTAACCTGTCTTCGAGGTTACGCGAGGTTATTGATGCATAAACTTGATGGTAGAATATTTGTTCTAGCCTTGCTAGATTGATCATTATTATTCAATTGCACTGTTACTTGAACCACATCATGGGTTGCTTGCGAGTACATTCAAAGTACTCATTGGCTTGCCACTGGTTATTTAATTGGCCAGGCATGGAAGAGCAGGAATATGAGGAAGAGTTCTTTGGAGACGATCATGCGAACTAGGACGCTATCCCAGTCAGAATGCCTGTAGGGTTAAGGCAGATGGCATGGGTTCTACCCGTTTATCGAAGACTTCCGCTATTTGAGTTATTTGCTATTCAGCCCGTGAGGCTCTATCTATGTAAGACTTGGCCATAATGGCCTTAATTCATGTAAGACTATTTGTATGGATGTAAGACTCTTGTTATTTCAGCTTCTGTGTGTTCAGTGAGCATTGATCTCTGGGATCACTGTACACGTGCATTCGGTGATCTCGACTTCTAAGTCGGGGTCCCCACAGAGCTGGTATCAGAGCCATCCTGACTGTAGGAAGCCTTAGTTAGCATGGGCGTTAGTTAGTTGAGACCCCTTTTCAAAACCTTCTGAACCTCTCTTCTTTTCTAAACCCGAGATTTCATCAGCTTATTAACCCCTCCCATTCCACCTTTGTAGATGGCCGCTATTCCCGAAGAGCACCTGACCACTGGGTTTCCCTTACTTCTCGAGGATAGCCTCCAGGAGTGTCAGTTCCACCGAGCACCCATCCTCACCTACCTTGAGCATTGGGTGAGCGACACTGAGGTGGAGTACCATGTGGAAGTGATCGTGAAGGCAAACGATCCTCCCACAAGTTGGTTCTTCGAGGGACCCCAGATGGCAACACTACCACTCGCTGTCGAGGCTGTTGCACTCAAGGCACTAACCCGTCTCCGCGAGCTTCTTCCGGAGATGGCAGCCAAGATGGCAACTCGCTTCTTACCTTACCGGAAGGAAGGTGACGAAGAAAGCAGCGCACTAGCCCCTCCACTGAAGGAAGGACTCTCGCTTCGATTCCAGACCTACTTCAGTCTATGTGCCGACAGCCTGGCACAAGACTTGGCCTCGGAATCAATGAAGCTTCGAGAAGAACTTCACAAGACCAAGGCACTTCTTCGTCGAGCTCAAGAGAAGACAAACAGGATCAAGAAGGAAGGAGCACCATCTGGACAATCCGCTATCGCATATCGAGGCGGAAGGCCCTCCGAGGATGTATCTTCCAAGGATGAAGAACCACCTCGGCGACGCCGGATGACGGCAAGGGAATATCGCAAGCTTTTCCCTGCACCACCGACGAAGCACCGTCGTATCCAACTCCTCCACTCCCCCACACCCTCAAGCGACAAGGGAGCCCAGACAGATGAAGACAAGGAGGAAGACCCAGAAGAGCCGGAATACGCGACCGAGCATTCCGCCGCTTAGGCATTATTCGCTACTCGGATATGCCAGTTGTAACCTCTACGGTAGGATAGGTCGTGTAACCCCTATGCGCAGTCGAGTCCTTGTGTGGTTCATATGAAACCATCTAGTGTTTGCTTTTGTTGTGTCTGGATGTAAGTCGTAATCTTCCTTCGGGAATGTGTAAACGACTACATCACCCCTTTGGATTTTAATGAATGTGTTTTGGCCTCTCGGCCCTTGCATGATTTGATTTAGTGTCACACCCACCCCCTTACTAGGCACCCATCTATCTTGCTTTCCCTCTTCCGAGTCATGAGACCTTTTACCGCTCCAACAGGATGCCTGTTGTAACTCGTACTGGTACCTCTACCCAGCAGCCCGAAGCCGGAGCATCCTCTCAGCCAGAGGCAGGCCACGACCAAACCAACGACCAAGCTCCACTACCACCTCCTCCAAGCATGGACATGGCTCAGCTTCTCCAAGCTTTCCGAGAGGAACGCCAAGCCAACACTGCAGCTCTTCAGCTGATTGCTCAAGCTGTCACCAACAACCGCCAGCTGGCGGGGAATGGCAATGGACGTTCCACATTGGCAGAGTTCAAGAAGCATGCACCACCAACCTTCATCGAGACTGCAGAACCCCTGGATGCAGATGACTGGGTCCGTTCCATTGAGGAAATCCTGGAACTAGTCGGATTCACCGAAGATCGCGAGAAGGTGGCTTATGCAGCCCACTGCCTCGGGGGAACTGCAAGAGCTTGATGGGATGGATTCAAGGTCATGCATGCTGAACAAGACATCACTTGGGTTAACTTCAAGGCAGAATTCCCCAAGGCCCACATTCCTTCCGGAATCATGGCTATCAAAAAGCGTGAGTTCCGAGCCCTGAAGCAAGGAAGTGGCACTGTCAAGGAGTACATGCAGAAGTTCAGCATTCTGTCAAGGTATGCCCCTGAAGATGTCAGCACTGATGCTGCCAAAAGGGAGCGCTTCATGGAAGGCCTTAATCAGACTCTGCAATACTCACTTGTCGTGTGCGACTGCCCGTCTTTCCCTGACCTGGTGAACAAGGCACTTATGCTTGAAGACAAGCGGCGTGCTTTGGAAGACACTCGCAAGCGCAAGTTGGTCAGTAAGGGAAGTTCCAGCAACCAGAAGCCACGTCCGTGGCAGTCAGCCCCGGCCAAGCCAACCTATCAGCAGCCAAGAGCTCCTGCACCTCGTGCCAATCCTCAGCCTCAGCAGTATGCCAACCCTAGGCCAGCCTTCAACCCCAATACCAGTGGTGGCAACAAGATCAATCCAAACCAAGTCACTTGCTTTGGATGTGGTCAGCCCGGACACATCTCAAGGGTGTGCCCCAACAAGAAGCCTGATGCCCCGCGCCCCAATGCGCAGAACCAGGGACAAGGCCGTGGAATGCCACCAAGGAACTCAGCTCCTCGCAATCCACCGAACTATGGGAAGGGGCGTGTGAATCACGTCACTGCTGAAGAAGCCCAGGAAGACCCGGACGTCGTGCTGGGTACGTTCCTTGTCAACTCAGCACCTGCAACTGTCTTGTTTGATTCTGGAGCAACGCATTCATTTGTCACTCAAAGATTTGCATTAAAAAGTGGCATGACCCCTACACCCCTGAATAACCCTATGGTGGTACAAACCCCCGGAGCCGAGATGAGAGCCAAGATAGGCTGTAAAGGAGTCAGTATTACCATTAACGGTGTAGACTTCCTAGCAGACCTTATCGTCCTGAGATCGCAAGGCTTGGATGTGATCCTAGGCATGAATTGGCTCAGCAAGCACCAAGGCTTGTTAGACTGTGCCAATCGGACAGTCACTGTGACCAATGACCAAGGAGTCGAAGTCAAGTTTGCCCCCAACTCCTCTTCCGCTCAAGCCGCTAAAGTCAACTGTCTGTCTGAAGTTGGGCTAGATCAAGTACCGGTGGTATGTGAGTATCCTGATGTCTTTCCGGATGAGCTACCGGGAATGCCCCCTGACCGTGACATTGAGTTCATCATCGAGCTCGTGCCCGGAGCAGGACCCATCTATAAGAAGCCTTATAGAATGGGGACGGAAGAATTAGCCAAGTTGAAGAAGCAGCTAGAAGAGCAGCTAAGGAAGGGATTTATCCGCCCGAGTGCCTCCCCTTGGGGATCTCCTGTTCTGTTTGTGGCCAAGAGGGACGGTACCATCCGCTTATGCATTGACTATCGTTCCCTCAATGAAGTTACAATCAAGAACAAATACCCACTTCCCAAGATCGAAGATCTGTTTGATCAGCTCAGCGGAGCCAAGGTATTCTCCAAGACCGACCTCAGATCTGGGTACTACCAGCTGAAGATCAGACCCCAAGATATTCCGAAGACGGCATTCGTAACCAGATATGGCCTGTACGAGTGCACGGTCATGTCTTTTGGGTTAACCAATGCCCCAGCTTACTTCATGTATCTCATGAATAAAGTCTTCATGGAATATTTGGACAAGTTTGTTGTTGTCTTCATTGATGACATTCTTGTGTTCTCGAAGTCGTAGGAAGAGCACGAGCAACACCTGAGGATGGTCCTAGACAAGCTTCGTGAGCACCAACTGTATGCCAAATTCAGCAAGTGTGAGTTCTGGCTTCGAAAAGTTGGATTCTTAGGTCATGTCTTGACCGAGGAAGGATTATCTGTTGATCCTGCAAAAATCGAAGCTGTGACCCAATGGCAATCTCCAACGACCGTCAAGGAAGTCAGAAGCTTCCTCGGATTAGCGGGCTATTACCGCAAGTTCGTGGAAGGATTCTCTAGCATTGCACGACCAATGACTCAGCTCCTCAAGAAGGACAAGAAGTTCGAGTGGACGCCAAAATGTGAAGAGAGCTTCCAAGAGCTCAAGAAGAGATTGACCACCGCCCCAGTTCTGGCAACACCTGATATTCACAAGGAGTTCGTGATATATTGTGATGCCTCTCGAACCGGATTGGGAAGCGTTCTGATGCAAGAAGGCCGCGTCATAGCATACCTCTCCAGGCAGCTACGACCCCATGAGGAGAACTACGCTACTCACGATCTTGAGCTAGCGGCAGTAGTTCATGCCTTGAAGACATGGCGGCATTACCTCCTAGGGAAACGGTGTGAGATTTACACAGACCACAAAAGTCTGAAGTATATTTTCACCCAAAAGGAATTGAACATGAGGCAACGGAGATGGTTGGAACTCATCAAAGATTATGACCTCAGTGTTCAGTATCACCCTAGGAAGGCTAACGTGGTGGCCGATGCCTTAAGCAGGAAGGCTTGCACTTTGAATGCCATTATTCAGAAAAGGCAGCCAGCCTTGTTTAAGGAGATCGAACAATTCAGTTTGGAATTGGTCACCCCTGGATTTCTGGATCATTTGGAAGTCAGACCAACCCTGATGGACGACGTCAAGAAGGCACAAGATGGACATGCAAGCATCGAAGGCATCAAGAGGAAGATGAAGCTGGGCAAGGCTCCAGGATTCTCCGAAGACGAGCACGGGATTGTTTAGTACAAAGGTCGCCTCTGCGTACCAAACAACACCGAGCTGAAGACGCTGATTCTGCAAGAAGCCCACGACACTCCGTATTCCATCCACCCTGGAGGAACCAAGATGTACCAAGACTTGAAGGCACGATTCTGGTGGCACGGTATGAAGAGAGAGATTGCAACCTATGTTGCAAAGTGTGATGTGTGCCAAAGGGTTAAGGCTGAATATCAGCGACCTGCTGGATTGCTTCAACCACTCAAGGTTCCTGAGTGGAAGTGGGATAAAGTCGGAATGGACTTCATCACTGGATTACCAAGGTCGAATAGAGGACATGACTCTATCTGGGTCATAGTCGATCATTTGACCAAAGTAGCCCATTTCATTCCTGTCAAGACTATCTACTCAGGTAACCAGCTGGCAACTCTCTATATCAACCGAATCGTAAGTCTTCATGGTGTTCCCAAGGAGATTGTGTCAGATCGAGGCACCCAATTCACTTCTAGGTTATGGAAGAGATTCCAAGAAGCCTTGGGAACCAAATTGTCTTTCAGCACAGCTTTCCACCCACAGACCGGAGGACAGACTGAGCGAGTCAATCAGATTCTCGAAGACATGCTCCGAGCCTGTGTCCTGGCATATGGAGCCAAGTGGGAAGACTGTCTCCCTTTTGCCGAGTTCTCCTATAACAACAGTTACCAGTCAAGCCTTCATATGGCACCATTTGAGGTGTTGTACGGACGCAGATGTCGCACACCCCTCAACTGGTCAGAGACTTGAGAAGGACTAGTCTTTGGACCGGATATTCTTCGCGCAGCAGAAGAGCAAGTCCAACTAGTCAGAGAGCGATTAAAGGCAGCCAAGTCAAGGCAGAAGAGTTATGCTGACACTCGACGCCGAGACATGAGTTTCCATGTCGGGGACCATGTGTACCTGCGGGTAACTCCTCTGAAGGGAACCAAGCGTTTCCATGTCAAGGGGAAGCTCGCACCAAGGTTAATTGGACCCTTTGAGATCACTGCACGATGAGGAGAAGTGGCTTATCAGTTGGAACTACCACCTGAGCTATCCGATGTGCACAATGTATTCCATGTGTCACAACTCCGAAAATGTCTCCAAGTTCCGGACAAGCCCGATCTCTACAAGGATGTGGATCACCAAGCCATTGATCTGCAGCCTGATTTGACCTACCGCGAGAAGCCCATTCGTATTCTGGACGAAGCAGAACGACGTACGCGGAGCCGTACCATCAAGTACTTCAAGGTCCAGTGGAGCAACCACACCGAAGCAGAAGCAACCTGGGAACGAGAAGACTATCTTAGATCCGAGTTTCCCGACCTCTTTTAAGCCCTAGTTTAGGAATCTCGGGGACGAGATTGTTGTAAGGGGGGTAGGTCTGTCACACCCTGCATTTTGTAACATGTTATTTGTATCTTTGAAGCATGAAAATTTGGACCAGCAATTTTTTTTTTTTAGCATCATTTGGCTTTTATTTGGAATTGAGTTTTCTTCATATGCTTTTTCATGTGCTCATTAAAGTCAACTATGATCTCTTGTAGATTTCATCTCCATACCCAAAACTTCTGCCCAATGATCATGCCAAGTGTTGTATAGCAGTATAGTGTTTTCTTACAAAATTATTTTGGCCAAAAAGTATTTTATAAATTTAGTTTTCCAAAAACCCCTGAATTGAGATTTGCACTGCAAGTACTTGATTTAGGGTGAGAAAATTATTTCAAAAGGTTTATTTGAGACCTAGTAGTCATAGGACTCCCAGAAACCACAAAGGTATAATTTTAAAAGTTATTTTCCTATTTTATTTAAAAGCTTTTTCTTAAGGCCAGAAATGGTCTTTAATAGGGAAAAATTATTTAACTATTTCAAAAATATTTGCCAAAATTCAGAGAGACTCAGAGGACATATATTGTCCATATATAAGAGTTTCAACACTTGGTCATGTTCAAAAAAATGGGCTAAACCCTCTAAAACCCTTTCTGGATATTTCAAGCTTTTGAAATATTTACAAAGGAATTTTTCTCCAAAAATTCCAGGGAAATTCTATCATGTCATATATGACATATTTGATGATCTTGCCAAGTCCCATGCCTTGGGAAGCAAGAAAACACCCTCAAACCCCTTCATAACCATTCTGTCCATATTTGAAGTTTGAGCAACTTTACATTGCCAAACTTGTCCAAATGCTCTCAAACTTGGTGCACATGCTAGAATGACCTAATGAGGCATCTAGACCAAATGGCACAAGATTTGGAATAGAGCAACTTGATCAGATCACCTCAAAACCCTTTCTGTTCAAATGCAAATTTGAACAACTTTACATTACCAACTTTTTATCTGGAGCTTCAAACTTTGTGGGCATGATCAATACCCCAAATGATGATGCTACACCAAGTGGTGCATCAAGGGGAGATGATTAGCTTGACTCAATCAAGATGAAACTGTTTCTGTTGATTTCTAGGGTTCACCAAAGTTACATTGGCTAGTTTCTTCAAATGAGCCCAAATTTGGTGAAGCACCCTATTTTCTCATGTCTTTCAACCCTGCTAAGTGCCATGTCAAGTGGAGCTCATTTACTTGACCAAACACTGATCAAACACCTTCTGCAGAATTGCTAAAACCTCCAACTTGATCACTTTTACTTTTCTCCATGGCCTCAACTTCTTACCACTTGATCATTGAGTTACTAGCTACCTCCAGTAACTCCCCCAGCACCCCAGCTCCATGATTGAGGGGTGAAAGCCCTGATTTACCTTGCTGTACAGCAAGCTTTCACCATTTCACCAACACTCTCACTCTCTCTCAGCATCTCCGGGGCATCCAAGGCCTCAGGCCAATTCTTTACTCTTCCCTCTACGTGCTGGACACTGTTGGACACGCTGGTTTGGACCAAACCGGCGAGAGCGCGCTGATGCCAGCAATACGCATGCTCTGGAGCGCGCAACAGTACACCTCCGCACGCTGGCTCCGGCCAATCAACCTCCCCCAACAGCCTCGGCCCTCCCCCTCGCGCCAGTCGAGGCCCCTCGACGTCCGCGACCTCCCCGGCGCTGTCCCCCCCTCCTCCTGCGCCCTCCAGTGGCCGTCGTCGCACGCGCGCTGGCCGCCCACGGCGGCCACTCCTCTGCCTCGCACGCGCGCACTCCTCTGACGTTCCCCCGCTTCTCTTTCTCCCTCTGCTGGACGTGGAGCTCGTCTAGGAACTCCACAGACCCATTCCCTTGGCCTCCCATGCGCTGTAGCCTCGAGCCGGAGCTCGCCGACGCACTGGACCACGGGTCCCCGTCGAGCTCCTATAAATAGCCCCTCCCGAGCCTCTCCAGCACCATCACCAGCCTCACTCCTCTCCACTGATCCCCCCAGCACCTCCAGTTCGACCCCAGGAGGTCCCAGTGCTCGGGATCGACCGGAGCGCCGCCGCGTCGGGCCGCCGGCGATCTCGTGGTACGGGCCTCCCCTGCCCCTCCTTTCACCTGTTTCGGAACCATCGAGCCACCCTGACCCTTTTCCCCCTGTTTCCCCCTCCGTTTGCAGTCGGAAACGACCGGAGCATCAACCCTCCGACGAGCTTCCGCCGTCCCACCTCGCCGCCGGTGAACCGGACCTCCCCGCCGTACCGCACCACCACCCCTACATCCGCGACACGACACTGAGCTCATCCCTGCCCTCCGTTGCCGTCGCCGTGGCCGGAATCCTCGCCGGTGAGCTCGCCGTCGCCGTGGCCGTGGGGTTAGAGATGACAGGCGGGCCCCGCCTGTCATCCCCTAACCTCTCTCCCCCTCCTCTGTGCCACTGACCCACGGCCCCCGCCCGTCAGGTTTGAAAACCTGACGTGCGCGCGCAGGCTCCCGTGCGGTTGGGCTGGACCGCATGGGCCGTGCACTGTGGACCCCTCTGGCCCAGTGCACAGGACCCTTTTTCCTTTTTCTTTTCTGTTAATGTTTTAAACATTTCTACAGAAAAGAATATTGATCCAAATTAAATAATTCCAACTCCTAAAATCTTGTAATATTCCAACCTATTTAATGGTACTACTTTCACTCAAATCCATGAAACTTTGCTGTACTGTTCAAATTTAAATTCAAATTTGGGCAGTAATACTCCTGTTCAAAAATCAACATATTCCATTCTGTTACTCCAAAACTCCAACTAAGATTTTTTCCCATCTTAGAAATCCCTCTAGTATTTTACAAAAATGAGTTGACATTTTTCTGAGCACTTTGATTTTTCTGTTTTATTTGTATTCTTATTTTCCCGTGGTTATTATGCGACGTATAGATCCCGTATTTGACGAAGTTGCTGTGGAAGAAGAAGGAGAAGGATTTGAAGACTTTGAAGACCAAGCCAATCCAGGTAAGCAACCCTTTGACCATGATACACTTGTTCCTCGGAACCCGTTTGTTTCCGATGCATGATGATAGGGTTACGATGGTAACCTAGATGAACCACCACATGATGCATGCTTTATCGTTGATCTTGCTATATGCTAGAGGACATGCAAAATAGTTGGTCATGATGCTTATATGATGCATGTGTGATTTGAACCCTCGTAGTTGAAATCTTTGCATGAACCCATCGGGTGCCCCTAATGCCCGAGGGTGATGATGTGTTAGGTCATCACTTGAGAAAGAAGTGATGTGCCGGTAAATCATGTGCATGGTGGAATGATGGATTAGATTTATGTGTGACTACCGTCCCAACCAAACATGTGCAACCACACTACCCCTTATGGGACGGGGCTTTATTGATTACTTAGGCCGATACTAGCATGGTGCCCTCATTACTAGTGACGGGAAGACTTGAGGTCTTTCCCGGGACGGGGTCGTGCTTGGATAGACGACCATGACTGTTTTTACAGGGCACCGGACACACCGTTGGTCCCTTCGGGTACGCGTGACATTGAAATTAGGGCAAGTCCCGTGATCTATTGTTGTACCCGAGGGCCGTGTACCAACGAGTGGACTCTATGTTAGTGTCGTCTAAGGAAAGGTAATGACCGGGTGCTTACCCCGGGTACTTGAGGTACCGCGGGTCGTGGATGACACGGAAGTTCCCCGGATCTTGTGGGTAAAGTGCGCAACCTCTGCAGAGTGTCAAACTATTCGAATAGCCGTGTCCACGGTCATCGACAGTTGGGTGGTGCTACTTAAAGTATGTCCAGAATTTTACTTCATCGGTGTTGGAATGTGTGTGATAAGTCAAGGATGGTGACTTGACTCGATGAGTTGAATCATATTCATGTTGATATCGGTAACCTGTCTTCGAGGTTACGCGAGGTTATTGATGCATAAACTTGATGGTAGAATATTTGTTCTAGCCTTGCTAGATTGATCATTATTATTCAATTGCACTGTTACTTGAACCACATCATGGGTTGCTTGCGAGTACATTCAAAGTACTCATTGGCTTGCCACTGGTTATTTAATTGGCCAGGCATGGAAGAGCAGGAATATGAGGAAGAGTTCTTTGGAGACGATCATGCGAACTAGGACGCTATCCCAGTCAGAATGCCTGTAGGGTTAAGGCAGATGGCATGGGTTCTACCCGTTTATCGAAGACTTCCGCTATTTGAGTTATTTGCTATTCAGCCCGTGAGGCTCTATCTATGTAAGACTTGGCCATAATGGCCTTAATTCGTGTAAGACTATTTGTATGGATGTAAGACTCTTGTTATTTCAGCTTCTGTGTGTTCAGTGAGCATTGATCTCTGGGATCACTGTACACGTGCATTCGGTGATCTCGACTTCTAAGTCGGGGTCCCCACAGAGGAACAGTTTGCTCCTGCAGATCCAAGGGTCTGTACAGTTGAAGCAGGCGTTCCCGACAAGCCTTGCCCCGGCAGGCTTGCCGGGGGACCATCAGCTCCGGCAGAGCCGTAGGTTCTTGCCGTAGAAGCTGAGGTTCCCGCAGCAGCCCTCATGCCTTTAGTCCTTGTTGTTGAGCCTCAGGCTCCAGCATGGGCACAGCAAATCGTCCGTTTTCTGCAAACTGGAGAACTTCCCGACGAGCCAGAAGAGATAGAGAAGATAACCAGGCAGTCAAGTATGTACCAGTTCGTTGGCAATGAACTGTACAGAAGAAGACTCAATGGTGTCAGGTTGAAGTGCATTTCCAGGGAAGATGGGCAGAAGCTGTTGGCAGAGATACATGGAGGCATATGTGGCCACCACATTGGCGCAAGGGCACTTGCCGGGAAGGCGTTCCGGCAAGGGTTCTTCTGGCCAGAAGCCCTCCAAGATGCAACTGCACAAGTAACCAAATGTGAAGCGTGTCAGTTCCATGCCAAGCAAATTCACCAGCCAGCTCAAGCTCTCCAGACGATCCCTTTGTCCTGGCCCTTCTCGGTCTGGGGGCTCGATATCCTCGGCCCCTTTCCCCGCGCTCCCGGGGGCTTTGAGTACTTGTACGTTGCGATCGACAAGTTCACAAAGTGGCCAGAAGTGGAACCGGTGAGAAAGGTGACAGCACAGTCAGCAGTCAGGTTCTTCAGATCGATTGTTTGCCGTTTCGGAATCCCTAACAGGATCATCACCGACAACGGCACACAATTTACAAGTCGCACCTTCATGCAGTACGTCCAAGACCTTGGTGCCAAGGTCTGCTTCGCTTCTGTTGCTCACCCGAGGAGCAATGGTCAAGCGGAGAGGGCCAATGCTGAAGTGCTGCGCGGACTCAAGACAAGAACCTTCGACAGGCTGCGCAAGTGCGGAAGAAACTGGATAGAGGAGTTGCCAGCAGCTCTTTGGTCAATCAGGACGACACCGAATCGAGCCACCGGACAGGCACCCTTTGCTCTTGTCTATGGAGCAGAGGCAGTTCTCCCCACGGAACTCGTATATGGATCTCCTCGAGTGCTCGCTTATGATGAGCTCGAGCAAGAGCAACTGCGACAAGATGATGCATTGCTCCTCGAGGAGGAACGTCTCCAGGCTGCTGTACGAGCTGCTCGATACCAGCAAGCCTTGCGTCGCTATCATAGCCGCAAGGTCAAGGCCAGGAGTCTCGAGGAAGGCGACCTTGTTCTTCGGCGTGTTCAGTCCGCCAAGAATTCCAACAAGTTGACGCCGAAGTGGGAAGGCCCTTATCGGGTGAGACAAGTCACAAGGCCCGACGCTGTCCGCCTTGAGACCGAAGAAGGCTTACCGGTGAGCAACTCCTGGAACATAGAGCATCTTCGCAAGTTTCACCCATAAGGCGCGGTTGCCGTGATCCGCTCCGGCAACCACCTTTTGTACAAGTCTTGCCGCTGTTGCATGTAAACCTTTGTACAAAGCCGGGCGCAGATCCCGTGCATCAGTAAAGCTTTTGTGCTTCGCACTATTTGTCATTTCCATGCTTTTCTTTGTTATTTGCATGCATCATTTGGCACCTTGTGCAACGCGCATCCCCGGTAAGCACTAGCAAGCCGTGAGGCCCTATACTTGTTTTTCCTCCTCTTTTTCCCTCTTAAGCAGAAGGAGTATTCCTCGCGCACAAGTTTGCCGGGGGGGAAGGAGATGGAGGCGTGAACCAAGTACTGTTCAAGAAAGAGAAGCCTTGTCGGGGAACAAGCAACTCATGAAAGCTAAGTTACCCAAGTTTGAGTATTTCAAACTTTTCAAATTTTTTAGTTATCTTCCTTGAACAACCACGCTTTGTATGGAAAACCTGTGCGCGAAGGAACCTACCCGTGGCTAGCCGCACCCTTACTTTGTTTCGAGCACGCTCAACGACTTAAGTGAGCTGCGACAAGTGTCGCGCCCTTACTTCGTTTTCGAGTTCGCTCAGCAACCTAAGTGTGCTGCGACTAGATGCGGCAAGGTTTCTTGCCGGCGAGGGTATTGCCAGCAGGCTGCTAAGAGTCCAGCACTCAGCGCTCGCGGCAAGGGCCCCTTGCCGGCAAGTTCCCTAAAAGCGTAGGGTAAAAAGCATACAAAGTAAAGGACCAAGAGCAAGGGAGATAACACTGCATTGGTTGCTCAAAACAAAAGTGTATATTACAAAGATAGCTTGCCGCTGTTCTAATCAACTGCTGCCTATGATTTAATTAGCAGCGGCAAAGGAAGCAGAAAGAAAAGAATCTAATCTACGCGGTCGCCTTCACGCCTCGTGATCTTGCCCACCTTGGCGACGATGTGGGCAACCTGCGCCTTCAACGCCTCCTGATCAGCTTCGGGCGGCAAGGTGCGGAGGACGTTGACGAGGTTGATGTCGGGGTTGCGGTAGACGATCTTCGACAAGACCCGCTCCATGGTGCCCATACAGAGCCGACGCGCCTCGTCGGCCAGCTGCACGGGGATCTTCTCCCGCAGCCGCGCAAGCGCCGTCGCAATTCCCCTGAAGAACAGACTCAATTTGGCGCTGTGGGGGAGACTCTCGTCCGGGGAGTACACGAGATGCTCCGCCCTCAGCGCCATCATCTCCATGTCAATATTGGCAGCGGAGGTGACCAGCTCTTCAGTCCACTGCTCCACTGCTTGGTTGAAGTTGTTCGCCGAGACGGCGGCGCTCTCCACCAAGGCCCTTTCCTTGCAGAGTTCGTCCTTCAGCTTCGTCTCGCGGTCCCGGGCGGCGTCGAGCGAGTCAGTCAGGGTGGAGACCTTCAGCTCTAAGTCAGCGATGGAGTTCTTGGCGTCAGAGAGCTCTGTGCCCTTCTCGGAGAGACATACCTGTAGCTCAGAGTTGGTGTGGGCATCTTTCTCCCGCTCCACGTTGAGCGCAGTGACTCTGTCCTCGCTCGCCTTCAGGAACAACTCCAGCTGCTCCACCTTGGCCTCCAGGTCTTTCTTGGCGGTCTCTGCGGCGGCTGCGGTGCTCCTCACCTCCTTCAGAGCCCCGCCAATGGCCTGCTCCCGGGCGGCGAGGTCGTCCTCATGGGCATCGAGGTCGACCTTCCGCTGGTTGAGTACTCCTTCTCGCCGGGACAGCTCCTCGGCGGCCAACCGCTGCTGCTCCTCGGCCTCAGCTTTTTCAAGGAGGAAGGCTTGCTGCGCCCCGGCAAGCTCTTCACGCTCCTCCGCCAAGTTGCGGAGGGCCGCCTGGTTGTCGGCGCGGAGCTCCGCGGCGCGCTTCTCAAAGTCAGCTCCAACCTTGGCGGCGAGAGCCTCCCGAGACTCCAACTTCACCTGCCTGGCCCGGTACAAGGCCAGGAGCCGACGAAGGAGTCTCTCCTCTTCGGGCTCGTCGCTGCTGCCGGGCGCTTCAACAACCTTCAATCCGGCGGAGGCGAGGACCTCTCCGTCAAAGGTCTCTCCCTCCGCGGGTGCTCGAGACGAGGACGCCCACGGGACTTGTATAAAGACCCCGTTGGCGGCCTCCAAGTAGACGCCCGACCGGTCCGCGGAAGCGGAGGGGTCGGCGGCCGGTGCAGCGTCCGGCGCTCCCGCAGCCTCCGGGCCAGCGGTATGGTCGCTGGTCCCTTCCCCAGCCGCGGCATCGGCGGTTGGGGCGGTCTCTTCAGCGGCAGGCTCATCGGCTCCAGCCATTCCCTCGGTGGCAGTGGTGTTGCCGCCGGCGCCGTGCACCTCCTCCTCAGCGGTGGCCTCCGTCTCCATCCGCTCTGGTGCAGGAGGATCTAGCAGAAGAAAAAGAAAAGAAAGGATCAAGCAAATATCCAAAAAGACAAATCCAAGAAGAAGGAGTTGCAAGGCTTACCTTCGCGGACTTCTTCGACGACGGGGTCCCTCGCCGGGGAATTCTCCCTTGGCGGCGGAGTAGTGGCCCCTGCTGGCGGAGGACCGCCTGCGCCCTCCCTTGGCGGGGTGCTCACCCTTGTCGGGCTGCTCACCCTTGGCGGGGTACTCGCCCTTGGCGGAGTACCCATCCTTGGCGGAGCGTTCTCCCTCGCCGGGGAGTTCGCCCTTGGCGGGGAGGGTGGAGCAAGTGGCTCGTCGGGGGCGACCTCCTGGCGCTCCTGCGGCTGCGGCTCCACTTCTGCACAAGACAACAAAACATCAATACAAGCAACAACCTTGAGCGCGCCCATCAAGCAAAAAGACGAATACCAGACTCACGCTGGGGGCTGCGCTGGGGGCTGCTCCTCGGAGCAGCAGGTTGGTCCGGCAAGTCTGCCGCTGGCGCGTCTCCGATCACCGCGGCGGGCTCATCGTCTTCAATCTCGACCACAGGGATCTTGGCCCTCTTCGCCATCCGCTGGGTCAAGGTCCTACGAAGCAAAACGAAAACAAGATCAGAACCAAGCAAGACAAAATTAAAGAAACTAAAAGAATTGCAAGTACTTACTCCTCTTCCTCTTCGTCGGAGCTGAGGGCGGAGAAGTCAAACTCCGCCTGGGGTGCTCCCGCGCGAGGAGCTGGAGGAGAAGGCTCCCTCGGGCGCTTGGCGGTCTCCGGGGCTGTGGGCTGTGAAGACCCGGCCCCCGTTGTCGCCGAGGACCGAGGAGCAGAAGGAGCACCCGTTCCGCTCCGGGAAGATCCCCCTCCGCTTGGCGCTCGAGCACGGGGCGCCTCCTTGACGACCTCGCTCGTCTTGGTGGCGCGCGTCGCACGGCGCGCCGGCTGCTGTCGAGACGCCTGTGGCCTCGCCGCCTCAGCTGCCTTGCGGAGGCGCTTCTTCGGTTGCTGCGTTGGGCTTGGCGGTGGCGGAGAGTTCTCCGAGGACGAGGAGGCATCGTCGTCAAGATTCAGAGATCCACCAGAGTCTTCGTCGGCCTCGGCGTCCTCCTCCTCCTCGGCGGGGCCGCTGGACTCAGTGCCGTGCCCGGCGGCCTCGCTCCCCCCGGCAACCTCGCTCGTCCCGGCAAACTTCACGGAAGGCTCCCCGGCAAACTCCTCGGGCGCAAGCTTCAGCAGCTTGAGGATTTCCGCTTCCTCTGCTTGGCTCACTGCGTCCGCGGCCTGTGCCTCTTCCACAGTGTATCCAAAGTCACCCGCAGCCGCAGCTGCGGCAGCCTCCTCCATCCTGGAGGCGATGTAAGCTATATCCCGTTCAGTAGTGGCCCGGGTGAGGCCCTTGTTCTCCTCGGCGTTGCGGGGCTTCTCGACCAAGTTGTCGAAGAAGGTCAGCACGGTATCCGGTGGAGGCTCTATCCAAGTGGGGACGACGCCATGGGAGTCGCACGCGGGCATCATCGCTCGTAGGGAATCCCGGGCAGTGCTGTTGCACAGCGGCACCACTCCCCGGGAAGGTCTGAACCACTCCGGGTGGGCCGGGTCATGCTTGAAGAGCTCCCGGACCATCCCCTTCAACTCCAAGGTAGTGAAGTTGTAGTTCAATCCAGGGCGCAGCCTCATGATGTCTGCTGCATTGCCGAATTCCCAGGCGGGCCTCTTCCTTTCTTGTAGAGGGGCGATGCGGCGACGGAGGAAATCTGCTCCAACTTCTCCGATAGTCAGATTGGCGACCCGGAGACGAATGATCCTAATGAGGGCGATATTAAGCTTGCTGTCCTCCGGGGCCAATTCACTCCAATCCCTGCCGCGCACTATGGCAGTCTGGCGCGGCAAGGTAAAGGGCTCAGGGTTATCTTCCAGCACCCAGCACCAATCGGCTCTCCACTCCTCCCACTTGCCGCGAAGTTCTCCCCTCAGGTACGAGTCCTTCTTGTTCAGCCTAAAGATCCAGGAGATGCCACCGGAGAGGGGGGCACCGGACTCTACTCTAGGCATGAAGAAATGGCGGAAGAGGGCTACATTTGGATGAACCCCAACATAGTTTTCGCACAGATGTACGAAAACGGCCATCGTAAGGATGGCATTGGGGGTGAAATCTAGAAGGTGGAGGCCGTATGTATTCATTACATCGCAAAAGAACTCCGAGAACGGAGGACACATACCACAATGGAAGAACGCAGCAAAGAAAAAGTACCCGCCGGGGAACATGTCAGCGGCGACGGCGGGGAAGACTCTGGTGCGGGGATGAGCTTGGGTCTCCCTCGCCCAGAACAAATAGTATTTGTTCCGCAGCTCCCTCGCGCCAAGCCTCGGCGCGAAGACCATGCACTTCTTCCGCAGGGCTGCCCGCTTCGCCGCCTGCTCGGACTTCTCCTTCTTGGCCTTGTCGCTCTTCGCCTTGTCGCTCTTCGGAGCCATGGCGGGGGCGGCGGAGAAAGAGGCGAGGAGGTCGACGGTGCTGCGGATGCAGGAGACGGCGGAGGAAGGAAGGGGATTGGCTCTCTGTCGACTTTTGGGAGGCGGAGGGCGATGGGGGTTTCTGGAGAATCAAGGCGCAATGAAGACGATGGAGGGGAACTGCCCCTGCTTCCTCTGCTTTTAAGGGGGAAGTGGGGGACGTTCCACATTTCCCATTAAAGAACAGGCCACGATCTCTCCCACGACGCCGCAATCGATGCGTGCCGTTAGGGAGGGATGCGGCGGATACGGAAGGGGATACGGCTTGCCGTGGGCCGCGCGTGCCCGTGCACTGTCTTGGGCCTGGCCCAACAGCGCTCGGCACCGTGTGTGCCCAGGCCCGGGGGCTCCTGTCAGTGTACTAAGATAGGGGTACCTTAGTACCCCAACTTGTGCACGGGCAGTAGCAGCTTCCCGTGGCAGGGCTTACCACGTGCTCGCCGGAAACCTTTCTGGTCCCTATAAAGCCATTCAAGAACAAAGTATACAAGTCAGAAGATCAAGGCCCCGGCAAGAGGAGCTTGCCGGGAAGGCCGTACCAAGCTCAAGGTTATCACTTTAACACAAGACCCTGGCAAGAGGAGCTTGCCAGGAAGGCCAAGGAACACATATCTCAAGAGATGCCTCGGCGCACCTTGCGCTCCGGCAGGACCCGGAGAGCGACAAGATTCCGGGCCCGGCAAGATCACTACCCCGGCAAGGCGCTTGCCGGGGAAACCTACGCTGTGTGCCCGCGCTCCAGCTCATCGGCCCACGCGTCGCCCTGGGGCCCTTCCAGGGGCACGTGGCAGATGGCTGTGCAGCCTGGGGCACACGGTGGCAAGCCACGGTGACGAGGCTACCGCCGTGGCGAACGGAGAAGCATGGACGGACACTTTTGGGGTCGACGGCGACGGGCATTTAATGCCCTTGTCCCCCACTGTCAAAGTTAGGTGAAGACCACTGTTCATCCACTGTTCATCCACTGTTCACGCACTGTTACAACTACCACCAAATTTACACTTTTACCCTCCTCTACGTTGACACCTGTCGGTGACCCCTTTGAGCTATAAAAGGAGGCCCATGCACAACGTAGAGGGGGTTCAGTTCGAAACCTAGACAACTCTCTCGCTCGGTGTAGCTAGTACTGTAGATCTTCAAGCTCCCGAGCCCAAGAACTCAATACAACCTAAGCAGGAGTAGGGTTTTACGCGTCCGCGTGGCCCGAACCTGGGTAAAACTGCCCGCGTGTGCTCCTCGATCTGCTCTCCGTGCTCCCTCCGCTCCCTTACCGCAACGTAGAAGGGGCTCCGGTCCCATAGGTGCTCGTGGGAGGACAGTTTCCCCCGACACTCGGTGAGACCGAGTGGATCTAATCGGTAGCAACGAGGTAGAAAACCTAGATCAATTTAATGGTTTCGATGAGACTGAATGGGAATAGGTTGGTCTGACCGAAAAGCACTAAGAGGTTTTGGAAGTCAGCCCTTGACGGATCGGTGGCTCCGAGTGCTCCTCTCCCGAAGGGTACGAAAAAGAACTTGTTCAAATCTTGTGATGTAGCATGAATAAAATTTGAGACAAGATGAGCATATATAGCTAGAGAAGGTTCTTAGGCATTCTTGTCCATCCAAATAAAAACCAAACAATCAAAACAACAAATGGATGTCCTCGAATGAAGAAAAATTATGTAACCAACATGCTCACACAATAAAATAGCAAATAAAATATGCGTCAAAGCATGCACAAACAATTCTAGCATCTATCAACCAATTGGCGATGACTAGGTCATCTATGTATGAGTATATTGACTTAGGAGTCAAATGAGAACATTTGATCATATGTCATACTCATCGTTTAAGCACAAGTGGGGTTACCACTTTTACATAAAGCATTGATGCGTTCACACAATTAGAGTTGCTTTAGCGCATTTTTTTAGAGCAAAGCCACCTCTAGATGTGATACCCCCTAAGAGGGATGAACTAACCTTGGGTTTTATCAATGATGACTTCATGTAGACGTTGAAGATGTGGATGCTCAAAGTTGATGTAGATCATTTGGAGCAATCCATTGGAGTGTTGCACTTTCATTACCTACATGGGTTAGTCCCACAAGGAACATACAAGGATATCCATAGACATAGAGTGAAACACACATATGATGATGTCCATGAAAACATTAAGTTACTTTGTCCCTTGTTTTACCAACAAGAGGGTTTGTGACTCCATGAACTACTGCAAGATATGAAAGTTGATTGCACATGTCCTTGCCGAAATGAATATGAGTGAGGTTAGTTGGCAGAGTCACCCTCAAGAACTGTCTAGTTCTTCTTATTAGGGATCCACATCAACTTGATGGGAATCCTTGGAATTGTAGTCGTACTTGATGAAGTAGAACTTGAAATAGTCTTGGGAACCCACTTGACCATGGCCTTAGGGGCTTCTTCAAATGCGTCAATCACTTCTTGAAGCTTGTGCTTGCCTTTTAGCTTGTGGTTTTGTGGTGGAAGGTCGTCTTGAGCTTGTATTCCTTTAAAAGAAGTGGGGTCGTACTTCTCCTATTGAGGAACAAACTTTGTCTTGGGGTATTGATCTTCTTCCCACTCAACTCCATTGGCATTGGACTTTTGTTCAAAACCAACACCTTGATTCTTTCGGTGCCCTCCTTGCTTCCGTACAATTTCCTCAAATTGCTTACTTCCCGCAAGGATCTTGTAAACACCTTTCTCTATAATTCCCTTCAATAAACTATTTTCTTGCTCAAGTGTAACTTGGCTAAGAGAATCATTAGTGGAATCAAGAGAACTACTATAAACAAAAATATTGGATTTAACATTGTTATTATTACTACTAGAGGAAGAATCTTTCTTGTTCTTGTTACTAGATTTTACTTGTGGCATATAGGTAGACAAGAGTAAACGCCTGGAAATGTAAGAAGAACTCTTCTTTTGAAGATTATCATTGATAGCTTTTAGGAACCCATACTCTTGCTCTAAATTTAGCTTCTCGAAGCATAGCTTCTCATGAGTCCTTACGAGCTCTCTATGATCCTCTAGAGTTGTTTCATGAGCTAACTTAAGAGTGTTAGTTCTTTAGTTAGACGCTCAATATCCTTCTTATCATTGTCATTAGTTTCATCTTGATTAACGTGATTACTAGCAAGTTCATCATAGTATCATCACTAGTTTTGTCAACAAGTAAATCATCATCACCTAGCAAATCATCTTCATCACTATTGAAATCAAGATAATTGGGGTGTGATACCTTAGGGCCTTTAGCCATGAAGAATATTCCAATTCCTTCATTTGGTGAGTCAAATATATCGTAGGAGTTTGATGACACAAGAGCAATTCCGGCAACACCTTCATCTTGAGTATATTCGGAGTCAGAGTGATAGCTTCTCTCAGGGTAGTTGTCGGAGTCAGAACCGGATACCCTTTCACCAACGTGAGCTTGATGTCTTCGTCTTGTGTTGCTCTCAGATGACTCGTCCTTCCTTTCCGAATCCTTGCTTCTACGAGAGGGTTTTCGTTCATAACGATCATCTCTACTCCTTCTCTCTCTTTGAGGTGATTCATCTCTTCTCCTTCTCCTTCTTGGTGAATCTTCTCTTTTCTTGTAGGGATCCGTACACTCATTGGTGTAGTGTTCGGGTCTTCCACAATTGTAGCAATTACAATCACGAGTATAAGACCTTTTGTCATTGTAGGATATTGACTTGGAGTTCTCTCTTTGCTTCTAGTTTTGTAGAACTTGTTGAAGTTCTTCACCATTAAGCTCAATTCTTCATTGAAGATTTGTTTCTCACTTGATGTTGTAGGAGCATCACTGTAACGCCCCCGGACACACCCGCCGGTGGTCGTTACTTTTGGCGGAATCTAGACTGGCCCCACAGACCAATACTAGTCTTTTCTGCGCACTTTGTCCTCACTCGTGCGCACCCGGGAGCAACTTCTCGATCGGTCACCCATCCTGAAACTACTCCAAGCTGAGCACGCTTAACTTTGGAGTTCTGTCCGAATGGGCTCCCGGAAAAGAAGGAATTCCTTATTTATATGAGTAGTCTATCATCCCTAATAAGCCACGCTATCACATACATCCCCACTCAGAGGAACCGACGTCCTCATCGGGCCACAAGAACATTCCCTCTTGGCACATACGTCTGTGCTTCCAGTCCGACACATGTGACATGCCGTGTGCCACGACGGGTCACAAACGTCATGCATAACATGACCGCGCACCTGTCCGCAAACATCCGAGTAACCGCGAGGGTCGGCTCTGATACCAACTTGTAACGCCCCCAAACACACCCGCTGGTGGTCGTTACTCCTGGCGGGATCTAGACTGGCCCCACAGATCAATACTAGTCTTTTCTGCGCACTTTGTCCTCACTCATGCGTACCCGGGAGCAACTTCCCGGTCGGTTACCCATCCTGAAACTACTCCAAGCTGAGCACGCTTAACTTTGGAGTTTGTCCGAATGGGATCCCAGAAAAGAAGGAATTCCTTATTTATATGAGTAGTCTATCATCCCTAATAAGTCAGGCTATCACAATCACTTGAAGCTTTCTAAGCACCACTTGACTTGTTGTGAAGCTCTTCCTTATCCTTGAGTGACATTTTATAAGCAACAATTCTACCAATGACTTCCGTTGGCTTGAGATCTTTATAGTTGGGCATCATTTGGATCAATGTGCACATGGTATCATATTTTCCATCCAAGGCTCTTAGGATCTTCTTGACGATGAATTTGTCGGTCATCTCTTTGCTTCCTAAGAGGACAATCTCATTTGTGATGAGAGCAAGTCTAGAGTACATCTTGGCGACTCCTTAACCTTCCTTCATCTTGAACTTGTCAACTTGACTTTGAAGCACGTCTAATTTAGATTCCTTGACGGACTCAGTACCTTCGTGCATATCAACCAAAGTATCCGAAATTTCCTTTGCATTCTCAAGGCGGATGATTTTCTTGAATTCTTTGGGGCAATGCTACTTCTTGAGCTTGCGTTGGTTTTTCCCTTGAAGAGGAAAGGGTGATGCAGCAAAGTAGACATAAGTATTTCCCTCAGCTTGAGAACCAAGGTATCAATCCAGTAGGAGATGAACACACAAATCACCAATACCTGCACAAACAATCAAACAACTTGCACCGAACACGATAAAGGGGTTGACAATCCCTTCACGGTCACTTGCTAAAGTGAGATCTGATAGAGATAGATAAAGAAAAGATAAAATAAATAGATTGGAAAGTAAAAGATTGCAAAATAATATATCAGAAACTAATATTATGGAAAATAGACCCGGGGGCCGTAGGTTTCACTACATACTTCTCTCTTGAAGGAAAATAATACGATGGGTGAACGAATTACTGTCGAGCAATTGATAGAAAAGCGCAAAGTTATGACGATATCCCAGGCAATGATTATGAAATATAGGCATCACGTCTGTGTCAAGTAGACCGAAACGATTCTTCATATACTACTATTACTCCACACATCGACCAAAATGATTCTGCATCTAGAGTATTAAGTTCATGAAGAACAGAGTAACACTTTAAGTAAGATGACATGATATAGAGGAATTAACTCAAGCAATATGATTAAAACCCCTCCTTGATGGCAACAATACAATACGTGCCTCGCTACCCCTACTTTGTCACTTGGTGAGGACACTGCAAGATTGAACCCAAAGCAAATCACCTCTCCCATTACAAGAAAAACCAATCTAGTTGGCCAAACCAAACCCCTAGTTCAAAGAGAAATACTAAGATACCAAATCTTGCATATAATAATTCAGAGAAGACTCAAATAATATTCATCGATAAGCTGATCATAAATCCACAATTCATCGGATCTTGACAAACACACCGTAAAAGGAGAGTACATTGGCTAGATCTCTAAGAATATTGAGGAGAACATGGTATTGAGAATCAAAGAGAGAGAAGAGGCCATCTAGCTACTAGCTATGGACCCGTTGGTCTGTGGTAAACTACTCATGCTTCATCGGTAGGGCAATGGTGTTGATGTAGAAGCCCTCCATGGTCGAATCCCCCTCCGGTAGAGTACCGGAAAAGGCCTCCAGATGGGATCTCACGGGTACAGAAGGTTGCGGCGGCAGAAAAGTGTTTTCATGGCTTCCTGTGAGGGTTGGGAATATTTGATAATATATAAGCAGAAGAGGTTGGTCAGGGGAGCTGCGAGGT
>LR738712.1:594856875-594885708 GCA_902687465.1 Secale cereale
GCGTGCCCTACCCCTGGGCACGCCTTGAACCCTTGTCACCGCCTCGCGTCTCTTCTGACTTGGACTCCATGTCCCCTTGGTGTCTCCATTGTAAAGTTTCATTCCGTTTGCACTCCGTCTAGTATTCCTTTTCTGCGAAACTCAAAAACAAGGAAAAACAGAAACTGGCACTGGGCTCTAGGTTAATAGGTTAGTCCCCAAAATAATATAAAATGGCATGTAAATGCATATAGAACATCCAAAATAGATAATATAATATCATGGAACAATAAAAAATTATAGATACATTGGAGACGTATCAAGCATCCCCAAGCTTAATTCCTGCTCGTCCTCAAGTAGGTAAATGATAAAATAGATTTTTTATGTGGAATGCTACCTAACATATTTATCCTTGTAATTTCTTTATTGTGACATGAATATTCAGATCCGTATGATTCAAAACAAAAGTTCATATTAACATAAAAACAATAATACTCCAGGCATACTAGAAAGCAAATCATTAAGCTTAAAAAATAACATGGCTAAAGAAAGTTTCCCTACAAAATTATATAGTCTTTTTATGCTCCCTCTTCTCATCACAAAGTACAAATCATGCCCACCCCGGTGTCAGCCAAGCAATTGTTTCATACTTTTTAACGTGCTTCAGCTTTTTCAACTCTTCACGCAATACATGAGCGTGAGCCATGGACATAGCACTATGGGTGGAATATAAGGTGGTAATAGACAAAAGTAGGGAGAAAGTCTCACATCAACTAGGCAAATCAATGGACTATGGAAATGTCCATCAATTGATATCAATGTGAGTGAGTGGGGATTGCCATGTAACGGATGCACTAGAGCTATAAGTGTATGAAATCTCAGAAAGAAAACTAGTGGGTGTGCATCAACTTGCTTGCTCAGGAAGACCTAGGGCATTTGAGGAAGCCCATCGTTGGAATATAAAAGCCAAGTTCTATAACGAAAATTCCCACTAGTAATATATCAAAGTGACAAAATAGGAGACTCTCTATCATGAAGAACATGGTGCTACTTTGAAGCACAAGTGTGGAAAATGATAGTAACATTGTCCCGTCTCTCTTTTTCTCTCATTTTTTAGGACAGACTCTTTTGGCCTCTTTATTCATAACCTCACATGGGACAATGTTCTAATAATGATGATCATCACACTTTTATTTACTTACAACTTGATACTAGAATAAAAATATGACTCTATACGAATGCCTCTGGCGGTGTACTGGAATGTGGAATGATCAAGAGTGTCATGTATAAATATGAAGGGTGGCCAAGCCACAAATACTATGCCAACTACATGATCATGCAAAGCAATATGACAATGATGGTGTGTGTCATAATAAACGGAACGGTGGAGTTACATGACAATATATCTCGGAATAGCTATGAAAATGCTATAATATGTAGGTATGGTAGCTGTTTTGAGGAAAGATATATGGTGGGTTTAATGAACAGACGAAAGTTGCGCGGTACTAGAGTGGCTAGCAAGGTGGAAGGGTGAGAGTGCGTATAATCCATGGACTCAACATTAGTCATAAAGAACTCACATAATTAGTGCAAAAAGTTTATTAGCCCTCGAAGCAAAGTACTACTATGCATGCTCCTAGGGTAGAGGTTGGTAGGAGTTAACCATCGCGTGCTCCCGACCTCCACGCAAAGAGAAACAATCAAGACACAATGCACTTCAATTTGGTTACATAGTTAGGAGACCATGCGTGCATGCTACGGGAATCACAAACCTTAACACAATTATTTCTTCAACTCCAAAATTTACTACTAGCATGACTCTAATGTCACCATCTTCATATCTCAAAACAATTATAAGGAATCAAACTTCTCATAGTATTCAATGCTCTATATATGATTTTTTATTATATCTCCCTTGGATGCCTATCATATTAGGACTAAATTCATAACCTAAACAAATTACCATGCTGTTTATGGACTCTCAAAATAATATAAGTGAAGCAAGAGAGTTCAACAATTTCTATAAAATAAGGCCATCGCCGTGCTCTAAAAAGATATAAGTGAAGCACTAGAGCAAAATTGCCTAGCTCAAAAGATATATGTGAAGCACATAGAGTATTCTAATAAATCACGATTCAAGCGAGTCCCTCTCAAAAAGTGTGTACAACAAGGATGATTGTGTCAAACTAAAAGTCAAAGACTCAAATCATACAAGACGCTCCAAGCAAAACATATATCATGTGGTGAATAAAAATATAGCCTCAAGTAAAGTTACTGGTAGATGAAGACGAAAGAGGGGATGCCTTCCGGGGCATCCCCAAGCTTAGGCTCTTGGTTGTCCTTGAATATTACCTTGGGGTGCCTTGGGCACCCCCAAGCTTAGGCTCTTGACACTCCTTATTCCATAGTCCATCAAATCCTTACCCAAAACTTGAAAACTTCACAACACAAAACTCAACAGAAAACTCGTGAGATCCATTAGTAAAACAAATTCAATCCCTACTAGTAGGTACTGTCGTGAACTCATTATTATTTTATATTGATGTAATATCTACTGTATTCCGACTTTTCCATAGCTCACACCACCGATACTAGCCATAGATGTATCAAAATAAGCAAACAACACGTAGAAAACAGAATCTGTCAAAAACAGAACAATATGTAAAGATGCGACTTGATGTAAAACTTCTGTAACTCTAAAAATTCTTAAAAATTAGGAAAACGTGGGTAATTTGTAGACCAGAAACTTGTAAAAAATTAAGAATTTATCGCGCTGCAGTATGATACGTCTCCAACGTATCTATAATTTTTGATTGTTCCATGCTATTATTTATGAAGTCTTGGATGTTTAATGGGCTTTATCATTCACTTTTATATCATTTTGGGACTAACCTACTAACCCAAAGGCCCAGTCCAGATTGCTGTTTTTTGCCTATTTCAGGGTTTTGCAGAAAAGGAATATCAAACAGAGTCCAAACGGAATGAAACCTTCGCGAGAGATATTTTTGGAGGAAATCACGCTCGGGAGTCTTCGGGGCCAAGTCAGGGGACGTGGGACCAGCCCTCGAGGGTGGGGGCGCGCCCCCTTCCCAGGGCGCCCCCTGCCTCGAGGCTGGCCCACACGGCCCCAGGTGCCCCCCTTCTTCCTATATATACCTACGTACCCCAGAAACTCCATACACAGAGATAAAACCCTAATTCCACCGCCGTAGCTGCTGTTCCCGTGGAGATCCCATCTTAGAGCCTGTTCCGGGAGGGGGATCCATCACGGAGGCCTTCGTCATCATCATCATCGCCCTCACCATGAGTTGTGAGTAGTTTACCACAGACCTTCGGGTCCATAGCTAGTATCTAGATGGCTTCTTCTCTCTTTCCGGATCTCAATACAAAGTTCTCCTCGGTCTTCGAGGAGATCTATTCGATGTAATCTCTTTTTGTGGTGTGTTTGTCGAGATCCGATGAATTGTGAGTTTATGCTCAAGGCTATCTATGAAAGATATTTGGTTCTTCTCTGAACTTTTTATGTGTGTTTATAATATTCTTGCAAGTCTCTTCGAATTATTGGTTTGGTTTGGCCTACTAGATCTATAGTTCTTGCAATGGGAGAAGTGCTTGGCTTTGGGTTCAATCTTGCAGTGTCCTTTCCCAGTGACAGTAGTGGCAGCAAGGCACGTATTGTATTGTTGCCACCGAGCATAAAAAGATGGGGTTTTCATCATATTGGTTGAGTTTATCCCTCTACATCATGTCATCTTGCTTAAGGCGTTACTCTGTTCGTATGAACTCAATACACTAGATGCATGCTGGATAGCGGTTGATGTGTGGAGTAATAGTAGTAGATGCAGAATCGTTTTGGTCTACTTGTCTCGGACGTGATGCCTATATACAATGATCATGCCTAGATAGTCTCATAATTATTCGCTTTTCTATCAATTGCTCGACAGTAATTTGTTTACCCGCCGTAGAATATCGCTATCATGAGAAATGCCACTAGAGAAAACTATGCCCCCCGGGTCTATTCTCAACATATCAATCTACATCTACTTTAATTTTACCGCTTTTATTTGCTGTTTTATTAAACCTAAAATACCAAAAATATCAACTATCATCTCTATCAGATCTCACTATCGTAAGTGACCGTAAAGGGATTGACAACCCCTTATCGCGTTGGCTGCGAAGTTCTTATTTGTTTGTGCAGGTGCGAGGGACTGGCGCGTGGTCTCCTACTGGATTGATACCTTGGTTCTCAAAAACTGAGGGAAATACTTACGCTACTGTGCTGCATCCCCCTTTCCTCTTCGAGGGAATACAACGCAAGCTCAAGAGGTAGCAAGAAGAATTTCTGGCGCCGTTGCCGGGGAGGCTTACGCAAAAGTCATATACCAAGTACCTATCACAAACCCTTATCCTTCGCATTACATTTATTTGCCTCTCGTTTTCCTCTCCCCCACTTCAGCTTTGCCGTTTTATTCGCCCTTCTTCCGCCGAGTGTTTTTTGTTCGCTTGTTTCTTGTTTGCTTTTGTGCTGCTTCTCTGCTTGTCATCATGTCTAGCACACCTATCATTATCACCACTCCCGAGAGTGAGGTCCTCAAGTTTCAACAAAGGGAGGAAGAGAACTTAAAAGATGCCTGGTATAGAATTTGCAGTGCTCAAAATAGATCTAATCGGAAGCTTTCCACTTCCGTGCTTCTTCGCAATTTTTATGTTGGCATAACTCTGTGGAATAGATTTATCTTAGATACCATTACCGAAGGGAATTTCTTGGGTAGCCACACCGTTGATTCTTATAAAGCTATGACTGAATTATTTGGCTCACCACCTCTTATGGTTAATGGGACCATTTTTACTTTGGAGCATGTTATGCAAAGGTTAGAAATTATTGAGAACAAAGTTGCTATGGTAGAATTGTTAGAGAACTTGGATAGAAAAATTCACAACTAAATTACCAAATATGGATCTAAGGTAGGAGTTGTTCTGAAAAATCTTAAAGAAAAAGAACCCATAGTTAAAGAAAAGCTAGATCAAGATTCTACTAGAATCAATAAGCTTGAGGATGTTATCATTAATGTGGGTTCCGGTCTTTCCGCTATGAAAACCACTCCAAATGCCTCCAATAAGTTATCTAAGTTCATGTATGTCCCTAAAGACAAGGGTGAAACTTCTAGACTTGCGGATCTCAAATCCATAAGTGTTCATCCTAATTTTCTTACTTTTGCAAGAGACCCTTTTGACACTTTAGAATTTCTTGATTTCTTGCCCAAGAGTTTGATTATTCATAGGGACAAAGAAGTGCCCAAGAATCATAAGTGCTTAATCAAAGAATTGCCTTTCGAAGATGGCAATACCTAGATCTATCTTGTATCGTGCCTAGCTAGGGGCGTAAAACGATATCGCTTGTTGGGAGGCAACCCAATTTTATGTTTTTTGCTTTTGTTGATGTTAGGGAATAAATATTACATCTAGCCTCTGATTAGATGTGTTTTCATGTTTTTTTTTGTGTTTGTGCCAAGTAGAACCTTTGGTAAGACTTGTGTGAAGTTTATATGATCTTGCTGTGAAAAACAGAATCGTTAGCGCTCGCTAAAGTAGTCTTCAGATTTTACTGGAGCGTGATTTTTAGTTGATTATTTTTGCTGCTGGTTGGAAGACAAATTGCAAAAATTTGACAATTTAGTTTGAAGTTTTTGGAGTTCCATAAGTAGGCGAACCCAGCAGATTACTACAGACTGTTCTGTTTTTGACAGATTCTGTTTTTCGTGTGTTGTTTGCTTATTCCGATGCATCTATGAGTAATATTAGAGGATATGAACCATAGAGAACTTGGAGTACAGTAGGTTTAACACCAATATACACAAAGAATGAATTCCTTGCTGTAACTTTGAGTGGTGGTTTGCTTTCTCTTACTAACGGAGCTCACGAGAATTTTTGTCTAAGTTTTGTGTTGTGAAATTTTCAAGTTTTGAGTATTGCTTTGATGGACTATGGAACAAGGAGTAGCAAAGGCCTAAGCTTGGGGATGCCCATGGTACCCAAAGTAAATTCAAGATAATCAAAAGCCTAAGCTTGGGGATGCCCCGGGAAGGCATCCCCTCTTTCGTCTTCATCCATCGGTAACTATACTTGGAGCTATATTTTTATTCGCAACATGCTATGTGTTTTGCTTGGAGCGTCTTGTATAATTTGAGTCTTTGCTTGTTAGTTTGTCACAATCATCCTTGCTGGACACACCTATTTGAGAGAGTTAAATATGGCCTAGAAATTGTTAGAACACTCTATGTGCTTCACTTATATCTTTTGAGTTGAATAGTTTTTGCTATAGTGTTTCACTTATATCTTTTAAAGCATGGTGGTGGTAATATTTTGTAGAAATTGTTGAACTCTCATGCTTCACTTATATCCTTTTGAGAGTCTATTAAAACAGCATGGTAATGTGTTTAGGCTAAAGAAACTAGTCTTCACATGATAGACATCCAATGTCAATGTAGTAAAAGAATTTCACACTAAGTGCATTGAATATGATGAGAAGTTGGATGCTTGATAATTGTTTTGAGACATGAGGATAGTGATATTAGAGTCATGCTAGTGGAGTTATTATGAAATTGAGAAATACTTGTGTTAAGGTTAGTGATTCCCGTAGCATGCACGTATGGGGAACTGTTATGTGACTAAGTTAAAGCATGAGGTATTTGTAGTGTGTCAACCTTTGTGTGGAGGTCGGGGGCGCGCGATGGTTAACTCCTACCAACCTCCCCCCTAGGAGCATGCGTTGATTGCTTTGTTTTGATGACTCGTAGATTTTTGCAATAAGTATATGAGTTCTTATGACTAATGTTGAGTCCATGGATTATACGCACTCTCACCCTTCCACCATTGCTAGCCTCTCTTGTACCGCGCAACTTTCGCAGGTGCCATAAACCCACTATATATCCTTCCTCAAAACAGCCACCATATTGTTCCTCAAAACAGCCACCATACCTACCTATCATGGCATTTCCATAGCCATTCCGAGATATATTGCCATGCAACTATCCACCGTTCCGTTTATATGACACGCATCATATTGTCATATTGCCATGCATGATCATGTAGTTGACATCGTATTTGTGGCAAGGCCACCATGCATAATCTTTTCATACATGTCACTCTTGTTTCATTGCACATACCGGTACACCGCCGAAGGCATTCATATAGTCATACTTTGTTGTTGTAGTCTCAATTTGTAATATCGAGTTGTAATGAAAGTGTGATGATCATCATTTTTAGAGCATTGTCCCATGGGAGGAAAGGCTGAATCTATAAAGCCCCTGCGCAAAAAAAAGAAAAAAAGAAAAAGAAAGGCAAAAAAAGGCCCAAAAAAAGAAAAAAAAGAAAAAAAGAAAAGAAAAAGGGACAATTGCTACTATCTTTTTCCACACTTGTGCTTCAGAGTAGCACCATGTTCTTCATTGTAGAGAGTCTCATGTTTAGTCACTTTCATATACTAGTGCGAATTTTCATTATAGAACTTGGCTTGTATATTCCAACGATGGGCTTCCTCAAATGCCCTAGGTCTTCGTGAGCAAGCAAGTTGGATGCACACCCACTAGTTTCTTTTGTTGAGCTTTCATTCATATTTAGCTCTAGTGCATCCATTGCATGGCAATCCCTGCTCACTCACATTGATATCTATTGATGGGCATCTCCATAGCCCGTTGATACGCCTAGTCGATGTGAGACTATCTCCCTCTTTTTGTCTTCTCCACAACCACCTCTATTCCACCCATAGTGCTATATCCATGGCTCACGCTCATGTATTGCGTGAAAGTTGAAATGTTTGAAAAGATAGAGCATGAAAACAAATGCTTGGCTGAAATCGGGGTTGTGCATGATATGAATATTTAGTGTGATAATAAGGGAGCATAACCACCACTAAATGATTTTGTAGGGATAACTTTCTTTAGCCATAGTATTTTGAGAAGACATGATTGCTTTGTTAGTATTGCTTGAAGTATTGTTATTTCTTATGTCAATATAGACTTTTGTCTAGAATCTTTTAGATCTGAACATTCATGCCACAATTAAGAGAGTTACATTGAAAAACTATATTGGTTAGCATTCCACATCAAAAATTCTTTCTTTATCATTTACCTACTCGAGGACGAGCAGGAATTAAGCTTGGGGATGCTTGATACGTCTCCAATGTATCTATAATTTTTGATTGTTCCATGCTATTATTTATGAAGTCTTGGATGTTTAATGGGCTTTATCATTCACTTTTATATCATTTTTGGGACTAACCTACTAACCCAAAGGCCCAGTTCAGATTGCTGTTTTTTTTGCCTATTTCAGGGTTTTGCAGAAAAGGAATATCAAACGGAGTCCAAACGGAATGAAACCTTCGCGAGAGATATTTTTGGAGGAAATCACGCTCGGGAGTCTTCGGGGCCAAGTCAGGGGACGTGGGACCAGCCCTCAAGGGTGGGGGGCGCGCCTCCTTCCCAGGGCGCCCCCCTGCCTTGAGGCTGGCCCACACGGCCCCCGGTGCCCCCCTTCTTTCTATATATACCTACGTACCCCAGAAACTCCATACGCAGAGAGAAAACCCTAATTCCACCGCCTTAGCTGCTGTTCCCGTGGAGATCCCATCTTGGAGCCTGTTTCGGGAGGGGGATCCATCACGGAGGCCTTCATCATCATCATCATCGCCCTCACCATGAGTTGTGAGTAGTTTACCACAGACCTTTGGGTCCATAGCTAGTATCTAGATGGCTTCTTTTCTCTCTCCGAATCTCAATACAAAGTTCTCCTCGGTCTTCGAGGAGATATATTCGATGTAAACTATTTTTGCGGTGTGTTTGTCGAGATCCGATGAATTGTGAGTTTATGATCAAGGTTATCTATGAAAGATATTTGGTTCTTCTCTGAACTTTTTATGTGTGCTCATAATATTCTTGCAAGTCTCTTCGAATTATTGGTTTGGTTTGGCCTACTAGATCTATAGTTCTTGCAATGGGAGAAGTGCTTGGCTTTGGGTTCAATCTTGCGGTGTCCTTTCCCAGTGAGAGTAGGGGCAGCAAGGCACGTATTGTATTGTTGCCATCGAGGATAAAAAGATGGGGTTTTTCATCATATTTCTTGAGTTTATCCCTCTACATCATGTCATCTTGCCTAAGGCGTTACTCTGTTCGTATGAACTCAATACACTAGATGCATGCTGGATAGTGGTCGATGTGTGGAGTAATAGTAGTAGATGCAGAATCATTTCGGTCTACTTGTCTCGAACATGATGCCTATATACAATGATCATGCCTAGATAGTCTCATAATTATTCGCTTTTCTATCAATTGCTCGACAGTAATTTGGTTACCCGCCGTAGAATATCGCTATCATGAGAGAAGCCACTAGAGAAAACTATGGCCCCCGGGTCTATTCTCAACATATCAATCTACATCTACTTTACTTTTACCGCTTTTATTTGCTGTTTTATTAAACCAAAAATACCAAAAATATCAACTATCATCTCTATCAGATCTCACTATCGTAAGTGATCGTAAAGGGATTGACAACCCCTTATTGCGTTGGCTGCGAAGTTCTTATTTGTTTGTGCAGGCGCGAGGGACTGGCGCGTGGTCTCCTACTGGATTGATACCTTGGTTCTCAAAAACTGAGGGAAATACTTACGCTACTGTGCTGCATCTCCCTTTCCTCTTCGAGGGAATACAACACAAGCTCAAGAGGTAGCACAGTAACAATAAACAATTATAATACTGGACGCAAAACTTTATGTTTTTCAGCAAAACCAATCTACTATCTTCCGAATCATCCCAAAGGTCTTACTTGGCACAAACACTAATAAAACTTAAAAAACTTCTCTAACCATAGGTTAGATGAAAAACTCAAAGCAAAACTGAACCAAAAAATAAGAATTAAATTGGGTTGCCTCCCAACAAGCGCTGTTGTTTAACGCCCTTAGCTAGGCATAAAACATAGATCTAGGTATTGTCATCTTTGATATGCAATTCATAAGTAGCTCTCACAATAGATTCATAATGCAAATTTATTTTCTTTCTAGCAAAGTGTTCCATGCCCTTCCTTAACAGAAAATGAAATCTAATGTTTCCTTCTTTCATATCAATAATTGCACCAATCGTACTAAGGAAAGGTCTACCAAGAATAATAGGACATGTAGAATTCCAATCTATATCAAGAACGATATAATCCACGGGCACATAATTCCTATTTGCAATAATAAGAACATCATTAATTCTTCCCATAGGTTTCTTAATAGTGGAAACCCTAGGTCTATTGCCGAGACTGTGCACAGGCTCAAGAACAAGATTGAAGCACCAGCCCAAGACAGAGTAGAAGAAACCAAGATATTCAGAGTACCAACTCAGAGCAGAAATACCGAAGCCAAGCCAGAGAAGCAAGGCATCTCCAAGAAAAGGAAATCCCTTGCCTGACAGGCGAGCCTGGCAAGGGACAAGGCCACCTCCGAAACAGAGAGCAGAAATGCCCCAGCAGGGCCTGCCGGGGGCTTGTGGAGGCCAAACCGCCCCACCGAACACTCAAACACGACCCACGTCATCAATCAATGCGGTGTCAAGCCGCAAGATGGTTAAGTGGTAGCCATTAGACACATGACAGCTAGTTCCTACAAGAAGAACCCACAGATGACACCCGTACTGCGACGTGTCGAACGAGCAGACATGGAGCTGGCAGAATAGCCCGGCAAGGCTTGCCGGGCAGCCAACGATGTGACATTAAGCGGCACATTTATTGCGCCCTGTCAGCCTGCAGAGTTAGGTATGATAGCACTGTTCTCTATCATATCAGTGCATAATGACTACTTTGCCACTGTGGTAACCCCTTAACCTATAAAAGGAGGCCCATGGCAATGTAGAAGGGGTTGGAAGGTTGAGAATCCCACACCACCATACGCGCGTAGTCGCTGCTTCCCTAAGGCAAACCTTGCCGGGCAAGTGTACCACGCACCACATCGCTCGTTTCACCATCAATCCACCAAAGTAGGAGTAGGGTCTTACGCCTCGCGGCAGCCCAAACTTGGGTAAATTGCTTGTGTGCTCTCTGCCGTGCTGCTGCATGCTGGTCTGCTCTTTGTGCAATGCGAAGTCCCCCCTGCCGAACCAGCAAGGGGCCACCCGGTCCCATAGGTGGCCGTGGATATCCCGCGACATATTTGGCGCGCCAGGTTGGGGGATCGCTTGCGCGAACCTGAAAGTGTGCGCACCGTGTCATCTTCATCACCATCTTCATCTTTGACAGCGCCATCGACCATGGCGTCCAAGAAGAAATTCGGTGCCTCGACCCATCCCTCCACTTCGAGGGCTCCACCGCCCGCGGCCTCCAATGCCGCGGGGAATGCGGCGAGGCACGAGGACGTGGATGCTGCTTGGGACATGGTTGGAGCAGGTGGCGCCATTACCACCTCCCCCGCTGCCGACGCGGCGGCCGGGGCTACCGAAGGAGAACAACATCAGCAACGCCTTGACAATTGTGCCCTGCAAGGTGCAGGCGAGGGAGTCACTCCGTCCGTGCCCCCTCCACCCACCGACGGGCACAGCCGCAGCAACGACGCTCGGTCCGGGACGAGCCATCGCCCTTCGGTCGCCCCCACCGCGAGAGTGACCGCGGCGCATGCGCCTCTTCCTGGGCGAGCCAACCAGAACGCGACGCTCGATGGAGCCGCCGATATTCGAGCACCATCACCGCACAACCACGCTGCCCAGGTGGTCGTTCCATAGCAGTTTGGGCGCATCGCCGCCGCCGCCGCCAGCGCCGGCGGCGTTAGGAGCCAGGCGACAGTGCGATCGACATCATCGACAACTATGCTAAGCACAACCACGAAAGCCATGGCGTGAGCTCAGTTACTACTTGAGGTTCCCACCAGCGGCTGAGCAAATGGATGAATGGCGTGCCACCATCCAAATCCTGCTTGGTTTCGCCGAAGCTGGGGGCTCACAACGAGTTTTCCCACCGCAACCTCCCCAACCGACAGCCAGCGCCCGCACCGCTGGCCGTACGTAGGGGGCCGTCCTCACGATGCATGATACGTCTCCAACGTATCTATAATTTTTGATTGTTCCATGCAATTATATATTCTGTTTTGGATGTTTAATGGGCTTTATTTTACACTTTTATATTATTTTTGGGACTAACCTACTAACCCAAGGCCCAGTGCAAATTGCTGTTTTTTTGCCTATTTCAGTGTTTCGCAGAAAAGGAATATCAAACGGAGTCCAAACATAATGAAACCTTCAAGAGAGTTATTTTTGGGACGATATCTTCATGAGAGACTTGGAGTACAAGTCACAGAAGAAACGAGGTGCCCACGAGGGGGCAGGGCGTGCCCCCACCCTCGTGCGCCCCACGTTGCTCCACCGACGTACTTTTTCCTCCTATATATACCAATATACCCTGAAAACATCAAGGAGCATGAAGAAACCAGATCCAGTAGAGGGTCGAGGGAGAGTTCTGTCAGCATGACGGCGTGGCGATGATGTTGGTGATGTGATCCTCGCAGGGCTTCGCCTAAGCACTATGAAAATATGACACGAGGAGCAAACTGTGGAGAGAGACGTTGCACATGGCTTGGAACAATTGTTGTGTCTCTAAGGGGTGCCCTACCCACGTATATAAAGGAGGGAGAGGGAGGAGTCCGGCCCTAGGGGCACGCCATAAGGGGGAGTCCTACTAGGACTCCCAGTCCTAGTAGGATTCGGTCCCCCTTCTTTTCCTTCTCATGCAGGGGGGAAGGTGTGAAGGAGAGGGAGTAGGAGAAGGAAAGGGGGTGGCGCCCCCTTCCCTAGTCCAATTCATCCTCATCCCTTGTGGGGGGCGCACCAGCCCCTTGTGGGCTAGTTAGCATCCCTCCTATGGCCCATATGGCCCATATCTTTCCCCGGGAGGTTCCGGTAACCTCTCTAGTACTCCGGTATGTACCTGATACACTCCGGAACCCTTCCGATGTCCGAATACTACCTTACAATATATCAATCGTTACCTCTCGAACATTTTGAGACTCCTCGTCATGTCTGTGATCTCATCTAGGACTCCAAACAAACTTCGGTCACCAAAACACATAACTCATAATACAAATTGTAATCGAACATTAAGCGTGCGGACCCTACGGGTTCGAGAACTATGTAGACATGACCGAGACACATCTCCGGTCAATAACCAATAGCGTAACATGGATGCTCATATTGGCTCCTACATATTCTACGAAGATTTTTATCGGCCAAACCGCATAACAACATATGTTATTCCCTGTTGTCATCGGTATGTTACTTGCCCAAGATTCGATCATCGGTATCGTCATACCTAGTTCAATCTCGTTACCAGCAAGTCTCTTTACTTGTTCCTTAATGCATCATCCCATAACTAACTCATTAGTTACATTGCTTGCAAGGCTTATAGTGATGTGCATTACCGAGAGGGCCCAGAGATACCTCTCCGACACTCGAAGTGACAAATCCTATTCTCAATCTATGCCAACTCAACAAACACCTTCGGAGACACCTATAGAGCATCTTTATAATCATCCAGTTACATTGTGACATTTGATAGCACACAAGGTGTTCCTACGGTATTCAGCAGTTGCATAATCTCATAGTCAGAGGAACATGTATAAGTCATGAAGAAAGCAATAGCAATAAAACTGAACAATCATTATGCTAGGCTAACGGATGGGTCTTGTCCATCACATTATTCTCTAATGATGTGATCCCGTTCATCAAATGACAACACATGTCTATGGTAATGAAACATAACCATCTTTGATCAACGAGCTAGTAAAGTAGAGGCACACTAGGGACACTCTGTTTTTTCTATGTATTCACACATGTACTAAGTTTTCCGGTTAATACAATTCTAGCATGAATAATAAACATTTATCATGACATAAGGAAATATAAATAACAACTTTATTATTGCCTCTAGGGCATATTTCCTCCAGTCTCCCACTTACACTAGAGTCAATAATCTAGATTATATAGTAATGATTCTAACACCCATGGTGTCTTGTTGCTGATCATGTTTTGCTCATGGAAGAGGCTTAGTCAACGGGTCTGAAACATTCAGATCTATATGTATTTTGCAAATCTCTATGTCTCCCTCCTTGACTTGATCGTGGATAGAGTTGAAGCGTCTCTTGATGTGCTTGGTTCTCTTGTGAAACCTGGATTCCTTCGCCAAGGCTATTGCTCCAGTGTTGTCACAAGAGATTTTCATTGGACCCGATGCACTAGGTATTACACCTAGATCGGATATGAACTCCTCCATCCAGAGTCCTTCATTTGCTGCTGTCGAAGCAGCTATGTACTCCTCTTCACACGTAGATCCTGCCACGATGCTTTGCTTGGAACTGCACCAACTGACAGTTCAAAAAAACACGTATCTGGTTTGTGACTTAGAGTCATCCGGATCAGTGTCAAAACTAGCATCGACGTAACCATTTACGACGAGCTCTTTGTCAGCTCCATAAACAAGAAACATATCCTTGGTCCTTTTCAGGTACTTTAGGATGTTCTTGACTGCCGTCCAGTGATCCCCTCCTGGATTACTTTGGTACCTCCCTGCTAGACTTATAGCAAGGCACACATCAGGTCTGGTACACAGCATTGCATACATGATAGAACCTATGGCTGAAGCATAGGGAATGACTTTCATTTTCTCTTTATCTTCTGTAGTGGTCAGGCATTGAGTCTGACTCAACTTCACACCTAGTAACACACGCAAGAACCCTTTCATTAACTGATCCATTTTGAACTTCTTCAAAACTTTATCAAGGTATGTGCTTTGTGAAAGTCCAATTAAGCGTCTTGATCTATCTCTATAGATCTTGATGCCCAATATATAAGCAGCTTCACCGAGGTCTTTCATTGAAAAATTCTTATTCAAGTATTCTTTTATGCTATCTAGAAATTCTACATCATTTCCAATCAACAATATGTCATTCACATATAATATCAGAAATGCTACAGAGCTCCCACTCACTTTCTTGTAAATACAGGCTTCTTTGAAAGTTTGTATAAAACCATATGCTTTGATCACCTCATCAAAGCGTATATTCCAACTCCAAGATGCTTGCACCAGTCCATAGATGGATCGCTGGAGTTTGCACACTTTGTTAGCACCTTTAGGATCGACAAAACCTTATGGTTGCATCATATACAACTTTTCTTTGAGAAATCCATTAAGGAATGCAGTTTTGACATCCATTTGCCAGATTTCATAATCATAAATGCGGCAATTGCTAACATGATTCGGACAGACTTAACGGGTGAGAAGGTCTCATCGGAGTCAACTCCTTGAACATGTCAAAAACCTTTCGCAACAAATCGACCTTTGTAGACAGTAACATTACCATCGGTGTCAGTCTTCTTCTTAAAGATCCATTTATTTTCAATGGCTTGCCGATCATCGGGCAAGTCAACCAAAGTCCACACTTTGTTCCCATACATGGATCCCATCTCAGATTTCATGGCCTCAAGCCATTTTGAGGACTCTGGGCTGGTCATTGCTTCCTCATAGTTTGTAGATTCGTCATGGTCTAGTAACATGACTTCCAGAACAGGATTACCGTACCACTCTGGCGCGGAACGTACTCTTGTTGACCTATGAGGTTCGGTAGTAAATTCATCTCAAGTTTCATGATCATCATCATTAGCATCCTCACTAATTGGTGTAGGAATCACTGGAACTGATTTCTGTGATGAACTACTTTCCAATTCGGGAAAAGGTACAATTACCTCATCAAGTTCTACTTTCCTTCCACTCACTTCTTTCGAGAGAAAGTCCTTCTCTAGAAAGGATCCATTCTTAGCAACGAATATCTTGCCTTCGGATCTGTGATAGAAGGTGTACCCAACAGTTTCGTTTGGGTATCCTATGAAGACACATTTCTTCGATTTGGGTTCGAGCTTATCAGGTTGAAGCTTTTTCACATAAGCATTGCAGCCCCAAACTTTAAGAAACGACAGCTTATGTTTGTTGCCAAACTACAGTTCAAACGGTGTTGTCTCAACAGATTTAAATGGTGCCCTATTTAAGTGAATGCAACTATATCTAATGCATGACCCCAAAACGATAGTGGTAAATCGGCAAGACACATCATAGATCGCACCATATCTAATAAAGTACGATTATGACATTCGAACACACCATTACGATGTGGTGTTCCAGGTCGCGTGAGTTGCGAAACTATTCCACATTGTTTTAAATGAAGACCAAATTCCTAACTAAAATATTCGCCTCCGCGATCAAATCGTAGAAACTTTATTTTCTTGTTACGATGATTTTCTACTTCACTCTGAAAATCTTTGAACTTTTCAAATGTTTGAGACTTGTGTTTCATCAAGTAGATATACACATATCTGGTCAAATCATCTGTGAAGGTCAGAAAATAACGATACCCGCCGTGAGCCTCAACACTCATCGGACCGCATACATCTGTATGTATTATTTCCAATAATTCATTGGCTCGCACCATTGTTCTGGAGAACGGAGTTTTAGTCATCTTCCCATGAGGAATGGTTCGCAAGCATCAAATGGTTCATAATCAAGTGATTCCAAAAGTCCATCAGCATGGAGTTTCTTCATGCGCTTTACACCAATATGACCTAAAAGGCAGTGCCACAAGTATGTTGCACTATCATTATCAACTCTGCATCTTTTGGCTTCAATATTATGAATATGTGTATTACTATGATCGAGATTCAATAAACCATTCACCTTCGGTGTATGACCATAAAAGGTTTTATTCATGTAAACATTATAACAATTATTCTCTGACTTAAATGAATAATCGTATTGCAATAAACACGATCCAATCTTGTTCATGCTCAATACAAACACCAAATAACATTTATTTAGGTTTGACACTAATCTCGAAAGTACAGGGAGTGTGCGATGATGATCATATCAATATTGGAACTACTTCCAACACACAACGTCACCTCACCCGCAACTAGTATCCGTTTATTCTGCAACTCTTATTTCGAGTTACTAATCTTAGCAACCGAACATGTATCAAATACCCAGGGGCTACTACGAGCACTCGTGAGGTACACATCAATAACATGTATATCAATTATACGTTTGTTCACTTCGCCATCCTTCTTATCCGCCAAATATTTGGGGTAGTTCCACTTCCAGTGACCATTTCCTTTGTAGTAAAAGCACTCGGTTTCTAGCTTGGGTCTAGCTTTGGGCTTCTTCTCGGGAGTGGCAACTTGCTTGCCATTCTTGTTGAAGTTCCCTTTCATGCCCTTTTTCTTGGAACTAGTGGTCTTGTTTAACCATCAACACTTGATGCTCTTTCTTGATTTCCAACTTCGCTGATTTCAGCATCGCAAAGAGCTCGGGAATTGTTTTCGTCATCCCTTGCATATTATAGTTCATCATGAAGTTCTAGTAGCTTGGTGATAGTGACTAGAGAACTCTGTCAATCACTATATTATCTGGAAGATTAACTCCCACTTGATTCAAGTGATTGTAGTACCCAAACATTCTGAGCACATGCTCACTGGTGGAGCTATTCTCCTCCATCTTGTAGCCAAAGTACTTGTCATAGGTTTCACACCTCTCGACATGGGCATAGTGTGAAATACTAATTTCAACTCTTCGAACATCTCATATGCTCCATGGCGTTCAAAACATTTTTGAAGTCCCGGTTCTAAGCCGTAAAGCATGGCGCACTAAACTATCAATTAGTCATCATGCCGAGCTTGTCAAACGTTCATAATGTCTGCATCTGCTCCTGCAATAGGTCTGTCACCTAGCGGTGCATTAAGGACATAATTCTTCTATGTAGCAATTATGATAATCCTCAGATCACGGACCCATTCCGCACCATTGCTAGTATCATCTTTCATTTTTTCTCTAGGAACATACCGAAAATATATTGGAGCTATATCGCGAGCTATTGATCTACAACATAGATATGCAAATACTATCAGGACTAAGTTCATGATAAATTAAAGTTCAATTAATCAAATTACTTAAGAGCTCCCACTTAGATAGACATCCCTCATTTAATCTAAATGATCACGTGATCAAAATCAATTAAACCATGTCCGATCATCACGTGAGATGGAGTAGTCTTCAATGGTGAACATCTCTACGTTGATCATATCCACTATATGATTCACCTTCGACCTTTTGGTTTCCAGTGTTCCGAGGCCATGTCTGTACATGCTATGCTCGTCAAGTTTAACCCAAGTATTCTGCACGTGCAAAACTGTCTTACACCCGTTGTATGTGAACGTTGTGAGTAGTTTACCACAGACCTTCGGGTCCATAGTTATTAGCTAGATGGCTTCTTCTCTCTTTTTGGATTTCTATACAAAGTTCTCCTCGATCTTCGAGGAGATCTATTCGATGTAATCTTTTTGCGGTGTGTTTGTCGAGATCCGATGAATTGTGGGTTTATGATCAAGATTATCTATGAACAATATTTGATCCTTTTCTGAAATCTTTTATGTATGATTATAATATCCTTGCAAGTATCTTCGAATTATTGGTTTGGTTTGGCCTACTAGATCTATAGTTCTTGCAAATGGGAGAAGTGCTTGGCTTTGGGTTCAATCTTGCGGTGTCCTTTCCTAGTGACAGCGGGGGCAGCAAGGCACGTATTGTATTGTTGCCATCGAGGATAAAAAGATGGGATTTATATCATATTGCTTGAGTTTATCCCTCTACATCATGTCATCTTGCTTAAAGCATTACTCTGTTCTTATGAACTTAATACTCTAGATGCATGCTGGATAGCGATCGATGTGTGGAGTAATAGCAGTAGATGCAGAATCGTTTCGGTCTACTTGTCACAGACGTGATGCCTATATATAATGATCATGCCTAGATATTTTCATAACTATGCGCTTTTCTATCAATTTCTCGACAGTAATTTGTTCACCCATCGTAGAATTCTGCTTTCATGAGAGAAGCCACTAGTGAAACCTATGGCCCCCGGGTCTATCTTTATCATATTAATTTCCTTTAATTTCTGCTGTCGTTGCTTATTTTCTTTATTTACTTTCTGTTCTTATACCAAAAATACCAAAAATATTATACTATCCTATCTATCAGATCTCACTTTTGTAAGTGGCCGTGAAGGGATTGACAACCCCTTATCGCGTTGGCTGCGAAGTTCTTATTTGTTTGTGCAGGTGCGAGGGACTCGCGCGTGGTCTCCTACTGGATTGATACCTTGGTTCTCAAAAACTGAGGGAAATACTTACGCTACTGTGCTGCATCGCCTTTTCCTCTTCGAGGGAATACAATGCAAGCTCGAGAAGTACCAAGAAGAATTTCTGGCGCCGTTGCCGTGGAGGCTTACGCAGAAGTCATATACCAAGTACCTATCACAAACCCTTATCCTTCGCATTACATTATTTGCCTCTCGTTTTCCTCTCCCCCACTTCACCCTTGCCTATTTATTTGCCCTTCTTCTCCCGTGTGTTTACCGTTCGCTTTGCCTTGCCGTCATGGTTAGTCCCTTATCCGCTCCTTTGTCTCCCGAGTTTGAAGTTCTTCACTTCAAGCAAAAGCAAGGAGAAAACTTAAAAGATGATTGGTTCAGGATGATGGAATCTTATCGTAATTGCACCTTAGAGGTGAATTTTAGAATTTTACTTTGCAATTTTTATGTTGCACTAAATATGTCCCATAGACAACTCTTGGATTGCGTTTCCAAAGGGAATTTTATCGAGACTGATCCTAGTATTGCGCATGAAATTATAGAGGGAATAGTGGGAACACTATCTAAAAAAAGGGTTACATCAGGCCCCGGAAGAGACACAAGTTCTTGAGAAAATTTGCAAAGTAACGAAAATATTACAAAAGTCACTTGAACCTCTTAAGAATGTAAGTGGAAATCTCCACCACATGAATATGTTGATTACCCTTTGCAATAAGCGGTTGGACTCGTTAGATCTAAAGATTTCCGAATATGAAGGGAAACGTAAAGAACCTCCTAGATTCGAGCTTGACATCGCCAAAAGGGTAAAGACCAAAGATGGCAATACCTAGATCTATTATTGTATCGTGCCTAGCTAGGGGCGTTAAACAATAGCGCTTGTTCGGAGGCAACCTGTCAGGGATATTACTAGCAGGTATAAACCAGCCAGGAAGATCCGGGTTATACTTACATAGTTGTATTATCATAAGCCCAGTAGAATATGAATCAGAGGTTACGGCCCATAGAGGATTAGGGCCCATGTGTAAAGCTTACGGTTTATACACCGTCATATCATGTAACTTGAGGTATAAGATAGAAAGAGTAGAGACCGAGGCGGACACGATTATGAACCGGCCTCGGGACTTTGTAAACCGTACCGGGCGTCACCTCCTATATAAAGGGACGACCCGGCGATGGTTCAAGGACAAGAAACAACCCGTCGAGACACAGGCCAGCAATCCGCTCCCTGTTCATCGACGCCCAAGCAATACCACACCAAACTAGACGTAGGCTTTTACCTTCATCGAAGGGGCCGAACTAGTATAAACCCTCTGTGTCCTTTGTGTGCTTTTAACCTCTTCAAGCTAACCCGCGCGATGGCCTCACACCTAAGTCCTCTAAACCGGACATCTGTCGTGCCAATTCCATGACAGTTGGCGCCCACCGTGGGGCTATCGCACGATGGTTTCGATTTCTTGAAGGGCAGCTTTGAAGGACTCAAGGGTTAGGCGGTTGGCCGGATGACCAAGAGTCGCCGCGGCCGGATCTACATCGACGATGCAGGCTGGGGCCCCGAGGCCGATTCAATTGAATACGGATACCGGGTCCCCTTCGGCGGCATCCACGTTTTCATCGGCAAGATTGGTGAACCGGGACCTGAGCCGGACATCTTCCCCAACATCATCGAGCTGGCTCAGTGTGCGAGATCGGCCCGGATTCAGCCCGCCGTGAAACGTGTCTTCGTTGGAGCAGTGCATGGAGTCCAAGCCGAGGACGGATCAGATTCTGGTGGCGAAATAGTTGTCTATTCCGACGATGATTCTTCATCCGGGGAGACCGAATCTTTGTATCTGTTGCAGGACGGCCGATCCGAGGGGGTATCTGATGGTGATAGTATTCTGGACCCCTTTGATCCGCCAAACCGGATGGCTGTCTTCATGGCCGGATCGCAGTCTATGCAGCAGCCCACGGTGACTGGGGCGTTCTCAACAGATATAGCTGGTGTGGGGGCGAGCAGCCAAGCCCCCTCGCCCTCTGACGTTCTATCCACCTTGGTCGAGGAGTTGACAGCATGCGCTATAGCAGAAGTAGCTCCTGCCAACAAGGCGCAACATGATGCGGAGATTCTTCAGCTGAAGGGCCGGATTGAGCAAGCTAAACGGGATCTGGACGCAGAGAAAGCCATGATAGCTACGAGGCAAGCAGAGCTAGACTCCCAAGTTTTCCGGTTCAGGGTGGATCAGACTTCCGCACAGGAGGTAAGGAACAGAATGCAACAAACTCGTCTACCGTCGGTCTATGAGGCGATGAATCTCTTTGGCACACCAGGAGCGGGAGCCAGCAATAACCTAGAGGTAAACCGGGGAGGAGCTCCGGGAACTGGCGCGCCGGTTCAACCGCCGGCCGTAGAGCGAAATCGTCAAGTTGTGACCATGCCGCACATCCCCACCCCCCTGGCCATTATTCTAACCCGTTGGACAACATTGTCGCCGCCGCTTCACGGCTGGCCGCTTTACCCATTGAGGGGACGTCCCCCGTGGCGATGGAAGCGCGCCGGGCTAAGGAATTGCTGGACACGGCACTGACACAACAGCAGGCGTACTCTTACAGCAGGGAGAGGATTCACTCAACCCCCCGCCATAGCCGGAGCTACACTAGGCATTGGGATGAACCGGCAGTATCTAGCAGCGAGCGGAGACGTCACCGTCACAGGCAGGATAATCCGGCAGGAGCAGAAGTGCCCGCCCAGGAGGCGATAAACCGGGCCAGACATATCGCCCGCGAGGATACCCGTCAAATGACGTCGGTTCACCCAACCACACCAGAAACAGGAGTCACGGCGAGTTCCTTTGGAGTACAGTGTCTTGTCGCCGCTTTACGAAGCATAAAATTACCCAAAGATTTCAAAGGTCCACGCAAGGTGCCCAACTACATGGCAGACCTGGCTCCAGAGGCGTGGGTTGAGAGCTATGAGATGGCTATGGAGATGCTAGATGTGGATGAAACGGCATGCGCCAAATACTTCACCATGATGCTGGAAGGCACAGCCCGGACATGGTTAAAGGGCTTACCACCTAACTCCATCGGATCATGGGGGGAACTGCGTCGCCAGTTTATCAAAAATTTCAAAGACACGTGCAAGCAACCGATGTCAGTGGTAGATTTAGCGGCATGTGTTCAAGGAGAGCAGGAGCCCACTAGCAGCTGGGTGCGGCAAGTATCAGAAATCCTGCACTCTTCCAATAGTATCAACCCCAGTACGGCGATAGTGACATTGAAAAACAATTGTCGGTTTGAGTCTCTGAAGCTGAAGTTGGGATGGCTCAAACGGGATTGTAATGACATGGGGACACTCATGAGCGCTCTGGTGAAATATGGGGATTCTGATAACACTAAATACCCAGAGGCAGATGGAGACAAGTCCGGAAAAGCAAACAAGGCCGGTAAACCGGCGTAAGTTAATCTGGCAGGAACGAGTTACAATGGCAAGCGAAAGGCAGAGGGTGGTTCTGATTTTGTGGCTAATACCAACGTTCATGGAAATGGGCAGCGCCGCAAGGGTAGACCACCTCCTCGTGGGGAAGGGCAATTCCTCGGTCTAGAACAACAATTAGACGAGCCTTGCCCTAAACACAACAAAGAAGGATTCCCGTCTAAACATACATGGAGGGAATGCCGGATCATGATAGAGGCCATGAAACAAGCCAAAAATAACCACGGACCCCCGGGCGGCGGCTCGAGTTCCGGTTTTCAAGGTCCGGGTCACCAGGGTAATGGTTCCGGATCAGGATATCATGGCGGTAACAATAATTACAACCAAGGCAACCAGCAGCATGGTCAGGGTGGTTACAACAACCAAGGCCACCAGCAGCATGGTCAGGGCGGTTACAATAACCAAGGCAATCAGCAGCGTCAACAGCAGCAGCAATCCGGATATCAGAGTAATCCGAAGGAGCTAAGTAGTGGACAGTACCATGTCTTTACTACGAGTTTGTGCAAACGAGATCAAAAGATTCTGAAGCGGGCAGTACACGCAGTTGAACCAGCAACGCCACGTTTTCTACGTTGGTCGGAACAACCTATTGTGTGGAGCAGAGAGGATCACCCGCCAAGGGTTGACAATCCGGGCCAGTTGGCCCTAGTGGTAGCACCACAGGTGGGTGGCTACAAATTCACAAAGGTACTCATGGATGGCGGCAGCAGTATCAACATCTTGTATTACGAGACTTTCCGTCGTATGGGGTTGACAGACAAGAAGTTGAGACAATCCAACACGGTGTTCCATGGAGTGGTACCAGGTAAATCGGCTTACCCAGTTGGGAAAATTGATTTGGAGGTCACCTTTGGGGATGAGCAGGATTCTAGGTCAGAGACAGTATCCTTTGAGGTCGTAAAGATCCGGAGCCCATATCATGCTCTGTTTGGGAGACCGGTTTACGCCAAGTTCATGGCTAGACCGTGCTATGTTTATCTACAGCTCAAGATGCCGGGTCACAAGGGAACCATCACGGTTCACGGAAGTCGCAAGATCGCATTGGAATGCGAGGAAGGAGATGCAGCCTATGCAGAGGCAGTGTGTGCTACGGAGGAGTTGAAATTCTACAAAGACAATGTTGATCCGGCATATATGTCCCCATTAAAAAATCCAACTACAGAGCATGATCCGGCGTTGAAGTTTAAATGGGCAGAGGAAACCAAGCAAGTTGACTTTGTGCCAGGCGATTCATCCAAGCAGTTCACTATCAGCACTAACCTAGACCCCAAATAGGAAAGCGCGCTCATCGAGTTCATCCGTGAGAATCGGGATATCTTTGCATGGAAACCTTCTGACGTGCCAGGTATACCGAGGGAACTCACTGAGCACAGTCTTAATATTGACCCTAAGTTCAAACCGGTCAAGCAGTATCTGCGCCGCCTCAATGAAGAAAGGCGCAAGGCTATAGGTGAGGAAGTGGCCACGCTTTTGGCCGCATGGTTCATAGTTGAGGTGTTCCATCCGGAGTGGTTGGCTAATCCGGTTCTGGTGTTAAAGAAAAATGGAACGTGGAGGATGTGTGTAGATTACACAGACCTAAACAAGGCTTGTCCAACTGACCCTTTTGCTCTCCCCCGTATTGATCAGATCATTGATGCGACGGCAGGATGTGAGCGGCTAAGTTTCTTGGATGCATATTCAGGGTATCATCAGATCAAGATGGCAGTTAAGGACGAGGAGAAGACATCTTTCATAACTCCCTTTGGAGCCTCCTGCTATGTATCTATGCCCTTTGGGCTCAAGAGTGCCCAAGCAACTTACCAGCGTTGCGTATAGAACTGTCTTAAGGGGCAGATCGGAAAAAATGTCCATGCCTATGTGGATGACATTGTGATAAAGTCAAGGAAGGAGGAGACGCTGATAGAAGAGCTAAAGGAAACCTTTGACAGCCTCCGGGTTTATAAGATGATGCTTAATCCGGAGAAGTGCATTTTTGGTGTTCCGACATGCAATCTCCTTGGATTCTTAGTGTCAAACAGAGGAATAGAGGCCAATCCGGAGAAGATCAAGGCAATCACATCCTTGACTAAACCGGCTTGTATCAATGATGTCCAGCGCATAGCAGGCCGGATTACAGCGTTAAGTCGATTCATCAGCCGTTTGGGAGAGAAGGCAATTCCACTTTATCAGATGCCGAAAAAGACAGATCGGTTTATATGGAGCGATGCTGCAAACGCCGCGTTCGAGGACTTGAAGCGGCAATTAGCAGAACCGCCGGTTCTTGCTACCCCTATTGACAATGAGCCGCTGTTGTTATATGTGGCCGCCAATGCCCGTACAGTTAGCGTGGCAATTGTGGTGGAACGCAAAGAAGCAGGCAAGGAATATCCGGTTCAGCACCCGGTTTATTACGTCAGTGAGGTTCTAATTGAATCAAAGCAAAGGCATCCACACTAGCAGAAGCTGGTGTACGGCGTGTTCATGGCAAACTGGAAGCTGAAGCACTACTTTTAGGGCCACCCAATCACTGTCGTCAGCTTAGATCCTTTGGGGGATATAATCCAGAACAGAGAGGCCACTGGCAGAGTGGCAAAGTGGGCCATTGAGCTTAGCCCACACGGATTGAAGTATGTACCCTGTACTGCTATTAAATCCCAAGCATTGGTAGATTTCATCAATGATTGGACAGAATTGCAAGCACCAGAGGAGAAGCCAGATCACACATACTAGACTATTCACTTCGACGGTTCAAGGCAACTAGAAGGCTCGGGGGCTGGAGTCGTGTTAACTTCCCCACGAGGTGACAAGTTTTGTTATGTCCTCCGATTAATGTTCCCTTGCACTAACAATGCTGCTGAGTATGAAGTACTGCTTCACGGGCTACGGATGGCTAAGGAGATGAACCTGAGCCGGGTCAAGTGTTTTGGTGATTCAGATCTAGTAGCGCAACAAGTGTCTGGCAAGTGGGACTCTAAAGATCCGCTCATGGCAGCCTACAGACGGGAAGTTGAAGCGGTTGCAAGATGTTTCAAAGGATACCAGGTGGATCACATAGACCGGTGGAAAAATGAAGCGACCGATGCTCTAAGCCGGCTGGGCTCTCAACGTAAACCGGTGCCACCAAATACTTTCTTGGATGAGTTGCACAGTCCATCAGTTCGGGTACCATCGGAGGAGGATTTGGCTGTTGATGGCTTCTCACCCCTCGTTGGTTACCCCAAGTGGAAGGTTGAGATGTAGCGTAGCGGCAAATTTCCCTTGGCAAAGATACCAAGGATCGAATCCCGTGAGACTCCGAGGGTCGACAAGTAGGTGTCAACGGCGCCAGAAACTTAGCGGTTGACGGGACCTGCACACAGATACAGATAACTTTGCTCCCAACGAGTACAGAGAGGTTGTCAATCCCTCCGGCCTTGTTGTTTACAAAGGATCAAACACAAGAGATAGTAATGATAGCTATGACTGCAACTAGGAAATAAAAAACAGGAAGTAAATAGAAGGTGTGATCAGCGGTGGTAATATGGACCGGGGTCCCATGATGTTCACTAGTGATGTCTCTCTCCCAAAAGACGATAAAACAGCAAAGCGAGGTAAACAAATTACAGCTGGGCAATTGATAGGATTATGTGCACAAACCAATGCTAACTATGCTGCAAAGAAAGGTAGAGGCTCAAAAGCATGGGCGGTACGCCAAGGCAAGTAGACCGAAATCCATCTGCATCTACTACTAATCATCCACCTTGAGATATCTATCCAGAACATCTCGCTGGTATTAAGTTGCGAATCCCACCCAAAGTGTAAACTCAAAGCAACAGACAACTGCATTAAAAGAACTTTGCGTAAAGTAAACAATCCTTGCACCCGCAAGTACAAGCACAGTTGTTTTCTCCCTTGTGGCAACAGCACATCCCCTAGACTCATGTTTCTGTCACTCAAGCTAGTCATCAGGGGGCATGAACCCACAATCAAGCATAACGCTCCCTCTTGGAGTTACTACCTACTACTTGGCCAAAGCAATAAACAGCAACGGAGAACATGCAAGAACTACTCAAGAACAAAGATATAAAAGAGGTGAATCAAATATATTACTCAAACACAATCTGAACATAGTCTCATAATCCATCAGATCCCAGCAAACTCAGCAAAGCATCAGCAGAAAGATTACATATGTGCCTCGATCATGTAGGGCAGCTCACGAGGTCTAAACCATGAAGAGCAAAGAGGGGAGGAGAACATCACATAGCTACTGATCATGGACCCATGGTCCAAGGTGGACTACTCACGACTCATCCGGGAAGCGTCCATGGTGGTGGAGAAGCTCCCGGTGGTGGTTCTCCCCTCCGGCAGGGTGCCGGGAAGATTTCTCCTGATGCTCCCGATCTTGGAAGCGCTGCGGCGGCGGAACAGAGGCGAGATCGCGAAAAAGGGTTCTGTCCTCGAGGGTTTCGGGACGAGAGGGATATATATGCGAAGGGGGGCAGCCAGAGGCGGAGCAGGGGCCCCAGGCGCCCCCCTGGCGCGGCCAGGGGTGGGGCCGCGCCAGGTGGCCGCCTGGGCCTCCCCTGGCTCCCCTCTGGCCCATCTTTGGTTCTTCGCGAACTTTCCTGTACGCTGATTTTTCCTATATTTTTCCTGGAATTTTTGGAGCACTTTTAATATGGGGGAAACCTGAAATAGAAAAACAGCAGAAAACAGGAATTGGCACTATGGTGCACTGAGTTAATAAGTTAGTCCAAATATGATCAAAAGTGTATGGAAGTGCATCAATATCATAGCAATATCACACAAAAGAAGCATGGAGCAAGCATAAGTTATAGATACGTTTTGGACGTATCAACATCCCCAAGCTTAATTCCTGCTCGTCCTCGAGTAGGTAAATGATAACAAGCATAATTTCTGTGGTGACATGCTATCAACCATATAAGAACTTTTAAGTAAAGCAATCAAGGCATGTAATTCAATTCAAGTCATAACAAGCAAGAGTCTATATTAGCATTGTAACAAGCAACATAACAACATAAAGGTGCAAGAGCTCTCGCTGTCCGTGACTCGAATGTCTCCAAATGGTGTTTGCGTGCAAGAAATGGGATAGGGATATACGAGAGAGTAAAACATAGTTTTTGTATTGTTGAGAACTTAATCTACTAAAGTTTCACACTTGGTCTTCTTTGGAATCTTATCTTGACTCATCCCCAGACCACTAGCCAGGTACAAGTCAAAATGATCCACTCCCTTTCGATATTTTGAGCACTCATGCAATGGATGAGCGTAAGCAAGAAAGTTGACACTTAGGATGGCAAAGAGAGAAAAATGATGAAGGGGGGAAGACAAAAAAGGTGTGAAAGGCTCACATCAATGAGGACAATCATAGGCGAGAGAAAGCCAAATGATAGATATGATGTGAGGAGTAGGGATTGCCATGCAACAGATGCACATATGAGCTAAGGTAAGCTCTCCAATGGAACTAGTGGGGGTGCATCCAACTTGCTCGCTCAAGAAGACCTAGAGCTCTTTTGAGGAGGCTCATCATTGGAATATACAAGCCAAGTTCTATAGTGTGAAGGTCCCCACATAGCTATATGCATGAATGATAATCTCTATGGAGTACAAGGTATAAGATGGAGTACGAGTGTGGATCTCTCAAAAGGAATAGTAGTGTGCCCCCTTCTCTCTTTTTATTTCTTTTTCTCTTTTTTTCTATTTTTTTTAATTTTTTGTGGCCTCAATGGCTCTTTCTATTTAACTCTCATTTGTCCTCTTTGGGATCTTTTGATTTTGTCCTCTTTGGGATCTTTTCCTCACTTTAGGGGCAACACTCTATATATTACAAGAAGTATAGAAGATCTTTCACACTTTACAAGAGTACTCAACATAAAGAAGATGAAACTATCATGATGTATGCAAATGTATGCCTCTGCCGGTGTAGCAGGATATGCAATGATACTAGCGCGTCATGTAGCAATGATTAGGGCAAGGCCCAACTAGCATGCGGCTCATCGATCAAGCAAAAAGCATGTATGACATGAAGATCAAGTCATGAGAAGATGGATGTTGCATGGCAATGTATCTCGGAAAGGCTATGGAAATGCCTTGATAGGTAGGTATGGTGGCTGTTTTGAGGAAGGATATAATGAGGCTTATGATGACAGAGCGTATCGTGCCAAGGATTTGGATGCACCGGCGAAGTATGCGCCAA
>LR738712.1:594885718-594934532 GCA_902687465.1 Secale cereale
GGTACCGAAGAGGCTAGAAAAATATGGCTAGGTGGAAGTGTCAACTTTCGAATACTCACATTAGTCCGAAGAACTCATGCACTTATTATCGGTAACTCTCAATCTAATTAGGAGGTTCACAAAGAGACAAGTACTCCGAGGAGGAGTGTATGGGGGTTTGGTTATCCTTGCGCATCCTCGACTCATGGTACGTGAGTGTACTCTAATATTCGATCCCTCCAAAGATTAGTGATCCATCTAGTAGCTAAAGTTCTCAACTATTTTGTAGGTTTTCGAAAATAAACACGGATTGCCCAAAATACGACATCTATCACTAATAGGCTAAAGCTCTTGACACCAAAAGTTCAGACATTACTCATGGCAATACCTCAAAACTATTGCAAGTTACTACTAAAATTAAATAGCAACCTCAATTACCTACTTTAAGTTAAGACACACAACTCAGTGCAACAGGCAAACTCTCTTAACAAGATAAACATGAAAACTCAAGAGAGTTCAGCAACCAACTAAACAAAAGCTTTTTAAAAATAAAAGCATGAAAACTAAGAGCTAAACATGACAACAGCTATGGAAAGACAAAGAACACACACATCAAAGATAAGCATGAAAATCCTATGTTGTGTTCTAGGTTGAAGTGGAGCGTGTTTCTCTCCCACACAAAGAAAGCTGGGTTCTAACTTGTTATGAACAGCAAGCAAAGCTAAAGAAAACTAAAAAAGGAACTAAGAGCAAGACGCTCCAAGCATAGCACATAACGCATGAAGTGATAAGAATATAGTGGAACGAAAGACGAACTGATAATTGTTGATGGAGAAGGGGATGCATGGGGGCATCCCCAAGCTTAGACGCTTGAGTCTTCTTGAATATTTCTTGGGGGTGCACGGGGGCATCCCCAAGCTTGAGCGTTTGACCCTCCTGAATCTTCTTTTATCATCTTCCCTGGCACACTTGAAAACTCCCTTCATACATAACTCATCATAACCTGATTAGCGAGGTTAGTACCCACAATAAAATAATTTTTCCCTACTGGCAATAAAGATAATCTTGAAGAGCTACTGTTTCTCAAGATTTCCAAAAGGTTTTTGCAAAGAAAAAGCAAGCTCAAGGTTTGCAAAACGAAGAAAAGGCAAAACAGGACAGAATCTGTGAAAAACAGACCAACACGTAGTAAATAATTTTTTCGGGGCACTTCTACAACTCAAATCAAAAAACTCAGAACAGACGCTCGAAAGCCAATTGTATAGAGCACGCTGTCAAAAAAAATTCAGATCAAAAAGATGATCTGGTGATTTTATTCGAATTTTTCTGTCCAATGACAGAATCTATTTTCTGGACAGCACGTCACAACTTTTGAACTTTCTTGCAATCGGAGGCTAAACTTGGCACAAAGCTGAAAAGAAAAGATACAATGATGATGCTACTATAGTAACAAACATCAAGACACAACAAAAGCAAAATAAAACCTAATTTGTTGTGGGCTGCCTCCCAAAAGTGCTTTCTTTATGCCTTTAAGCTAGGCATGATGCAAAAAGGGGGAATCAAAAGTCATCATAATAATCGGAGTTATAAATTGCTTCAAATGGTTCCTCAACAAGTTCATCCTTCTTACTTCTAGGAAAGGGGTACGTACCTTTTGCCTTCCCGCGTAGGCGGATTTGTCCCTTACCTATATCGATGAAGCCTTTTACGGCTCGGAGGAAGTCCCTTCCAAGCACTATATTTCCTTGGTTTGGCTTCATGATGAAGAAATCAACCATTGCAATCCCTTTAAGGAATGTAACTGGTACGTCTTTTATTCTTCCCTGGATCTCAGAAATATCTCCATTAGCATGTTCATGATAGGATGATAATTTGTCCATGTTAAATTTTAAAGAATCATGAACAATTTTTGGCATAGTAGAAACCATAGATCCAATAACACAATAAGCAAGGAAGTCTTGATTAGAGATGCTAATCCTAACAAAAGGCTCCCAATCATTGTCTATTTCCAAAATATATCTCTTATTGTGTTTGGGTTTCTCTACCTTCATCAAGTCTAGAGCATCCATTCTCTTCTCAATAGTAGCAAGTCTATCTATGACAGTATCAAAACTATGATCATAAACAAAGTAACTAGATAGACCATGTATAATTTCAAGAGCTCTAGCTTCATCACACTCTAGGAAATCTCCTTCAGCTATAATATCAAGAGAGTGTTTACACCATTTAAAAAGACCATGGTAAAAATGTCTAAGCACAATTTTTATAGGTATCCAAGGCATAATTCTCTTATGTGCATCAGAAATTCTGTCCCATGCCTTCTTCATATTTTCTCCATCCCTTTGATGGAAATCTAGAACTTCTGATTCCCTCAAAGCACCAAGTCCTAACATGCTTGAATAAACAGAAAGGACTACTAACAGAAAAGCAAATAATTTTTTTGTGATTTTTGATAAAGGACACTAAAGCAAAAACTGAAAGGTAAACTAACAAGACTAAAAATCAAAGATAAAAGATAGCGTGCAACTCCCCTATCTTGAAGAGTGGAGTCCCCGGCAACGGCGCCAGAAACTTGCTTGATGGCTTCTCGCCCCTCGTTGGTTACCCCAAGTGGAAGGTTGAGATGTAGCGTAGCGGAAAATTTCCCTTGTCAAAGATACCAAGGATCGAATCCCGTGAGACTCCGAGGGTCGACAAGTAGGTGTCAACGGCGCCAGAAACTTAGCGGTTGACGGGACTTGCACACAGATACAGATAACTTTGCTCCCAACGAGTACAGAGAGGTTGTCAATCCCTCCGGCCTTGTTGTTTACAAAGGATCAAACACAAGAGATAGTACTGATAGCTATGACTGCAACTAGGAAATAAAAAACAGGAAGTAAATAGAAGGTGTGATCAGCGGTGGTAATATGGACCGGGGTCCCATGATGTTCACTAGTGATGTCTCTCTCCCAAAAGATGATAAAACAGCAAAGCGAGGTAAAAAAATTACAGCTGGGCAATTGACATGATTATGTGCGCAAACCAATGCTAACTATGCCGCAAAGAAAGGTAGAGGCTCAAAAGCATGGGCGGTACGCCAAGGCAAGTAGACCGAAATCCATCTGCATCTACTACTAATCATCCACCTTGAGATATCTATCCAGAACTTCTCGCTGGTATTAAGTTGCGAATCCCACCCAAAGTGTAAACTCAAAGCAACAGCCAACTGCATTAAAAGAACTTTGCGTAAAGTAAACAATCCTTGCACCCGCAAGTACAAGCACCGTTGTTTTCTCCCTTGTGGCAACAGCACATCCCCTAGACTCATGTTTCTGTCACTCAAGCTAGTCATCAGGGGGCATGAACCCACAATCAAGCATAACGCTCCCTCTTGGAGTTACTACCTACTACTTGGCCAAAGCAATAAACAGCAACGGAGAACATGCAAGAATTACTCAAGAACAAAGATATAAAAGAGGTGAATCAAATATATTACTCAAACACAATCTGAACATAGTCTCATAATCCATCAGATCCCAGCAAACTCAGCAAAGCATCAGCAGTGCCTCGATCATGTAGGGCAGCTCACGAGGTCTAAACCATGAAGAGCAAAGAGGGGAGGAGAACATCACATAGCTACTGATCATGGACCCATGGTCCAAGGTGGACTACTCACGACTCATCCGGGAAGCGTCCATGGTGGTGGAGAAGCTCCCGGTGGTGGTTCTCCCCTCCGGCAGGGTGTCAGGAAGAGTTCTCCTGATGCTCCCGATCTTGGAAGCGCTGCGGCGGCGGAACAGAGGCGAGATCGCAAAAAAGGGTTCTGTCCTCGAGGGTTTTGGGACGAGAGGGATATATATGCGAAGGGGGGCAGCCAGAGGCGGAGCAGGGGCCCCAGGCGCCCCCTGGCGCGGCCAGGGGTGGGGCCGCGCCAGGTGGCCGCTTGGGCCTCCCGTGGCTCCCCTCTGGCCCATCTTTGGTTCTTCGCGAAGTTTCCTGTACGCTGATTTTTCCTATATTTTTCCTAGAATTTTTGGAGCACTTTTAATATGGGGGAAACCTGAAATAGAAAAACAGCAAAAAACAGGAACTGGCACTGTGGTGCACTGAGTTAATAAATTAGTCCAAATATGATCAAAAGTGTATGGAAGTGCATCAATATCATAGCAATATCACACAAAAGAAGCATGGAGCAAGCAGAAATTATAGATACATTTTGGACGTATCAGCCGTTCCTGATCCGGAAGCACAACTGGTTGCAGCGCTTCATGTTATTTCGGATTGGACACTCCCTTACTTGGCGTACCTGAGCCGAGGAGAGTGGCCAGATGATGAGGTTGAAGCCAGGCAGATAATCCGGCGATCCAAATCTATGACCATAGTTAATAGAGAACTTCATCACCGTAGCGTTTCGGGGGCGTTTCAGCGCTGTGTATCATCAGAAGAAGGCAGTGATATTCTTTGAGAGATACACAAAGGAGATTGCGGTCATCACACCGGCTCAAAATCACTGGTAGCCAAGGCTTTTCGTCACGGGTTTTACTGGTTAACGACCCATGCTGATGCGGAGGATCTAGTCCGGAGATGCGACGCTTGTGAGAAATTTTCATGGCGTGCTCTTGTTCTAGCACAGGAGCTACGGATGATTCCAATTACTTGGCCGTTTGCGACTTGGGGGCTTGATATGGTCGGGCCTTTTAAACGATCCCAAGATAAAAAACCCACCTATTGGTGGCAGTGGACAAGTTTACAAAGTGGATTGAGGTAGAGCCTGTCAATAAGTGTGATGCGGCAACAACGGTTAAATTCATCAAAAAGGTAATTTTCCGGTTTGGCTTTCCACACAACATTATTACTGATTATGGCACCAATCTATCTAAAGGAGAGATGGAAGAGTTTTGCCAAAGGGAACATATTCGCCTGGATGTGTCTTCAGTAGCTCACCCTCAATCCAATGGTCAAGCTGAAAGGGCCAACCAAGAGATCTTGCGAGGCATCAAGCCCCGGCTTATGACACCCTTGCAGAGAACACCAGGGTGCTGGGTTGAGGAGTTACCTTCTGTCCTCTGGAGCATAAATACTACGCCTAACAGGTCTATAGGCTATACGCCCTTCTTCATGGTATACGGCGCTGAAGCGGTTCTCCCTAGTGATATCCGACACGACTCACCACGGGTGGCGGCTTATGTTGAAGCGGCTAATGAGCAGGCAAGACATGACGACTTAGACCGGCTGGATGAGGAGCGTGACATAGCAGCAGCACGATCTGCAATTTATCAGCAAGACCTGCGCAGATATCACAGCCGCCGGGTTAAGACCAGGACGTTCTAGGAGGGGGACCTGGTACTCCGGCTCATCCAAGACCAGACAGATATGCACAAGTTATCCCCACCTTGGGAAGGACCCTTTGTGGTCAGCAAGAACCTACACAACGGTTCATACTACCTGGTGGACATTCGAGAGCATAAAGACTCACGGACAGCAGAGGAAGAGACGAAGAGGCCGTGGAACATTGCTCTTCTGCGGCCTTACTACACTTGAGCCACGGGCTCCGCTTCATGTATCCTGTATATATTATGATTAATAAATAAACCGGCACCCCTGGTAAACCGGGGGATCAACCATTTTTCTTCAAATATAAGTATCTTATGGGAATTCACTCAGGTGATATCCATCTAAAGTTTATTTCTCTTGATATATATCATTTTCATCAAGAAAACAAGATGCTTTGATCAATCTATTTTGATATGCAAGACAATTCCATAAGGGGCCAAACAGGACTTGCCATACAAGTGCAACTCTCTTATAGGTACCCTGCCTCCACGGTCACTAGGGGGCCACGTGATCACATTCGAATCCTAGCTTAACCCCTTTTGGTCCGGTTTTATATGATCGCATTCGAATCATAGCTTAAACCCCGTTTAGGGTCCGCCTTGGATCGCATTCGAATCCATTGATCGGCAAGTTCTCAAAACCTCTGGGGGCTATGTGGTCGCATTCGAATTCTAGCTTAACCCCTTTGGTCCAATTTATATGATCGCATTCGAGTCATAGCTTAAACCCCGTTTAGGGTCCGCCTTGGATCGCATTCGAATCCATTGATCGGCAAGTTCTCAAAACCTCTGGGGGCTATGTGGTCGCATTCGAATCCTAGCTTAACCCCTTTGGTCCAATATATATGATCGCATTCGAATCATAGCTTAAACCCCGTTTAGGGTCCGCCTTGGATCGCATACGAATCCACTGATCGGCAAAATTCTTAAGGCCACTGGGGGCTACATGGTCGCATTCGAATCCTAGCTTAACCCCTTTGGTCCGGTTTACTGATCGCATTCGAATCAGAAACCTCGTCTTCGAGCCTAGCAGCTCACAAAAAGCCTCGATTTGGAGCCTAGCAGCTCGCAAAAAGCCTCGACTACATGGTCTTATTTGCCAAAAATGCTTTACCTTTGCGGTTTTCCAAAGTTTTTGTGGTTAACCAAATTTATTGATCCGGAATTGGGCAACCTCAAAGTTGACCACGTATCTACAAAGTAAAAAGTCTGGGTCATGAATACCAGCATAAGTTCAAAGTCTGGGTCATGAATACCAACATAAGTTCAAAGTCTGGATCATAAGCACCAGCATGATTTAAACCGGCGTTTATCATAACCCGGAATAGTCATCAGGCAAACGCCAAGAGGGCCAAAAGCCTCATCAGAATCTATACATTCAATTATGCCTACTGGATTAAGGATGTCAGGCACACTTAATCAAAGGTACGAGGTATTTTCGGGTATAAACCATATACTCTTTCAATATATGCCTATGAGAGCAATATAATAGGTCCGGTGGTAAAACGCCAGGACATATTTTTAGCATTGTTTATGCAGATACAGATAACATGGACGGATCAACCATAGCAGACAAGGGATTAAAATTGGCAGATGCCAAGTCAAGCTGTGACATCCAAATCGGAACAAAGACAATGTTTCGAACTATCCTATTACAAGGCAATTGCAGGCCTGAACGGATTAAAGTTTTTCGGCAAAAGTTTCCAGCAACTATGAGTTAAACCGGGTGGTTATGATTCTTCTTCACGCTGCGAAGGCTGAGGGTCAGCTTGTTCTGGATCCTCTTCATCTTCAGGAAGTGGCTGGAAGTCAGGAACACGCCAGTCAATCTTGGAGAGTGCACGGAAGTACATTTCCTCAGTAATAAGATCGGACAGATCAATATCTAGAGCGAAGGTATGGCCGCGCTCGGGCGGGATCATATTCTCGGTGTCATAAACCGGCCGCTCCACATGTTCATTTTCTAAGTCATATGCTGGATGATACCTGGTCAGATCCGCTTCATCGGCAAGTTTGCTGGCGAGTGGGCGCATCTCTTTGGTTAAAGCACGGAGGTCTTCGGCAGAGAAGGTGGATCCATCTTCCTTATTACTGGGATATCCGTTCATAGCCTCCTCCGGATCAAAGTCCGGAACCCATGCCTTGGCCCGGGTCAGTGCTAGAAGAGAGCCTGCCCGTGCAGCAGATTTCTTCACTTCCACGAAGCGCACAGGCAGGACAGAGAGCTTCTCCAAAGTACCTTGGATGGTAGTGGGGGCCGCTTTCTGATGGGACATTGCACTTATGACCCTTTGAGCGCCGGAATAGAGCTGCTCCACAAGGGTATAAGCGGCCTTGATCTTCTTCCGGACATCATCTCCAAGATGAGTTATGTGTCGCCCTAAATATGATTGTAAAGTTAAACCAGAGTGGAACAAGGGTTGTAGAGATGAAAATCATATACAATTGAGTGCTCACCAAAGATAGCCGAGGTCATAAGTTCTATTTGCTGCGTTAAACCAGTCAACTCCTGCGTAACCGGATTAAGGGCAGCTTCAGCGTCTTTTGCTCTTTTCTCAAGAGCATTCCTCTGCACCTCCCAGGCAGACCGCTCTGCTTCAAAGTCCTTTTTCAATTTTTCTATGTTGGTTAAATTCAACGCAAGCTCTTGCTTGGCTTTGGCAGAAGCAGTTTCAGTAGCAGCCACTCTATTCCGGAGTTCAGTTACTTCTGCAGCCCTCCGGGTCAAATGAGCCTACAAGGAAATCGAATGGATTAGAAGACAAGCTAAACAAGTATCAAGCATATAAACAAGTTATCAACTTGACACTTGGGGGCTAATGTGCAATTGAAGTACTAACAGAGAAGTTCAAACAAAGTCTCAAGCATATAAACAAGTTATCCACTTGACACTTGGGGGCTAATGTGCAATTGAAGTACTGACAGAAAAGTTCAGACAAGTCCCAAGCGCATAAAACAAGTTATACCCTTGGCACTTGGGGGCTAATGTCAATTCATTTTCCATACACTGGAAGTCCCGGTTCATCTACGACGAAAGCTAAACCAGCACTTGGGGGCTACTATGAACTGAAGACATGATTACAAAGAACACAAAACAAAGATAAGTAAAGGAAAGGAAATTACCTCGTACTTATCCTTCATCATGGTAACCAACCCGGATTCATAATCACGGCTGGTAAAAAGCCGGTTCAAATACCCGAAATGAAGCTCCTGGGCACTCAACTGGGCGTAGCTGGATAAGTCCGTGCTCCACTTTCCCTTTTCTTATTGAAGTTTTTCCCCCTTGGAAGTGTGCTTGGCCAAGATGACAGGCTCAGCTGAAGCGGTAAAACCTAACCCGGTTATCTCAACATTCGGGAAGGAAGCAGCAGTTGGTTGAAGAGGGGCAGTAGTAGGCGCCGGGCTAGCAGGAGCCGGGCTAGCCCGAGGAGGGCTAACCCGGACATGACTCGCCGGTTCAACCACATTCTCCGTATTAATATTCTCCGGAGCAGCAATGTCGTCACGATCCATGGGAATAGGGTCATCAAATTGAGCTGCAGGATTATCGTCTGGAGGAATAATTTCTTCCGGATCAGCGGTCGGTTTAACGGCATCAGTTTCGGCAGCCACTTTGGTTGCTTTCGCCTTCTTGCTAGGCTTCGGCTTACTGGAAAAAATCAAAGGAACAATGAGAATCATCAAAGATACAAATATAAAGATAAACCGGATGTTGAAAAGGGTTTACCCAGGCACGATCTTTAGCATAGGGACCTGTGTAGCAGTCGACTCGCCAGAAGAGGACAAAGGAGCCTCCTGATAGTTAGGATCAGACGGTTTAAGAAGTTTACGTATGAGCCCAGCTTTTGGATGAAGAAGAGTTGGAGAAAGTAAAACCTCAGAGTGGCGCCTGCGAGCTGGAGTGAGAGATATTCCGGAGGATTCCACTACATGGCCACTATGGCGCGTGGTCTGGCGCGCCTCATGCTGCTGCTTCTTCAAAAGAAATTTGGGGTCCAAGCGTAAGGATGAGAAAAAGGGTATTTCCGGGACACCCGGAGAATTTTGGGAGGCAGCGGTTCTGAGTCTGAAGAAAGAGAGATTACCTCAACTTCTGCCGCTTTACTTCCTTCAGCCAGATCCTGTGGAAAGGCATAATTAACATAAATTTGGATAAGGAGAAATTAAAATATATCAGGATCAACTCATACCTCGGAATCCGGATCATCTTCCTCAGGATGTGAACCGGAGGCAGCATCCGCCTTCTTTTTCTTGACAGCATATGTCTTCCGGCTCGGTTGTTTGGCCGATTTGTCTTGAGGTTTTCTCTTCCAGAAGGGGTCGTTGGCCTGTGCAAAAGTTAGGAAATAAATAGAAGGCAATTGATGTGACCGGATCAGAATAGATAGCAAAGATCAGAAAGAACTTACCGCTGGCGGTTTATTATTTTCACAGAACGGAGCTAAACCGGTCCGGCTGCACTCCTCCAAGGTGATGTTCAACATTTTCTTTGCGGACTCAGCAACTTCTTTTTCAGGAAGTATTATGTCAATATGGCGCAGTGGATCATCCAGTTTACCAGTATACTCGCACATCAGGCCTGAGCGCCGGCTCAGTGGAAGTATGCTCCAGGCAAGCCAACAGCGAACGAAGTCTACTCCGGTTAAACCGTTGGCCATAAAGGCTCTAAGCTTAGAAAGCTGAGGGGCAAACCGGGCTCGATCTGGAGCACTGAGGCGCTGCGGCAGGGGATGATCTTCAGGTAAGCGATGAGCACGGTAACCCGGCAGTGGGTTTTCTCCTTCAGGCGAGGTATCTTCACAATAGAACCATGATTGGTTCCATTCCTTGGAGAGCAGCGTGAGGGAAGCTCACATCTTTTCTCCTTTGAATACTGACGCCGCCCAACTCTTGATGCGGTCCGTCAGTAAATTCTGTCCGCCGGTTTAAATGGAAAAAGTCGCTGAACAGATCCACTGACGGTTCTTCTTGAAGATATGCTTCTGAGAAGACTTGAAAATTGCAGACATTTGATATAGAATTTGGGCCTACGTCCTGAGGATGGAGCTGAAAAGCGGCTAGTACATCCTGGAAGAATTTTGAACCGGGAGGGCTAAAGCCCCGGGCCAAGTGGTAAAAGAAAACAATGACCTCTCCTTCTTTAGGGGTAGGGGGACATTCATTTCCTAGGGCCCGCCAGTGCAGAACATTCTTAGGACCCAGAATACCGATTGAAGCGGCGTTCGATAGATCCTCTTCAGTAATGCGGGAAGGAGCCCAGTTGCAAGCGACAAACTGCTTGGCCATCGTTCAGAATAAGGAAATGCTGAAAAATACAATACAGAATCCGGTTTACCAATTGATACAATTAAGCCGGAGCATGATATAAGATTGTGGATCTAAATTGCCGGTTTACACAAGGGGCTAATGGTGTTACTAGTCCAGAAGTATATAAGAGTAAGGTAACTACCGGATTATTATAATAGAGAAGGCAGACGCTAAACCGTCAATTACAAGGTACATGATTACATCTAGACCGTCGAAAGGAACATATGATTGATTAAAACCGGAGAGTGAGCCACAGATCTACAAGACGGAGAAACAGTTTCCACAGAAGGTTGAAGTAAAAATGGATCTAAGGCATAAGGAAAAGATGAAATATATGCAAGTCTTATACAGGAAGAACCGCGGAGGTTTTCTACAGATCAAATCTAAGCTGTTAAGCTAGAGGAACTAAAGGCATGAGCGCGGAGCAGGAGCATACTGAAAACGAATCTAAGTAAGGCTTGAATCTACCGCAAGGTTAGCCCGCAGGGATGAACAGCGAAGCTTCAAAGTTTCATGGCGGAAGCCATGGAAGGAACCCTAGATTGGGATCTACAATGAGGAGGAAGGAATACCTGATGAAGAAGCGGACGGCGGTGAGTTGCTCTGGACGCGATTCAGGGTGATGCAGCGGCCTGGCTCGACGACGGCGACAGGCTCGAAGAGCGGCGGCGGAGCTTCGAGCGACAGAGGTAGACGAAGACAGAAGGGGGAAAAGAAGGCAGGCCTCAGCGGTATTTATAGGCCGAAGAGGTAAAACGGCAAGCGCGGGAATCGAGGAGGTCAGAAATTGGATAAGGATTATGCTATCGCCTCGATTTTCGGGATGGCATTACAACAAGGGTAACAAACAGAGGTGAGCAATAAATGCGGAGGTGATGTCACGACGGATTAAGATGATTCCCGGAGATGACGTCATGGCCGGTTTACGAAGCAGATGAGCCGCAGAGAAGAAATTCATGCAAAGACATAGAAGACTGACATGAACAAGTTCAAATCAATCTGGGGCCTAATGTCAGGGATATTACTAGCAGGTATAAACCGGCCAGGAAGATCCGGGTTATACTTACATAGTTGTATTATCATAAGCCCAGTAGAATATGAATCAGAGGTTACGGCCCATAGAGGCTTAGGGCCCATGTGCAAAGCTTACGGTTTATACACCGTCATATCATGTAACTTGAGGTATAAGATAGAAAGAGTAGAGACCGAGGCGGACATGACTATGAACCGGCCTCGGGACTCTGTAAACCGGACCGGGCGTCGCCTCCTATATAAAGGGACGACCCGGCGATGGTTCAAGGACAAGAAACAACCCGTCGAGACACAGGCCAGCAATCCGCTCCCTGTTCATCGACGCCCAAGCAATAGCACACCAAACTAGACGTAGGCTTTTACCTTCATCGAAGGGGCCGAACTAGTATAAACCCTCTGTGTCCTTTGTGTGCTTTTAACCTCTTCAAGCTAACCCGCACGATGGCCTCACACCTAAGTCCTCTAAACCGGACATCTGCCGTGCCAATTCCACGACTCAACCCAATTTTATTTTATTTGTTTTTGCTTCTATTTAGGAATAAATATTGCATCTAGCTTCTGTTTAGATGTGGTTTTGTGTTTTAATTAGTGTTTGTGCCAAGTCGTACTTTTGGGAAGACTTGTGTGAAGTTTATGTGATCATGTTGTAAAAATAGAAACTTTAGCGCTCACGAGATTGTCTGTAAATTTTTACTGGAGAGTGTGTGGGGACCCCGACTTAGAAGTCGAGATCACCGAATGCACGTGTACAGTGATCCCAGAGATCAATGCTCACTGAACACACAAAAGCTGAAATAACAAGAGTCTTACATCCATACAAATAGTCTTACACGAATTAAGGCCATTATGGCCAAGTCTTACATAGATAGAGCCTCATGGGCTGAATAGCAAATAACTCAAATAGCGGAAGTCTTTGATAACGGGTAGAACCCATGCCATCTGCCTTAACCCTACAGGCATTCTGACTGGGATAGCGTCCTAGTTCGCATGTTCATCTCCAAAGAACTCTTCCTCATACTCCTGTTCTTCCATGCCTGGCCAATTAAATAACCAGTGGCAAGCCAATGAGTACTTTGAATGTACTCGCAAGCAACCCATGATGTGGTTCAAAGTAACAGTGCATATGGATAATAATGATCAATCTAGCAAGGCTAGAACAATATTCTACCATCATGTTTATGCATCAATAAACTTGCGTAACCTCGAAGACAGGTTACCGATATCATCATGAATAAGATTCAACTCATCGAGTCAAGTCACCACCTTGACTTACATACACACGCATGGTTTCACAAACATTGGACGTAGCCCAAGAGCGGTTACCCAACTGTCCATGACCGTGGACACGGCTATTCGAATAGTTTTACACTCTCCAGAGGTTGCGCACTTTACCCACAAGATCCGGGGAGCTTCCGTGTCATCCACGACCCGCGGTTCCTCAAGTACCCGGGGTAAGCACCCGGTCATTACCTTTCCTTAGACGACACTAACATAGAGTCCACTCGTTGGTACACGGCCCTCGGGTATAACAATAGATCACGGGACTTGCCCTAATTTCAATGTCACACGTACCCAAAGGGACCAACGGTGTGTCCGGTGCCCTGTGAAAACAGTCATGGTCGTCTATCCAAGCACGACCCTGTCCCGAGAAAGACCCCAAGTCTTCCCGTCACTAGTAATGCGGGCACCATGCTAGTATCGACCTAAGTAATCAATAAAGCCCCGTCCCATAAGGGGTAGAGTGGTTGCACATGTATGGTTGGAATAACGGTCGCAACTTAAACCAATCCGTTTGAAAAAAACACACACACTTGCCTCGGTACACCACTTCGTCATCAAGTGGTCACCCAACTCATCATCATCTCCCTCAGGCATGAATGGCACCCGACGGGGTTTTATGAAAAGACTTCAACCACGAAGGTTCATGTCACACATGCATCACTATTCATTACTACTAACCATATGCATGTCATCTAGCACATAGCAAGATCAAGATCAAGGCACGCATCATGTGGTGGAATCAACTAGGTTACTATCGTAACCCTAACATCATGCATCGAAAACAAATGGGTTCCGAAGAACAAGTGTATCATGGTCAAAGGGCTGCTTGCCTGGATTGGCTTGGTCTTCAAAGTCTTCAAATCCTTCTCCTTCTTCTTCCACAGCAACTTCGTCAAATACGGGATCTATACGTCGCATAATATCAACGGAAAAATAAGACCACAAATAAAACAGAAAAATCAAAGTGCTTAGAAAAATGTCAACTTATTTTTGTTAAATACTAGGGGAATTTCTAAGATGGGAAAAAAAATCTTAGTTGGAGTTTTGGAGTTACAGAATGGAATCTATTGATTTTTGAACATGAGATTTACTGCTCAAATTTGAATTTAAATTTGAAGAGAACAGAAAAGTTTCATAGATGTGAGTGAAAGTGGTACCATTAAATAGGTTGGAATATTACAAGATTTTAGGAGTTGGAATTATTTTATTTGGACCATTATTCTTTTCTGTAGAAATGTTTTAAACAATTACAGAAAGAATAAAGGAAAAGTGCCCTGTGCAACTGGGCCAGTGAAGGCCACAGTGCACGGCCCAGGGCGGTCCAGCCCAGCCGCACGGGAGCCTGCGCGCGCACGTCAGGTTTTTGAACCTGACGGGCGGGCCCGTGGGTCAGTGACAGGGAGGAGGGGGAGAGAGGTGTGGGGATGACAGGTGGGGCCCGCCTGTCATCTCCAACCTTCCGGCCACGGCGACGGCGAGGTTTCCGGCCACGGCGATGGCAACGGAGGCCAGGGATGGACTCAGCGTCGAGTAGCGGTTGCAGTGGTGGTGGTGCGGTACGCCGGGGTGGTCAGGTTCGCCGGCGGCGAGGTGGGACGGCGGAGGCTCGTCGGGAGGTCGTTGCTCCGGTCGTTCCCGACTGCCACAGAGAGGGGAAACAAGGGGGAAAGGGTCAGTGGAGCACGGCGGTTCCGAATCGGGTGAAAGGAGGGGCAGGGGAGGCCCGTACCGCGAGATCACCGGCGGCCCGACGTGGCGGCGCTCCGGTCGATCCCGAGTACTGGGACCTCCTGGGGTCGAACTGATGGTGCTGGGGGGCTCAGTGAGGTGAGGTGAGGCTGTTGGTGCTGCTGGAGAGGCTCGGGAGGGGCTTATATAGCCGCGCCCACGGTCCACCGTGGACTCGTGCGCCGGCGAGGTTGCAGGCGAGGCTAGGAGAGGTTCTGGTGCCCGTGATCAAGCCGGGGAGGATCGTGGACTTGTTCCACGTCCAGCTGAGGTGAGAGGAGGAGCGGGGGAGCTTCTGGAGCGCACGCGCGTGCGAGGCAGAGGAGTGGCCGTTGCGGGCGGCCAGCGCGCGTGCGACGACGACCACTGGAGGGCGCAGGAGGAGGGGGGACAGCGCCGGGGAGGTTGCGGACGTCGAGAGGCCTCGACTGGCGCGAAGGAGGAGCCCGAGGCTGTCGGGGGAGGCTGATTAGCTGGAGCTACAGTGCGTGTATGCACTGTAGCGTGCTCCAGAGCGCGCGTATGGCTGGCACCACCGTTCCCTCGCCGCTCCGGTCAAAACCAGCGTGTCCAAGAGTGTCTAGAAGGTCGGGGGATGAGTAAAGAAATGGCCTGCGGCCTTGGATGCCCTGGAGATGCTGAGAGAGAGGGAGGATGCTGGTGACTTGGTGAAAACTTGCTGTCCAGAAAGGTAAACTTGGGTTCTTACCCCTCAATCATGGAGCTGGGGTGCTGGGGAAGTTACTGGGGGTAGCTAGTAACTCAATGATCATGTGGTAAAAAGTTGAGGCCATGGAGAAGAGTAAAAGTGATCAAGATGGAGGTTTTAGTAAATCTGCAGAAGGTGTTTGATCAGTGTTTGGTCAAGCAAATGACCTCCACTTGACATGGCACTTAATAGGGTTGTATAGCATGAGAAAATAGGGTGCTTCACCAAATTTGGGCTCATTTGAAGAAACTAGCCAATGCAACTTTGGTGAACCCTAGAAATCAACAGAAACAACTTCATCTTGATTGAGTCAAGCTAATCATCTCCCCTTGATGCACCACTTGGTGTAGCATCATCATTTGGGGTATTGATCATGCCCACAAAGTTTGAATCTCCAGATAAAAAGTTGGTAATGTAAAGTTGTTCAAATTTGCATTTGAACAGAAAGGGTTTTGAGGTGATCAGATCAAGTTGCTCTATTCCAAATCTTGTGCCATTTGGTCTATATGCCTTATTAGGCCATTCTAGCATGTGCACCAAGTTTGAGAGCATTTGGACAAGTTTGGCAATGTAAAGTTGCTCAAACTTCAAATATGGACATAATGGTTATGAAGGGGTTTGAGGATGTTTTTCTTGCTTCCCAAGGCATGGGACTTGGCAAGGTCATCAAATATGTCATATATGACATGATAGAATTCCCCTGGAATTTTTGGAGAAAATTTCCTTTGTAAATATTTCAAAAGCTTGAAGTATTCAGAAAGGGTTTTAGAGGGATTAGCCCATTATTTTGAACATGACCAAGTGTTGAAACTCTTATATATGGACAATATATGTCCTCTGAGTCTCTCTGAATTTTGGCAAATATTTTTGAAATAGTTAAATAATTTTCCCCTATTAAAGACCATTTCTGGCCTTAAGAAAAAGCTTTTAAATAAAATAGGAAAATAACTTTTAAAATTATACCTTTGTGGTTTCTGGGAGTCCTAAGACTACTAGGTCTCAAATAAACCTTTTGAAATAATTTTCTCACCCTAAATCAAGTACTTGCAGTGCAAATCTCAATTCAGGGGTTTTTGGAAAACTACATTTATAAAATACTTTTTGGCCAAATTAATTTTGTAGGAAAATACTATACTGTTATATAACACTTGGCATGATCATTGGGCAGAAGTTTTGGGTATGGAGATGAATTCTACAAGAGGTCATAGTTGACTTTAATGAGCACAAGAAAAAGCACATGAAGAAAACTCAATTCAAATAAAAGCCAAATGATGCTAAAAATTTTTGCTGGTCCAAATTTTCATGCTTCAAAGGTACAAATAACATGTTACAAAATGCAGGGTGTGACAGACCTACCCCCGTTACAAGAATCTCGTCCCCGAGATTCCTAAACTAGGTCTTAAAAGAGATCGGGAAACTCGGATCTAAGATAGTCTTCTCGTTCCCAGGTTGCTTCTGCTTCGGTGTGGTTGCTCCACTGGACCTTGAAATACTTGACGGTACGGCTTCGCGTTCGTCGTTCTGCTTCGTCCAGAATGCGAATGGGCTTCTCGCGGTAGGTCAAATCAGGCTGCAGATCAATGGCTTGGTGATCCACATCCTTGTAGAAATTGGGCTTGTCTGGAACTTGGAGACATTTCCGGAGTTGTGACACATGGAATACATTGTGCACATCGAATAGCTCAGGTGGTAGTTCCAACTGATAAGCCACTTCTCCTCGTCGGTCGGTGATCTTGAAAGGGCCAATGAATCTTGGCGCAAGCTTCCCCTTGACGTGGAAACGCTTGGTTCCTTTCAGAGGAGTTACTCGCAGGTACACATGATCTCTGACATGGAAACTCATGTCTCGGCGTCGAGTGTCAGCATAACTCTTCTGCCTTGACTTGGCTGCCTTTAATCGCTCTCTGACTAGTTGGACTTGCTCTTCTGCTGCGCGGAGAATATCCGGTCCAAAGACTAGTCCTTCTCCAGTCTCTGACCAGTTGAGGGGTGTGCGGCATCTGCGTCCGTACAACACCTCAAATGGTGCCATCTGAAGGCTTGACTGGTAACTGTTGTTATAGGAGAACTCGGCAAAAGGGAGACAGTCTTCCCACTTGGCTCCATACGCCAGGACACAGGCTCGGAGCATATCTTCGAGAATCTGATCGACTCGCTCTGTCTGACCTCCGGTCTGTGGGTGGAAAGCCGTGCTGAAAGACAACTTGGTTCCCAAGGCTTCTTGGAATCTTCCCCAGAACCTTGAAGTGAACTGGGTGCCTCGATCTGACACAATCTCCTTGGGAACGCCGTGAAGACTTACGATTCGGTTGATATAGAGAGTTGCCAGCTGGTTGCCTGTGTAGGTAGTCTTGACAGGAATGAAATGGGCCACCTTGGTCAAATGATCGACTATGACCCAGATAGAGTCATGCCCTCTATTCGACCTTGGTAACCCAGTGATGAAGTCCATTCCGACTTTATCCCACTTCCACTCAGGAACCTTGAGCGGTTGAAGCAATCTAGCAGGTCGCTGATACTCAGCCTTGACTCTTTGGCACACATCACACTTTGCAACATAGGTTGCAATCTCTCTTTTCATCCCGTGCCACCAGAATCGTGCCTTCAAGTCTTGGTACATCTTGGTTCCTCCGGGGTGGATGGAATACGGAGTGTCGTGGGCTTCTTGCAGAATCAGCGTCTTCAGCTCGGTGTTGTTTGGTACGCAGATGCGACCTTTGTCCCAAACAATCCCGTGCTCGTCTTCGGAGAATCCTGGGGCCTTGCCCAGCTTCATCTTCTTCTTGATGCCTTCGATGCTTGCATGTCCATCTTGTGCCTTCTTGACGTCGTCCACCAGGGTTGGTCTGACTTCCAAATGATCCAGAAATCCAGGGGTGACCAATTCCAAACTGAATTGTTCGAACTCCTTAAACAAGGCTGGCTTCCTTACTTGAATAATGGCATTCAAAGAGCAAGCCTTCCTGCTTAAGGCATCGGCCACCACGTTAGCCTTCCCAGGGTGATACTGAACACTGAGGTCATAGTCTTTGATGAGTTCCAACCATCTCCGCTGCCTCATGTTCAATTCCTTTTGGGTGAAAATGTACTTCAGACTTTTGTGGTCTGTGTAGATCTCACACCGCTTCCCTAGGAGGTAATGCCGTCATGTCTTTAAGGCATGAACTACTGCCGCTAACTCAAGATCGTGAGTAGCGTAGTTCTCCTCATGGGGTCGTAGCTGCCTAGAGAGGTATGCTATGACGCGGCCTTCTTGCATCAGAACGCTTCCCAATCCGGTTCGAGAGGCATCACAATATATCACGAACTCCTTGTGAATATCAGGTGTTGCCAGAACTGGGGCGGTGGTCAATCTCTTCTTGAGCTCTTGGAAGCTCTCTTCGCATTTTGGCGTCCACTCGAACTTCTTGTCCTTCTTGAGGAGCCGAGTCATTGGTCGTGCAATGCTAGAGAATCCTTCCACGAACTTGCGGTAATAGCCCGCTAGTCCGAGGAAGCTTCTAACTTCCTTGACGGTCGTTGGAGATTGCCATTGGGTCACAGCTTCAATCTTTGCAGGATCAACAGATAATCCTTCCTCGGTCAAGACATGACCTAAGAATCCAACTTTATGCAGCCAGAACTCACACTTGCTGAATTTGGCATACAGTTGGTGCTCACGAAGCTTGTCTAGGACCATCCTCAGATGCTGCTCGTGCTCTTCCTCCGACTTCGAGAACACAAGAATGTCATCAATGAAGACAACAACAAACTTGTCCAAATATTCCATGAAGACTTTATTCATGAGATACATGAAGTAGGCTGGGGCATTGGTTAACCCAAAAGACATGACCGTGCACTCGTACAGGCCATATCTGGTTACGAATGCCGTCTTCGGAATATCTTGGGGTCTGATCTTCAGCTGGTAGTACCCAGATCTGAGGTCGATCTTGGAGAACACCTTGGCTCCGCTGAGCTGATCAAACAGATCTTCGATCTTGGGAAGTGGGTACTTGTTCTTGATTGTAACTTCATTGAGGGAACGATAGTCAATGCATAAGCGGATGGTACCGTCCCTCTTTGCCACAAACAGAACAGGAGATCCCCAAGGGGAGGCACTTGGGCGGATAAATCCCTTCCTTAGCGCGCCGTCACAACATTGTCACTGCGGTGAACTGGTGCTGACCTCCATTAGTGCACTGCTCTAGCTCCCTTGCGCTCGTCCAGAGCCTTCCTCCTTGCCTATATAAGGACCACCGACCTCTCCCGCACCTCACCAGCCCCTCCTTGCTCCTTCTCAACCACCACAGCCCTCGGAATCCTCCTCTATTTGTCGACGTCCGCCAGGGCCGCCTCGGTCTCGGCTTGGGTCCGGCGAGCCTAGCCCTCCTCTCCCCCTCCCAGCATGTCCATAGTGTTCCCCACACTCCCCCGAGTCGCCCCACACCCTTGCCCCTCGCCGTAGACGGCCGCAGCACCGAGAAGGCCCACCGCCAGAACCTTTCTGTCACCTCCATGGTGCCACCCCTCCCCTCCATCTTGCTCCTCCCCAGCGTCGGTTGAGCCTCTGAATGGAACCACCGCACTGCCCTGAACCCGCCGGTGCCCTCCGCTCAGCCGGAGACGGCCGAAGATGGCCGCTCCATCACAAGCCGCCCGCCTCTGTCCTCCCGTCCTCTTCCCGTCGTCCCGCCTCCACGCCGCCTCGGCGGCCACGGTCCCTTCAGGCGGCCTCGCCTTGGCATGCCGCGCCCGCCGGCGGCCTCGCCCTGGCCGGGGGTGGCCGGAGCCGGCCGGCCCTAGCGCCGCTCCCTCCCCTGCCTCGGCTCTGTTCCACGAGGGAACATAGTCACGAGGAGGAAGACGACGACCAGGCTGGCCCCTCTCCTGCGCCTGGGCCCCGCCTGTCAGTCTCTCCCACCCCGGGCCCATCTGTTTTAAGTGGAAGCAGTTTCTTGAAGTACGTTTTCTATTGCTAAAAGCGTAGTTTTATTCCACTTCGGCCAAGAGTGTGCTTTCCAATCCAGAAAGCGTATTTCTAATTCTGCGTCTCTGCGTTATCCACTCAGGGACCCGTTGGTGATGAATTTTTTAACAGATTGGTCCCTGGTGTTCAACACTTCACATCTTTTCAATCGTAACTCCGAATCAGGTGATTCCAAAGCCCACGTCTTCGTCTCGACGAGACCTTTCTGTTGGTATCATTTTCACTATGGGTTGAAATTCTGAAAATGACCATTTTGCCCTTGCCGTAAACATCCCCCTCCGAGAGAGAACTGTTTTCGGTGATTCTTTCCGCGATCGTTCCGCACTTCTTCCTGGAGTCTCCGTCACCCCAGGCAATACACAATACCCACTTGCATGATAGTCATGCAGTAGCCATGGTTTTCACTTGAATATTTATTAAATGTTGCTTGTTTAAAATATGATTATCTTCTTGCTATGTTGTTATGCATCTGTTTATCATGCCTTGCTAGTTGTTAGTATTCTTTTCATATGTTTATGCTTGCTAGTAGTGCATGTTGATGTTGGTGATGGTATTCGGTGCACGACTACCGTCTGCCCCTAGTACCGTTGTTTTGCATATTCCTTTGCATCCAGTTAGTTAAATGCTTGCATGTTGATATTGTTGATATGTTCTTGCATGATTTTTATTGTTGATGTTAGTGGTTATTTTTCAGAAAAGTATGTACTTATGATGTTCATGATAGTCAGTATGCCATGCTTATGATTCATTGTTGATATGGTGGATAGTTCTCTCATGATTATGTTGATATTCATGCTCATGCATTGTAGTTGCATAATGTATTTTATCATGACTCAGCATATTTACATTCAAGTTTAACCGGATTAAATTGAACTTGATCAACTGTTGGCTGAGTCATGGTGCCACCATATCGAACTGACCAGTGCAACCACATTTACCTTTATGGGAAGGTCCTAACTGGGTCTATTGTCATGACTCTCGTTGGTGCCTCCAACGAGGGAAGGTTACGGGCATGCGGTACCTTGGCCAGGTAAGCAGTCATAACCTTGTGTGCCCGTTATTATTGTTATGGATCCGGGTCCCCGTTTGGGACCATATATGTTTAGCCACAACGGTGACCGTTGTGTCTTTGGTAGACACGGGGCCACCCAGGACTAGCCCAGTGGGGCATGAGTCGGAGTGGCCGGGAGAGTGTCATGACAGTAGATCGGTTTTGTCGGAACACCGTTGGTCCACCCGAATGGGAGAACGAGGCCATGGGTTCCGTAGTGTGGTAACAGTGCGCTACCTCTACAGAGTGTATAATAAATCTATCGATAGCCGCGCCCGCGGATAAGGGCCCAGTTCGTAGTTGGTCACACGATGAGTCAACAGTAAAAATAACAATGTGTTTAATAACAACCCCGATTTGATGATGAGTTAAGTTGATTGTGATCGCCGGAAAGATCATGTTTGGTTTTACCAAGCTTGATTTGATCCTAAGACGATCGTATATTGTCCGAGGTTGGTAAGTGATGCATGTGATGGTTACGAGGTAACTCGAACAAAATAAATGGTGCATGTAGTGTAATCATGTTGCCTGCTAGTTTCATCAGATTTATATGTTCATGCCATGCTCATATTGTCTAGGAGTATCATGTTAAAGTTGTTCATGTTATGTTATTCTGATGATCTCGTGATAATTTCTGATTAACCTGTAATTGCCATGCTGTTGTTTGTCTTGAATACTTCTGGTTTATTGTGAGCTTGAAAGTACATTCAATGGACTGACCTGGCGTGTCATGCCAGCTTGCAGGTCGTGCCGGGATTGCTTGCTTGTTTGGTGTTGTTCCTGTGTTTATGAGCTAGGATAAACGTTCCAGCCAGAGTCCCTGCGGATTGGAGTCCATCATCGCCGTTCATTGTTCCGCTGCCAGTAGTTGTTCCGCTGCTTCGAGTTGTTATGATGCTTGTATAGAGCAACCGTGTTGGCGTAGTGTCGCCGTGCCGATGTTATTCATTGTAATATCAGACCCCTTGTAATCATATTCGTGTTGTAATAGAGAGCTGTTTGTTCTATACTAAGTAGTGTCGTATTCCAGAAGACTTCATCTCGATCTCTGGGCTGGAATACGGGGCGTTCCGGTTTTCTCTAAGCCGGGGTGCCACAGGCTTGGTATCAGAGCAGGTCTGGCTGTAGATTGTCCTAGTCCGCTGGAACATTAAAAAACGGTAGTATAGGGTTTGGTTGTTGCCCTTGATTGCTGCATTTTGTTGTTGCATTTGTTTGTTGCATGTAGTCTTATTTCGGTTACCATTAACCCATGTTTCATGCGTAGATGGCGGTCAACTTCCATGAGTTCAGTGTCCTTCCCTTAGCTCCCGGTGCTGTTCCCATTGAGTTCAGTCCCACTCCTGCACCTCTCAGCTTTGCCGCCCTCCTTGGCGACATGTGGCGTAGTATTTATCCCCTCGGAGATCCACCTCATTATCAAGTATTCCAGTTTTCTACTGGAGGAAGAATTCGGGAATATGTTGCTCATGTTCTTTGTCAGCCCCAATTCCTGTTCGTAAGTGCACCTACAGTTTCCATGGTGGTTACGGCGCTACTCCTGAGCGTGTCGTTCAGCTTGCCGCAATGGCAGGAGTCACCGGTCTTCGTCCTTAGGAGAGCATGGTGCAAGAGAACCATGCTTATCAATATTATCCCACCATCGTCAAGAATCCTAGGCGAATCCAATTTCCTTCCGTCAACCCTCAAGATGACCCGGCTATCCTCGCCATGTCTCGCTACATGATGGCCGAGTGTCTTCTTATTTCTGAGTTAGTCCGAGACGCCATTCGGGCCAGGAGATTGCTTTGTGTCGCTTTACCTCAGTCTCCGCCAGCTTCTCCAACTCCTCCACCTTGTCCATCCGGAGTTTCAGAGTCAGCGGTTCCACTCGCTACTCCCATAGCTTCTTCATCGGTTCGCGAGTGTTTGCTCACGCGTAGGATGTAATCCTTCGTGTAGTGTTTGTGCATATGATGTAGCATCATGCTTGAGTGTGCCTGTGTGGAGTAGCTTTGTAGCCTGTTTGCTGTATGATTTGTTGCAATAAATCGTTTTTTCTCGTGCTTCTTTGTTTTTAAAATCCTCGGTGTTACCCCCTTATGGAAATTATTCCTGGACCAACACCAGATCAGAAGAAGCCGTGAGCAGTACAGATATACACCAAGGAATTCAGATATTCAGTTGACAGCATGGTATTACATCCGGTACGAATACAAGGATATTCTTCTTAGACTTTCAGCAACAAGTGTCTGTTAGAGATACACGTTATTGCAGCAATGATTAAATCAACAAAGAACAAAAATAGATCAGAAGTGCATTCCTAGTCAAAGGTATGGTCCGTATGCGGTGATTGAATCTGCTATAAGCCAATTTTAAAGCATTGAGACACCCAGAAGTCAGTCAAAATACGCAAGGAATTCAGTAAGGACAGTTAGAAAATTCTTGCCATACAAATAATCAGCTGCCGGACTGAAAAAGATATATATATATATATATATATATATATATATATATATATATGTGTGTGTGTGTGTGTGTGTGTGTGTGTGTGTGTGTGTGTGTGTGTCAGTCCAATCACCAAGAAAATCAGTTCTATCCATCTCAAATATTTATTGACGAAGTGTACAAAGATAAGGTTCCCAGTCTGCATCGGTAAGGAAATAAATGGATTCCCATACTGCAAAAAGCCTCTGGCATAAGGTGTCGAGTCTTCCCTAGCAAGGTCTTTAAGGGGGAAGCTTGTGAGGTACGGTACCCCGTTTTTCCTCAAGAAGATATCCACCAAAGGCTTCGAGCATAAGCCACTCAGTCCTCCTCAACACGACACCCGGTGGTTTCCAAACGCATGCTTGCATGTTGATATGTTCTTGCATGATTTTTATTGCTGATGTTAGTGGTTATTTTTCGGAAAAGTATGTACTTACGATGTTCATGATAGTCAGTATGCCATGCTTATGATTCATTGTTGATATGGTGGATAGTTCTCTCATGATTATGTTGATATTCATGCTCATGCATTGTAGTTGCATAATGTATTTTATCATGACTCAGCATATTTACATTCAAGTTTAACCGGATTAAATAGAACTTGAACAACTGTTGGCTGAGTCATGGTGCCACCATATCGAACTGACCAGTGCAACCACATTTACCTTTATGGGAAGGTCCTAAATGGGTCTATTGACATGCCTCTCACCGGTGCCTCCAGCGAGGGAAGGTTATGGGCATGCGGTACCTTGGCCAGGTAAGCAGTCATTACCTTGTGTGCCCGTTATTGTTGTTATGGATCCGGGTCCCCGTTTGGGACCATTTATGTTTAGCCACGGCGGTGGCCGTTGTGTCTTTGGTAGACACGGGGCCACCCAGGACTAGCCTAGTAGGGCATGAGTCAGAGTGGCCGGGAGAGTGTCATGACAGTAGATCGGTTTTGTCAAAACGCCGTTGGTCCACCTGAATGGCCGGGCCATGGGTTCCACAGTGTGGGTACAGTGCGCTACCTCTGCAGAGTGTATAATAAATCTATCGATAGCCGCGCCCGCGGATAAGGGCCCAGTTCGTAGTTGGTCACACTATGAGTCAATAGTAAAAATAATAATGTGCTTAATAACAACCCCGGTTTGATGATGAGTTAAGTTGATTGTGATCGCCGAAAAGATCACGTTTGGTTTTACTAAGCTTGATTTGATCCTAAGATGATCGTATAATGTCCGAGGTTGGTAAGTGATGCATGTGATGGTTACGAGGTAACCCGAACAAAATAAATGGTGCATGTAGTGTCATCATGTTACCTGTTAGTTTCATCAGATTTATATGTTCATGCCATGCTCATATTGTCTAGCAGTTTCATGTTAAAGTTGTTCATATTATGTTATTCTGATGATCTCATGATAATTTCTGATTAACTTGTAATTGCCATGCTGTTGTTTGTCTTGAATGCTTCTGGTTTATTGTGAGCTTGAAAGTACATTCAATGTACTGACCTGGCGTGTCATGCCAGATTGCAGGTCATGCCTGGATTGCTTGCTTGTTTGGTGTTGTTCCAGTGTTCGCGAGCTAGGATAAACATTCCAGCCAGAGTCCCTGCGGATTGCAGTCCATCATCGCCGTTTGTTGTTCCGCTGCCAGTAGTTGTTCCGCTACTTCGAGTTGTTATGCTGCTTGTATAGAGCAACCGTGTTGGCGTAGTGTCGCCGTGCCGATGTTATTCATTGTAATATCGGACCCCTTGTAATCATATTCGTGTTGTAATAGAGAGCTGGTTTGTTCTATACTAACCAGTGCCGTATTCCAGAAGACTTCATCTCGATCTCTGGGCTGGAATACGGGGCGTTCCGGTTTTCTCTGAGCTAGGGTGCCACATTGGTCGTCCTGTAATCGTCACGTCTTGTCACGGCGTTCGTAGTGGAGGATTCCAGTGCATGCTAGACAACACCGCACCGCACGCGTGGGCTCGACGAGGCGCCAAATGTATCGTCAAAGAGGCGACAAAAGTAATTTCTGAGAGATGCAGATCTAGGCATTCGATGTGATTGTTATATTCTATCACATTATCCACCACTAGGCCTAATCTTATCTGCAAAAGAAGAAAACATGTTAGTGCCTATTTGGTTTCCAAGATTTGTAAAATGCACTAACATGCCATCTTCGATCTGACATGATTAACATGGGCAGATGAATCCAAAGGAGAAATTCTTATTGATTGTAACCATATGGATCAAGCAACCAATATGGGAGGTCGAACATGTATGTACTGAAATCCTCCAATAGAATCCTTCAGAAATCATAGTACATTGTCATTGTAAACTTGGAAAAGCTGTCACGAATTGAACTCCCTTATGGTTAACATTTAACAGGAAAGAAACATCACCTCGATATATAGCTTCTCCAGGCACGGAAAGCATCTCAGGAAACTGACAACTTGCTCCAGGCCGGGTCCAATAGATTCTAGTGCCAAGACCTTCACTGTGCGCAGTTTCGGGGTCAACCTTGTCGGAATCATTTTCTGAATGACAGACGAACAAACAACTTCAAAATTAGAAATAATGTTAATTTGTAGAAGGAGAGGTAGAAGGCGGCTGTTGTACCCAATGTTCAAGAAATCGGCCGATTCTCCGATTAATCGGACGATTAATCGCTACTCGGGGTGTGGCTGCTAAGATAAGGCCATATCGTTGACATTTATCTGTTGGGCCGATTTATCGGCCTGACAACCGATTTATCGTGAATATTCCGATTAATCGGTATGGGCCAATCTGTACAGAAACCTCAAAATGGGCCTCCTTTCCCCCGCAAACCACAAAACATTACTCCCAGTCTCCCACTCGGTAGGGTTTCCTCCTTTCCTCCTGTCCACACCGCCGCCATGTTCCCCATCCACACTGCCGCCTCCACCTGCCCGATCCACACTGCCGCCGCCACCCTGCTTGGCTCCGGCGGCTGGAGCTAGCACTTATGTTGCTGCCCGTCCTCTGGATCTCCTCCTCCACTCCTCCTCTTCCCCAACACCCCAGTCACCTGCGCCCTCTCCATCTTCCCGCAGCTAGCTAGCAGGCAGCGTCGCCAGGATCCCTACGCCCGGCAGCCGGGGCATCTTGCCACCGCCACCACTTCCGCCGTTCCTCCAGGAGCCCGACGTACGACGCCCTACGGTCGGGGCATCTCGTGGTAGCCACCACGCACCCCCTTCCTACAGGAGCACGCTCGATGGCCGGAGCATCTCGCAGCCGCCACCACGGCCGCCCTTCCTCCAGGATAGCAGAGCACCGCGACCCCTTCCTCGACTCCCGTCCCTCCAGGAGCATCTCGCCGCCGCCACCACTTCCTGCAACAGCACACGGCACACAGCGCCATCTCTGCCACTCCCTCCTCCGGCAGCAAGGAGGCCAACTTTGCTCCTTCCAGTGTAATGCAATTGCAAGACTGGACTCTCTCATGCAGCACAACATTTTTTCTTTCTTTTTTCTTTTTTTAGTTTTGTTTGTGCAAGATAAATTTAGATGCTGATGTGTACATGTGTAGATGCTAATGTAGACCAGTAGAATAGATGTTGCTGCTCCTGCCCTTTGATTTTAGTCTAAATGTCTAATACATGATGTTGCTGCCCTTTGATTTAAGTCGCTATAGATGAATATATGCTGCAATTCTTTGATAATTTGGTATTGTAGATTTGTAGAGCTTGATGTGTAGTGCTGCTAATAAAGTAATAAATGTTGCTGCCCTTGTGATGTTTGTAGATGTCTTCTTCTGGTACTTCAGAGGTTGCAAGTTCCAAACTTAAGAGAAACTCAGATGACATGGCTTGGGAATTTGCTGTGCCGATTGATCCAGATGATATGCAAAGAGTCAAGTGCATTCTTTGTGGAAAAGAGATGTCAGGAGGGGTGACTAGGATGAAGCAACACATAGCTGGAATTAAAGGGACAGGAACAAGTTGTTTGCAAGCCACACCAAATCAGAAAGCTCGATGTAAGGCTGCACATGAGGCACCAAAGAAGAGGAAGAAGGAAAAGCAAAAACAAGAGGATGAAGTAAGAGCTTTGGTGACCATAGAGGCCAATGAAAATGAGGATGATCAACAAGAGCTCAATGAAGTTGGCAAAGGTGATCCGAAGAAGGGGCCTATTGATCAATATCTTGCTCCAATCGACCCTTCGATCCCGTTGAACATGATGAAATTTCAGCGGAATATTAATGATAGTGTTGATAAGGAGAGGAGCTACCGAGTAGGGCAATATTTGGCTAGATGGTTGTACAAGAAGAATGTACCCTTTAATGCTATAAATGATGATGACTTCAAACAGTTTTGTGAGGCTCTTGGTCGTTATGGTCCTAAATGGAAGCAACCTTCACAATATATGATTCGAGAGAAGATGTTGTTGCAAGAGGTGGAAAGGACTAGGGATTTGTTGAAGCCACATGATGTTGAGAGGGCGGATACCGGGTGCTCTATCATGACTGATGCTTGGACAGACAAGAAAAGGAGAAGCATCATGAACTTGTGTGTGCATTGCAAGTTGGGGACAGCCTTTCTTGGATCAAAGGAGGCATCGGCCTTTGCACACACAAGTCTATACATCTTCAATTATGTGGATGAGTGCATTGAGAAAATTGGTACTAATCGGAACTTTTTAATTTGCTCTCATTCATTGTTTTTCAAATTTTCATCATGTGCTTGTGTGCTGAATGTTATGTATTGATTATTGTGTTTTGCAATGATGTTTTGTAGGGGCTGAAAATGTTGTGCAAATAGTCACGGATAATGCATCAAACAACATGGGAGCAAAGGCGATGTTGAAAAGTAAAAGGCCCAGGATATTTTGGACCTCATGTGCAACTCACACAATCAACTTGATGGTAGAAGCAATTGGGAAGTTGAAGCAGTTTGCTCCTGCAATAACCAAAGCCAAGGAGATGACATGTTTCCTTTATGCACATCATGCGACCTTGGCATTGATGAGGCATCATACAAAAAAGAGAGATATTGTTAGGCCGGGAGTAACTAGATTTGCTTCGGCATTTCTCACCTTGCAAAGTCTTGCTGCTAAGAGGAAGCAACTAACGGATATGTGTTGTAGTCCCACTTGGGAATATTGCAAACACACAAGAACAAAGAAAGGGAAGGTGGCTCATGCCACAATAATGAGTAGGGCATTTTGGAAAAATGTGTCTCTTTGTATCAAGGTATGGTTAGATGAACCAAAAATTCTGTTTTGTTTCATCGCGTCTCATCACGACACAATAGTTATATACTAATGTTGTGCTTGTCTATGTTTTATGTTGGAATGCAAGGTTTTCGAGCCTTTGGTGAAGTTACTTCGGTTGGCTGATAGTGATGGGCAGACAATGGCCTCTATGTATGGACAAATAATAGAAACAAAGAACGCAATAATGCTTGCGGTTGAAAGTTCGGAGAAGGATTACAAGGTGATCACAACAGCCATGGAGAGCAAGATGGATGGGAGGCTAGATACCATATTGCACATGGCAGCATATGCCTTGAATCCTTATTATAGCTATGCTACCGCAAGCATCTTTACTGATGTAGAAGTCATGTCCGGGTTGATGGAGGCTATTGAACAATTTTATCATGGTGATGATGACAAGCAGGATAAAGCTCTTAACACAGACTTGCCCAAGTTTAAGAAGAAGGAAGGCATGTTTGGGAAGGTGGCTGCCACAAGAGCCATTACCAATCAAAATTACAATGCCGGTAAGCTTGTTCTCAATGATAATTTTGCCATATTGCATCTCTGAAAGTTTTGGGCTGGTGCATTATAGTTTCAATTTTCTATGAATGTAGGGGAGTGGTGGGCAACTTATGGACTACAAACTCCTACCTTGATGCACGTGGCTTTGAGGATACTCAACTTGACCACAAGTTCATCCGGATGTGAAAGAAATTGGAGCATTTTTGAACAAGTAATTCACAGCTTGCAAATACTCAAATCTGATCCTTACTTTGTTATTGACAGTATGTGAATCTCTAAGCTTCACTTTGCAATTTGTAGGTAGATGCAAAGAGGAGAAATAAACTAGATGTGCGTCGTAGGGACGATCTAGTTTATATTCAATTCAATGGAAGAATGCTAGACAAGCGAAAGAAGTACTCATCATCTTGTGATGTCCTCCTTGGTGAAGATGCTTCGACGGCCCAAGATTGGATATGTGAAGATGCTTACATTGATGATGAGATGGGGGAAACCGAAGATGACAATGCAATGGAGCCTCGTAGAAGTCAAAGGGTGAGAGAACTACATGAAGTGGAAGAGTTCGTTTCCGATGATGAAGATGACATTGTGCCTATCAATGAGGATGAGATAGAGTTCGAGTCTGATGATGATGTGGTTGGGAATAGGATAGAAGAAACCAGTGACAATGATGAGGAAGATCGTATGCAACCTTGAATCCTATGCCATTGAAAATGTCTTACGCTTTCTAGCAGCCTAGTACTTTATTTTGGACTTTTGGTTGTGAGTTGTGAGAATCAGAGAGCAAAGGAAGGACTATGAGCTGATTGGCGTTTGGCTGTGTGCTACTGCTGGGCGCTAGCAAAAGCAAAGTAGCAAGAAACTATGTTATTTATGTTTTATGATGGCCTTGTTAAACTTGTTTGAACTTTGAACTATTCTGGACCTTCTTCTGTATTTGCTTGCAAAGCAGCAAGACTATTATATGCACTGCTGCACTGTACTGCTTTCAAGTTTCAACTATTAAGTGTATCTGCCATGCAATATTTATTATATATACACTCTATGAGACATGCAAAAACAGTACATGTGTAGCTCTAGTGTTGTCCTACTTACTATCATATGCACTGTTGTAGTATGAATTGCTGCCCTATTTGAATTTTGGAACATGCAAAAAAGGGCATGTGCTACTATTATGTATTGATGTAGTCTTCTGTAGTATTGTCATATTTAAAGGCATGCTGTTTTACTGAAGATTGTATCTATTTTTATCTTATCAGTGCTTGAAACCTACGACTTGTAAAAAGAACTGACCGATTAATAGTCCACCGATAAAATTGATTAACCGTCCGATTTCCCGATTAATCTCTTATCTCCAGCCGACCGAGACGATAACGATAAGCGATTTCCCAAACATTGGTTGTACCTGAACGGGTGTGGATTCAATAACAAGTTCGGAGTATTTGTCAGACGAGTAGCCCACCACTGTAAGTTTTGGCGTAGTAATGACATTGATTCTTGTTGGACCTTCCTGATCAACTACAAGTAATCTCTCAAGTGCAGGTGTGTCCTGGATGACCATGTCGTGGTACACATCTTGTGATGTCTTCCTGCCGCACTAGCAACACACATAAATAGTCCGGAGAGTCATGAAGGTGATGTGGAAGGTACTCAACCCATTGATCGCCTGAAGGCGAAGGTACTCGAGTGCAGTACAACCACGGAGCAGGCGCTCCATGTCACCCTTTGAGAGGCAGACGACGACGAGCTCGAGGTGCTTCTATCGTGGTAGAATAAGAGCGGGTGCGTTATTAAGGGGTGGGAAATGGCAGTTCCTGAACTTAGCGACGCGTAGCGTGGGCGTGAGGCGGAATGCGGACGTTGGCAGCAACCGCATATGCCCATCATCAAAAGTGAGCTTCTCAAGCTGATCTAGGGTGGGGGACCGGAACCAGTCATCAAGCTTGGCTCGGTCCTTTCCATTGCAACGGAACTTGCCCATTCTAAGGCCTTTGGTTGGGCCAAGGTGACTGCCGAGGATCTTGGAGAATGCATCCAAGCTTTTGCGATAGCCATGGCAGAGCTCATGTGTGTCGATGAGGTTGAGAGGGCTGGAGTTCCATAGGGGGCGCCACCGCCGGGAAAGGAGGGTTGTCCGCGCCCCATATTTGATTGGGAGGAGGGAGATGATGACTCTCAACATATCATCGGGGAGGCTGCAGATTAAGTCTACGCCTGCTGGATTCGCTTGTGGTTCTATCTCGCCCCGCCTCCGCTTGTTGGCAGCCTTGTTCTGCACCTCCGGAGTCTCCTTGTTAGGGGCGCTTTCTGATAGAAATGGGAGTACATGGAATATTTAGTTAAAACAGGGCAATAGAAAAGTGTATTGGTAACTAGAAGTTATTTGGTAGGAATATATTAAGAAAAGGGAATAACAATTGGTTGCTCCAATACTACACAATTCATTTGATATTGCTGGGTAAGTCAACATATGCAGATAGTTGAAAAGAAAACTTACTTCGAACAAAGTCTGGACGGATGATTTTGTCGGGGAAGTTAGCATATATCTCATGACCAAGCCCTTTTATGTGCAGTGCAATTTTAGTGCCAGATTTCTGTAGATAAAACTTTGCAATTTCATTCCAAAAGCAAGTGCCAAAATAGGAGTCACCACGTTCATCAAGTCTTACAGTAGCAACGATTGTAAATCCATGGTTCGTGTGCAATATGACATCCGTGGAGCCTTGATATATGTAAAGGGAAAAATTGTGCACTACATAATCTGTTGCATAGGGAGGGATGTTCTGCAGAAAATGGTAGGGTTGTTAAAGAAAATATGGTAACATGCAAATATGGGCCCAAATTGAAAGAACTGTATAGCAGTTAAAATCAAAGGACAAAAATCTATAATTAAACAGATAGGGTAAACATGATGTCATGGAAAACTGAGAGTAATGAAAGAACAATACATCATTAATTTTCCTAATATAGAAAGAAACGGGGAAAATCCCCTATGACGTATATGGTGCATGTGGCACCTTTTATCCAAATGAAGCAATATTTAGAATATGTTCAGGAAAGTAGGCCATGCCAACCGATTTAGGGTGGGATTGAACATACCGCGCGCGTCCTCAAGTTATCTCGTATGATGAGATGGAATCTCTGGCGGCGGTCGCAAAGTCCTGAAGTGTCGGCACACCGTACATTCTATGAATGAAAGAAAACCCTGAAATCAGCTCGAATAAAAATGAATTCACGGTGATTTCCGCCGGTGATTAAAGGAGGCAGATGAACTGGGATCAGAGATGAGATAATATCTTGTTAAATTAGTTATCTTGTCGTCCATGAGAAAGAACCCTCAGTACGGTAGATTCCCCAACCGAGCGGAGCTGGGTCGACTGCGAGCAGCGTCGAGAAGGTCGATAGCGATAGGCAGAGGCAAGCGGAAGTGGCAAAATGCGGTGGGCTTTGCCGGCAGCCTGGCGGTGGCGGCAGGCGTTGAGCTAAGTGTTTACCGCTGCGATAGGCCGTGCCATGACATAGACGCGGAGGAGCTTGTGCAGGTGTGAATGGGGAATGTACCGGAGGGGCTGAGGGGGTGGCGGACGGGGTGAGGGTTTTTGTGACGTGGGGATGGTGAGGTTTTTTTTTGAATTGGGTGGTGAGGGTTTTCTATCCCACAAAGAATTTTGGGGTGACGGTTTGCTAGAGCGAACTGTGTGTGATTATAATAGCAGGCAAAACAAAAGTCATTGCACACGGTTCCAATTTTGGGAACCGTATGTGATTGACGTACTACCTCTGTCCTGGTTTATTGGTCCCCGATGTAATTTAACAAAATTTGGTGAAATATTTAACATACTTAGACATAGGTAATAAGCGTACACGTACATAAGCATAGTTCAACCATAAGTACATAGTTCAACCGTCATTAAGCATACTCAAGCGTACATAGTTCGATCCATCCCATATCTCATCTCACATGCGGCCGGCACAATCCTGAAGCTTCTCCAGGTACATGGCATATGTGTCGTGCGCCACCCTGCGAGAATACTTCTGCTTGAAGGAGCCAGCGGCTCGTCCTCTAGCATGCACCAGAACACTTAGATACGCGTCATGAAGCTTGTGGTTGCAAAATGGGCATCCATAGCCGCCGTTCCAGGTCCTAATACGCCAGTTATGCATTCCTGCATCCCTCAGTATTCGCCTCTTGTACCTCCTCTGGGCATCTTCATCCTCGCTTTCCACATCGTCAGACAGCACCTATACAAATAGTAAAACAAATTTGGGATCAAATCACTGATTACATGCCGTGAAGTAGGATTAGGAATTTATGGCTATTTATTTATACATATCCAGAGATTATGGTTCGAGTTTTAAGCACATTCGTCTATGTACAGACCAATCTTGAAGAAAATAATGGCACAAACATATGTAGGTCATTCAAAATCAATTGTCAAGTCCTGGCTAGGAATTATTAGCACGAACACTAACCCTAGTCGGATTACTAGCAGAAATCATTTGCACAGATGAAACAACTAATCACTTATCAGGTGTACCATTCAAACAATCAATACACTACACGAATCTAATGAAACTTACTCAGATTTCATGGATTGGGAGAACATAACCATAGGATTTCTATTCCAAAAAGGGGGAGGCAGGAGTAACAAGAGAAACTATATGATCTATTTGACACATAAATGGGTATAGATGACTAACCAGCTGTCCGTCACCGTCGGAGTCATCGCTGGAGTGGCCGTCGGAGTCGTCGCCGGAGTGGTCATATGAGTCGGTGTGGAACTCCGCCTCCGGCTGTGAAAGCTCGAAGCCGTCGACGACGTCGGGGTGCAGCGATAACTCGCCGGCGGTGACGGCAACCTCTTTCTCCACCTCCACGCCGTGCTTCGGTGCTTTAGTAGCCCCGGTGTCGCCACTCCCTCCGATGGGGTGCTTCGGTGGCATCCTCTGACGACTTTGAGGACTGAGAGCGGCGTCGAGGATGCAAGCGGAGAGACAGGATTGTGTGTGAGTAGCGAGGATGGGGGGTGCGGCCGCTCGGGCGCACCATTAATATGGAGTAGTGGGAGTTGTGCGAGAGAGGCGGGCGACGGTCAAACCGATGGCTCGCCTACCGGTGAGCCTGCGCACCGGACTACTGGCATGCCTACCATAGTTTCACACAGCTACTCGCACGCCTCCCGATGACACTGCGCGGCGAGCACGCCTCCGTCAATTCACCCACCTGCATGCACGCCTCCCCGTCTGCCTGCACGACGGACTACTCGCATGTGTTCCATCAACTCAAGCCTGCTCGCACGCCACATGGGTCACGCGGCGGGACGTATATTGTTTTTCTATTTCGATGATAATGCTGCCGCTTTATTGCTTAACCGAAGCATGGAACGTATCCATTGTTGGTCTAACGCTCACGATTCGAATAAATAATCCGCTTGGGATATTGGTTCCCAATTATTAATAATCTCCCGTTTGTAATTAGATAAAGATTACATCAAAACTGGTCTCAAATTTGACAAAATAAAGTACAATGCCACCTTGTATTGGTGTCCATATGACAACACGATAAGTTTCATGAACTTCAAATACGATTTGGATGTACTAGAATTTAAAAATCAAGATTCTCAATGTTTGAAATTTGTTGCACGGGGAGTAAACATGCACCAGTGAGACACATGTGTTTTTGCAATCCATTTAGGTGCCACATAAGAGTCGTGAAATCGTTATACAAAACATTACACAACCCTTTGATACATAAATGTTTTGGCCACATGTAGTTGATGGTTGTCCTACACGACACTTGATACTCGCGTGTGACGCTTTCTATGGGCCCGCGAGGTCGTCATCCATTACATTGACGAACAGCCGGCAGTGAGGTTAATTTGACCAGCAAGGTAGAATTCATCTTGTTTGTGTTATGGTGGTATATAGTACCCATCGAAGAGGTGGGAGGGGACTAGCATATATACTATACGTACGTGTCCGTGAACAAGTACACCTCATTCAGTGTTGGGACTTTTTGGTTACCGAGGCACATGCCACATCAAAATTGTGAAATTGGTTATTCAAACATCACACAACATCTTTTTGGGCCACATGCATATCCTAGCTAGGACACTCACGTGTGACGCTTCCATCTATGGGCCCACGAGGCCATCGTCGATGCATGCATGCATCACTTTGACCTACATTGGAAGAGGTTAATTAATTTCACCACCGATGAGGATTCTTTTGGGTTGTTAATATATTATGGCAGGAGCATATAGTATGCGGTGAAGAGGGGGGAAGGGGACCATCATATGTAGTATGCTTGATATGAACCTCACTTTGTGTGGGTGCATGGTTTACGGTTTTTGAGGCATGTGGCACATCAAAGTTGTGCATTTTAGGTATTCAACATATATATGTTTGGCCACATGCAAAGAGGTGGTGGTTATCCTCTCGCACCCACTTAAGCGGTTATCAGCGATATTGATGCTTTCCATGTGTGGGCCCGCTTGGTCCATCACTACTTTTTGCCTCACAACAAGAGAGGTTAATTTGACTTAGGAGGGGATTATTATTTTTGCTCTGGGATGGCATGCATGATACAGTTTCAGCACACAAACATGCATGTGTATGCATGAATCCCTCCCATCGAGTCGAAGTGGATAGTACAACGACACATCATGAACCGATCTCGCTCTCTGTGGGGATCTAGTGTACGATTTTTGACACATGCGCCGCATCAATGTTGTGTATTCAAACATGCATGCACGCATCACCTCCATACATATGCATGTGTGGTTGCCTTCAAACGATACTGTAGCCACCACGATCCGAATGGACCGAAGTCTCTGTGTTTTGTGTCATCCCTAGATCGGTAATGCTGACACACACAGTACTTGAAGGATTTATAACAGAGTGGCAATCACACACTTATTACATTGAATGTCTCCAATGAGAACTTATTACAAAAATCTATGGCTTAAGGCCATCTAACAAAATAACAGCGGAAGGATTGGAAGATAAGTGAGTCCATCAACTCCAACGGCATAGGTGAGTGCATGACAAACGACCTAGAACGTCTTATTCCCCGTCTGAAAAGTCTGCAACGTAATATGTTGCAGCCCGAAAATGGGTCAGCACATGGAATATGTTGGCAAGATCACACAGAAGATGCAAGTAAGAGAATAAAGGCTAACACTATATACATATTTGGCTAGTGGAGGCTATAAGGTTAAAGTTATTGCGTAAAGCCAATTTTTTCCTACAACAAAGGAATAAATTTTATTTTGACTACCATGTTGGTTAAAAAATCATTGAGAAGGTACCTCCAACTCAATCCCAAATTAAAAGTTTATCATTAACCCAACAAATTAAATTATAGAGTGATGAGATCAACCAATAAATCAAGTACCAGATACTCGAGATGTCCATAACCGGGGACACGGATATTCATGATCAGTTTGTACACTCTGCAGAGGTTTGTGCACTTTTCCCAGAAGACTCGATCGCCTCCGTTTGGTTTCTCGCACTGCATGGTGTTTGAGAAACGGATAACCGAGACACAGTCTTTTCGAAGAGGTCCCCTTAATCGGATAGATAGGTCGGTACACCTACAATCCCTCTGCATCTGCTAGCCCATCACGGAAAGGTTTCCCACAACTTACTCAACTATGCTAGAGCCCATATTGGCATGTGGCTGCACACGGAAGTTTCTAGCATGAATAGTTTTATGATCCCTTTGAGCCTGGGTGGCATTCCATAGGAAAAATCACACGAAACCCCGGGATTTCCTAGGACAACACTGGATTCTCCAGGTGCCCTGCAACCAATCCACCCAGATGTGTATTCAAGTAGCCACCTTAAGTTGAATCCTTAATTAACATCTCACATCTGTCATGGATTTCACTCAAACCCAAACCACGTCTACGAGCATAGCATAGCAACCTAAGCAAACGTAGAAGTAACTCCCAAGGGTTTGAAAAATAATGCAGGTAATAGGTTCTACCACAATCTACTTCCCAGTCCCACAAGTTAAGAAATCCTACTCATGCAATGTGTGAGGGTTTGATCTAATGCATAAAAACTGGGTAATAAAAGCATGATCAAAGTGTTACTTGCCTTGCTGACGATTCGCAAAACCTAGAGACTCGTAGTAGCACGCTTCACAGTCCGGGTATTCTATCGCAAGCAAACAATAGCATATATAAGCAAACAAGCAATGATGCACAAACAAAATTCAAAAGACAAGATCTAACCAGAAAGTTCAACTTAAGAACTCCGGTTTGTAAAAAGAATCAACTCGAAAGAAGCAACGAAACTCAAACTGCGAAAGAAACGAGCTCCGGTTACTAATTGATCTAAAGTCAAATTTTACAGTAGCCAAAACTTTGTTCAAGTTGGTTAAACGGAAATAGGGCGTCGAGACGAAGATCTGGGATTTTGAATCACCTGATTCCGACTCTCGAGCGAAAAGAAAAACGAAAAACAAGATCAGGGCAGAAATCGCGATCGAAATAATCGCGGATAAATACCCCGAAAAAGAAAACTGACGAACAGGCTAACGAACGAACGTTCGTTGTCTGCGACTAACGGACGAAAATCGTTCGTTAAAATGAATGTATGGACGAACGTCCGCTAAATAGCTAAACCGAAGAAAAACCGAACCGATCTAAACCTAAAAAAACGGATCTACGGTTTTACAAAAAACCGATCGGTTTAAAAAAACCGATGACTACCTCGAATCGGCGAACTCCAGCGAGATTCCGGCGGGTCCGACGGCGGTGGTCCGGCGGTCCGGCGGCGGCTAGCGGCGGCGGGGCGGCGGAGAGGGCGGCGGCGGCGCGCGGTGGCGGGGCGGCGGCGGCTGTGGGCGGCTGTGGGCGGCTAGGGTTAGGCGGGTGCGGGCGGCTGGGGGCTAAGCGGGCCGGCGGGGCGCTATATAAAGCCCAGAGTCCTGGGCGGATACGGCCCTAAGTCGGTTTGCCTCTTTTTTTAAAAAAAAGAGTCATGGCGCAGAAAAACTAACGAAAGAAATACTAAACGGACTCCAAAAATCTCGAAATAAATTTTCGCCGTCCTCTAATAATATTTAGGACAAAGTGAACATTTTTCCCGGCCCGAAATGCAATTTTGAAAAACGCGCATTTTTTCTATGCAAATAAAATCGCAAAATAAATCCAGAAAAATACCAAAAGTGATTTTAACATTTTTCCTCCAATATTTCTGTTATTTTGGAGATGTCATATTATCTCCGCTCATATATTGTATTTAGAAATATTTTTAGGAGAGAAAAATAATTAAAATCACTCTGTCCTCGTACCGGTATTCGAGTAAACTCAAATACGAAAACGGTAAAATTCCCAACTCTCTCCGTAGGTCCTTGAGTTGCTTAGAATTTTGAGGAACGCCACGAACAAAAATGCAAAGTGCATGCAATGCAGTATGATCTATGTATAACATTCCAAATTGAAAATTTGGGATGTTACAAACCTACCCCCCTTAGAATGAATCTCGCCCTCGAGATTCGACTTGGCTAGAGAACAGGTGTGGGTGGTCCTTGCGTAGATCATCTTCTCGTTCCCAGATGGCTTCTTCCTTGGTGTGGTGACTCCACTGAACTTTGCAAAACTTAATAACCTTACTGCGGGTAACTCTGCTCGAGAATTCGAGAATCTTAACCGGCTTCTCTTCGTAGGTCAGATCACTATCCAACTGAATTGCTTCCAGGGGTACTGTGTCTCTAAGCGGTATATCGGCCATCTCTGCATGGCACTTCTTAAGCTGCGACACGTGAAACACGTCGTGCACTCCTGACAGTCCTTCGGGCAATTCCAACTTATAGGCAACCTCTCCCATGCGTTCCAAAACACGGTAAGGTCCCACAAATCTCGGGGCTAGCTTTCCTTTAACTCTGAAATGTTTAACTCCTCGCAGAGGCGATACTCTCAAGTACGCTCTGTTTCTGATCTCATAGGATATCTCCTTGCGCTTTGAGTCTGCATAACTCTTCTGCCTGGATTGAGCTACCTTCAATCTATCTCGAATCAACTTCACCTTCTCCTCAGACTCTTTGATCAAGTCTGGTCCAAACAACTGTCGGTCTCCAACTTCATCCTACATTAACGGTGTTCGGCATCTCCTTCCATACAATGCCTCGAACGGTGCCATCTTCAAACTGGCCTGGTAACTGTTGTTGTACGAGAACTCAGCGTAGGGCAAATTATCATCCCAACTAGATCCATAATCTAATGCACAGGCTCTCAACATGTCCTCCAGGATCTGGTTAACTCTCTCGGTCTGTCCATCGGTCTGCGGATGAAAAGCTGTGCTGAATTCCAGCCTCGTTCCCAAAGTTTGGTGTAGCTGATGCCAAAACTTTGAGGTGAACTATGTTCGTCTATCTGATACAATGGTCCTCAGAACTCCGTGCAGACATACGATCCTGGTCATGTATATCTTGGCCAACTTCGCACTGGTGTATGTGGTTTTCACAGGGATAAAGTGGGCTACTTTTGTCAGTCGATCCACTACTACCCAGATTGAGTCATATCCTGCTTTAGTCCTGGGCAACCCGGTGATAAAATCCATGCCAAGCTTCTCCCACTTCCATTCCGGTATCGGCATAGGCTGCAACAATCCTGCTGGATTCTGATGTTCTGCCTTTACTCTCCGGCATACATCACATACGGCTACATACTCGGCAATATCCTTCTTCATTCCCGTCCAACAGAAACGTTCCTTTAAATCCAAATACATCTTGGTGTTTCCGGGGTGTATCGAGTATGGCGAATCATGTGCTTCCTGCCGTATCAACTTCCTGATCTCCGGGTCGTTGGGCACAGAGATTCGATCCTCAAACCACAAGGTGTTGTGTTCGTCCTCACGAAATCCCTTGGCTTTTCCTTCACTCATCCTTTTCCTTATCTCTGCAATTTCCTTATCATCCTTCTGGGCTTCACGTATCTTTCCCAGCAGTGTCGACTGAACCTCCAACGTTGCCACGAAACCTCTAGGGACTATCTCAAACGAAGCTCCCTGAGATCTTCTGCTAACTCCTGTGGTAATCCCCATTTTATTAGGGTATTGGCATAACTCTTCCGGCTCAAAGCGTCTGCCACGATGTTGGCCTTTCCTGGGTGATAGTGTAGCTTCATATCATAATGCTTTATAAGCTCCAACCATCTCCTTTGTCTGAGGTTTAGCTCCTTCTGTGTGAAAATGTACTTCAAACTCTTGTGATCCGTGTACACATCACAACGATTTCCAATAAGGAAATGTCTCCAGGTTTTCAGTGCGTGCACTATAGCTGCTAACTCCAGATCATGCGTCGCGTAATTCAACTCGTGCGGTCGCAGTTGACGGGATGCATAGGAAACAACTCTTCCATCCTGCATAAGTAGTCCTCCAAGTCCTAAGCGTGAAGCATCGCAATACACTTGGAAATCCTTGCGTATATCTGGCAATATCAGCACTGGGGCTGTCGTCAACCGTTTTTTCAACTCCTGGAAACTTTCTTCACACTCTTCAGTCCAATCAAACTTTGTCTCCTTCTTCAACAATGTCGTCATTGGCTTTAAAATCTTGGAGAAATTTTCTATGAACCTCTGGTAGTATCCCGCGAGTCCAAGAAAACTGCGGATCTCTCCAACTGAAGTGGGTGCCAACCACTCAGTGACTGCCTGGACCTTGATGGGGTCCACTGCTATACCTTCTCCCGATATAACATGCCCTAGGAATCCGACATCCTTCAACCAAAACTCGCATTTGCTAAACTTGGCATACAACTGATGTTCTCTGAGCTTCTCCAATACCAAACGCAAATGCTCTGCATATTCCTCTTCATCCATCAAGTACACCAGAATATCATCTACGAATACCACGACGAACTTATCCAAGAACTCCATGAACACTTTGTTCATCATACTCATGAAATAGGCAGGCGCGTTAGTCAGTCCAAATGACATAACCGTATACTCATATAGCCCGTACCGTGTGGTGAAGGCTGTCTTAGGTATATCCTTCTCTCGGATCTTCAATTGGTGGTATCCAGATCGTAGATCTATCTTGGAGAATACTTTCGCTCCCTGGAGTTGGTCGAACAGATCATTGATCATCGGCAGCAGGTACTTATTCTTAATTGTCACTTCATTCAGCGCACGATAATCAACTACCATTCTTAAAGATCCATCCTTCTTCTCGACCAAAAGCACCGGGGCTCCCGAAGGTGATGAACTTCGGCGAATAAAACCTTTCTCCAACAACTCCTTAATCTGCTTCTTGATCTCCTCCAGATCATTCGCTGGCATCCGATACGGTCTCTTAGATATTGGTCCGGTGCCAGGAAACAACTCTATCAAAAACTCAATATCTCTATCCGGTGGCATGCCAGGTAACTCCTCTGGAAACACATCCGGATAATCCTTTACTACTGGCACTTCCTCCTGAACAACTCACGTGAGAGAATGTACTTGCGTCCTTATAGGCGAATGCCTAGATACATACTTAATCCTTTTTCCCTCCGGGGTGGTGAGCAAAATAGACTTACTGGCACAATCGATGTTACCTCCATACTTCGATAGCCAATCCATACCTAATATCACGTCCAATCCTTGTGACTCCAGAACTATTAGGTCGGAGGGGAAAGTGTGGCGTCCTATGATCAATGGCGTCTGAAAACATCCTTGGTGTTCCATATACTCTGCTCCTGGTGAACTTACTAACATGGGGGTCTTAAGAACTCGGGTGGACATCCTATGTCCATTTACAAATCCCCTTGAAATGTATCAATGCGATGCACCCGTATCAATAAGAACTATTGCGGTAAATGTCTTAACCAAAAACTTATCGACAACAACATCTGGTTGCTCTTCTACCTCCTCCACAGTCACGTGGTTCACCTGTCCTTTGTTGAACAGGTTGGGCTTCTTCTCGGCGCTTCCATTGCCATTCCCATTCTTAGCTTCAGGGCAGTGATGTCTACACACGCTTCTACTCTTGTAGACTATGTTGGGCCTCCAAGCGCAGAGGTTTGTAGGACCGCAACAATTTCCCTCAAGTGGATGACCTAAGGTTTATCGAACTCAGGGAAGTAGAGGTTGAAGATGGTCTCTCTCAAGCAACCCAGCAACTAAAATACAAGAAGTCTCTTGTGTCCCCAACACACCTAATACACTTGTCAGATGTATAGGTGCACTAGTTCGGCGAAGAGATGTTAAATGGCAAGTGATATGGATGGCAAAACAAAGTAATATAAATCTGTAATAAAAAGTGCAGCAAGCAAACAAGCGGTAAACGTGAGCACAAATGGTATTGCAATGGTGGAAACAAGGCCTAGGGATCATACTTTCACTAGTGGCAACTCCCAACAACATTAACATAATCGAATCACATGATATTTCCCATAAAACATGCAATGGAGACGCACCCGGAGGTCATTCCTTCGTGGTCAAGAGAGGACGAGAATTATGTAGGGCTACAAAAGCACACCTCAAAGTTCGTAGTTCTCAATCTAAGGATTTCCCAATGTCACCGCGGCCATCCAAAGAGAGTCCCACAATCACCACAACATATCTAAAGGATAGTCAAAGACAACCACCAAGAGACTCTCAATCTTCAATCAACACACAAGAGAGGAAATCACTCATGAAAATATTTTTCTAATCCATGTCCAATAGACCGCTGTCACCTTGGTCTCGGGGATTATACTAGATAAAGACAAGTGAGTACATTAATCCAATACATAGAGGAAGGGGAAATATCATGGGATCACCCTAGATTAACATAGCCTATGATCACAACAAAGATCACATCATGGGAGAGAGAATTGACCACATAGCTACTGGTAGAAACCTCAGCCCCGAGGAGGAACTACTCCCGCATCATGGAGGGAGGAAGCAACGTCGATGGAGATGAATCCGGGGGCACTTCCCCGTCCCGGCAGGGTGCCGGCACAGGAATTCTGGTCCCCCAAAACTTGATGGCGATGGCGGCGGAGATCGGAATCGCGTCTGGAGAAAAGGGGTCTGGAATCAGGGTTTCCTCGACGGGTGTTAAATATATGCCAAAGAGGGGCATCAGCGGAGGCCTTGGGGGCCCAGCCCCCCCCCCCGCGCGGCCAGGAGGGGGGCCGCGTGGGCAGGCCGCCTGGAGCCCTGGTGGCCCCCCTCCGGCCCTACTTTGGCCGCATGGAAGCTTCCGGAACGCTGATTTTTTATATATTTTTCACGGAATTTTTCTGGCAGTTTACGTAATGGGAAAACCTGAAATACAAAAATAGCAGAAAACAGAAACTGGCACTGGGGTGCACTGAGTTAATAGGTCAGTCCAAATATGATCAAAAGTGTATGGAAGTGTATAAATATCATAGCAATATCACACAAAAGAGGCATGGAGCAAGCAGAAATTATAGATACGTTTTGGACGTATCAACATCCCCAAGCTTAATTCCTGCTCTTCCTCGAGTAGGTAAATGATAACAAGCATAATTTCTGTGGTGACATGCTATTAACCATATAAGAACTTTTCATAGTCACGTGACAAGTGCTTACTGAGACAATGAATCTATAGTAATTAAGTTGCCTCATGAGGAAATCACAAAGAACTGAAAGTTTTACAATATGATACTGAAACACTCAATAGATTTGTAGTGAGCATGGTGTGCAAATATGACAAAGTGATATCTCGCTTGCCCCCTTTAGTGAAGCAAAACATAAATGCAGGGGCACCTCCAAGGTTTAAGTGACGACTAGATACAATGATTTCAGAATAAACGATATCATAATCATGCAAAAGACAATGCTACTTTGGGACAATGCACATTACACTCAGAATGACAATCATGCTCTTAGTAGTTGGTGCTTTAAAGAAGGTGGAGACTCTCGAACCGTGGCTTTTGTTGGCAAGGTTGAAAACCCATGGTCGGAAACAAAAACAAAACATGTACTAGAGCTCTTGGTTTTAATAACAGAGGTAATAATTATTATTTTTAGATATGCATGTTTCGTCAACGAATGCTAGCAGATAACTCAATTACTTCTTGAGCTGGACAAGTTTCGAGGAACGGCTCCCGAATGAGGACGATCACATCCTCTTAATCTCCTTTGTTTATCACTGCCAAAGTTTTCTGATTTCTCATGAACAAAGCGTGAAGGAGGGTTTGTTTGTTGTATTATTTTTAATGAGCCGGGCGCACTCTATGCCAGTTCCTTCTCGTATTATGGGTTTGCACATTAGACATGCAATCCCGGGGTGAAGCTTGTCCAACTTAAAAAGATCATGAATTAACTACTACTTCCTCATGAGCTAAAACAGAGGCACAAAATAGGAATGTTTTTTTTGAATAATTTCGAGATGGTACATGAAAGTCTTCGTTAGGAATGGCAGGTAAATACCATGTATAGGAAGGTATGGTGGACTCATATGGCATAACTGGTTTAAAGGATTTTGGATGCACAAGCAGTCAGTCCGCTTAGTACATGTGGAGGTTAGCAAAAGACTGGGAGCGACCAACTAAAAGAGCAATGACGGTCATAATCATGCAGAGCGACAAAGCAACATTGAATCGGGCATGGAAGTTATTTCGCTACTCAGAAATTAAAGATCATCAAGGTTTGACAGACTTTCTTTACAGTCTTAAATATGCGTGAGCATACGCCAAGTCAATCAAAATAAATTCTCGGAGGAAGATATCACTAAACCATACCACATCATAGGCAAACAAATCATGTTGGTACTCCAATAACACATTGGGAACCCCCCCAGCTTTTTGAGACTAACCATAAGAAAACATGAACTACTAAGCACCATTATGCACATAGCATTTTTATCATAGACATATCGACCAGTGCAACAGAAGCCAACTCTCTTAACAAGATAAGCATGATACTAAAGAGAGTTCCAGTGACCAACTAAACAAAAGCTCTTTAAAAAGATAAGCATGGACACTAAGAGCTGAACATGATAGTAGCTATTGAAAGACAAAGAACACACACAGCAAGGATAGACATGAAAATTCTATGTTGTGCTCTAGGTTGAAGTGGAGCGTGTTTCTCTCCCACACAAAGAAAGCTGAGTTCCAACTCGTTATGAACAGCAAGCAAAGCTAAAGAAAACTAAAAAGGAAACTAAAGCAAGACGCTCCAAGCATAGCACATAACACATGAAGTGATAAAAATATAGTGGAACGAAAGACGAACTGATAATTGTTGATGGAGAAGGGGATGCACGGGGGCATCCCCAAGCTTAGATGCTTGAGTCTTCTTGAATATGTCTTGGGGGTGCATGGGGGCATCCCCAAGCTTGAGCGTTTGACACTCCTGAATCTTTTTATCATCTTCCCTCACACACTTGAAAACTCCCTTCATACATAACTCATCATAATCTGATTAGCGAGGTTAGTACCCTTAATAAAATAATTGTTCCTTACTGGAAATAAGGATATTCTTGAAGGTCTACTGTTTCTCAAGATTGCCAAAAGGTTTTTGGAAAGAAAAAGCAAGCTCAAGGTTTGCAAAATGAAGGAAAGGCAAAACAGGACAGAATCTGTGAAAAACAGACCAGCAGGTAGTAAATGATTTTTTCGGTGCACTTCTGCAACTGTAATCAAAAAACTCAGAACAGACGCCCGAAAGCCAATTGTATAGAGCACGCTGTCGAAAAAATTCAGACCAAAAAGATGATCTGGTGATTTTATACAAATTTTTCTGTCCAAGGACAAAATCTTTTTCCTGGACAGCACGTCACAACTTTTGAGCTTTCTTGCAATCAGAGGCTACACTTGGCACAAAGCTGAAAAGTAAATATACAATGATGATGCTACTGTAGTAACAACATCAAGACACAACAAAAGCAAAATAAAATTTTATTCATTGTGGGCTGCCTCCCAAAAGCGCTTTCTTTTATGCCTTTAAGCTAGGCATAAGACTTTAATGATGCTCTCGTAGGAATAAGAGTTGAAGAACAAAAGAGAGCATCAAGAAGCAAATACCAAAAACATTTAAGCCTAACATGCTTCCTATGCATAGGAATATTGCAATAGAATAATTCATTGAAGCACAAAGCAATAAGCATAGGAAGGCAAAACAAGCATAACTTCAAAATATTCACCATAAAAAGAGGAAACTTCTTATTATTAAGATATTTAGAACCATGTCTCCCTCTCTCATTATAAATTTCAGTGGCATCATGGATGAACTCAACAATATAACTATCACATAAGGCATTCTTTCCAGGATCCAAAAGCATAAAAGTGTCATTACTCTTCATATAAGCAAAATCTTTCTTATTAGGAATAGTGAGAGTAAGACTATCATAACCATCATGGTAATCATCGTATTTAGAAGGCATATCATAATCATAATAAATTTTATCCTCAATAGTAGGTGGACTGAAAATATCATATTCATCATTGTAATCATCATATATAGGAGGCATAGTATCATCAAAGTAAATTTTCTCCTCAAAACTTAGGGGACTAAAAATATCATGTTCATCAAACGTGTCATCCCCAAGCTTAGAGCTTTCCATGTCATTAGCAATATTGATATTAAATAAAAACATACTAATAACATCACCACCATCATGATTGTTTTGCAAATAATAAAGTTCCAAAGGTTTTTTAATTTTCTCTTCGAACACATCATGTCCAAGTTCAAGGTAGAGCTTATAAAGCTCTCTCATATTTTTGTTGTTTTCCATTAAGCAAAACTAGTGAAAATAAAAACAAGAAACAAAAAGATTTAATTGCAAGATCTAAAGATATACCTTCAAGCACTCACCTCCCCGGCAACGGCGCCAGAAATAGCTTGATGTCTACACACGCTTCTACTCTTGTAGACTATGTTGGGCCTCCAAGCGCAGAGGTTTGTAGGACAGCAACAATTTCCCTCAAGTGGATGACCTAAGGTTTATCGAACTCAGGGAAGTAGAGGTTGAAGATGGTCTCTCTCAAGTAAGGATGGCAATGGGTCGGGTTTGGATCGGGTTGAACAATATCAAATCCATATCCATATCCATGAAGACAGTTTTTGCCCGCCCATGAAAAAATCCATGGGTGAAAAATTGTGTCCATGTCCAAACCCGATGGATATCCATACCCACTGGATATCCATTGGGTCCTCTCTAGACATATAAATAAGACATAACACAATGGTAACATAAGCTCTTCCATTCTTCACTTCATGGCAGACTAGACTTCACTTATGGTAAATCAACGTCCACTAACAACATGCGATCATTTAGTACTTTTCTAACATATGAGAATGACGAGTCTTAACAAGGAGATAAAAATAAGGGAAGGGTGTTGGGTATGTTACAGACGGGATTGAATGTCAACTAATAAAAGTTATGACAAGGATTGTGTAATTTCTTTTGCATGTTTTGGATAACAAAGTGTAAAACTGCAGTGGGACATGTGACCGTGGGGTAGGGGTAGTAGATTTTTGCCCATTAAGTCATACTATCAGGTCGGGTTTGGATATACCCACGGGTACAAGATTATATCCATGCCCTACCCACGAGTAATCGGGTCGGGTTTGGGCGCTGCCCATGGACACAAAAGCATATCCAAACCCTATCCATTCGGGTCGGATATCCATGGATATCCATGTCCATGGATAAAATTGCCATCCTTACTCTCAAGCAACCCTGCAACTAAAATACAAGAAGTCTCTTGTGTCCCCAACACACCTAATACACTTGTCAGATGTATAGGTGCACTAGTTCGGCGAAGAGATGTTAAATGGCAAGTGATATGGATGGCAAAACAAAGTAATATAAATCTGTAATAAAAAGTGCAGCAAGCAAACAAGCGGTAAATGTGAGCACAAATGGTATTGCAATGGTGGAAACAAGGCCTAGGGATCATACTTTCACTAGTGGCAACTCCCAACAACATTAACATAATCGAATCACATGATATTTCCCATAAAACATGCAATGGAGACGCACCCGGAGGTCATTCCTTCGTGGTCAAGAGAGGACGAGAATTATGTAGGGCTACAAAAGCACACCTCAAAGTTCGTAGTTCTCAATCTAAGGATTTCCCAATGTCACCGCGGCCATCCAAAGAGAGTCCCACAATCACCACAACATATCTAAAGGATAGTCAAAGACAAGCACCAAGAGACTCTCAATCTTCAATCAACACACAAGAGAGGAAATCACTCATGAAAATATTTTTCTAATCCATGTCCAATAGACCGCTGTCACCTTGGTCTCGGGGATTATACTAAATAAAGACAAGTGAGTACATCAATCCAATACATAGAGGAAGGG
>LR738712.1:594940435-594985105 GCA_902687465.1 Secale cereale
GCTTAGGATTCCCTTCGTACCAACATGAGGGAGGGGGGCTGCTAGCTACTTCGCACTTTGCTAAGTGAATGAACCTCAGTTCGGGGGGGGCATGAATTCATAGCTTACAATTCCCTTCGTGTGGACACGGGGGAGGAGGGGGGTTGCTAGCTACTTCACACTTTGCTAGGTGAACCTCGATTGGGGGGAGGGGGCATGCATTCATAGCTTAGGATGCCCTTCGTGCCGACACTAGGGGGTGAGGGTCAGGGCAAGCAATACCGTGCGCTTCGAGAGAGGTGCCACATCAAAGTTGCATTTTGTATTTGAAAATGAAACCGCCCTTTTGATACATAAATTTGGTCCACATGCAAGTGTGTTCGTGTTCTGACCCTCTCCTGCATCATTTTTCGCCAAATTTATGAACATTAGACAAGTCGGATGACGCAACACACACGGTTCACTCAAACTAACCATATCCCACGTCGGTGAACCTATCACGCACACATCTGCATGGTACATTGGGCTCCACGAGGATCCCCCTCTCAAAAATATTTGCCCACCTCGAGGGTTTTTCTGTTTGATAACACACGGTTGTTATCTCCGGACCGTGTGCGATGTTTCTTGTTCTCAATGCCATCCGCATCTCTAGAAAATATCTACCCGCCTCGAGGGTTTTTCTGTTTCATAACACACGGTTGTTATCTCGGGACCATGTGCAATGTTTCTTGTTCCCAACCCCGCCTGCACCCCTAGAAAATATCTGCCCGACTCGAGGGTTTTTCCATTTCATAACACACGGTTGTTATCTCCGGACCGTGTGCGATGCACTATCATCAAAATTTTCAATAGCCCAGCATTTCACTCCTGCGTAGTAAAAATTTCAGTACCCGCGTCATTTCCTCAAACACCCCCCCCTCCACACACAGACACACACACACACACACACCAAAACCTCTTCGAGCGTGCGCGCACACATACACACACCCTCCCTCGCTCGAAACCCTAGCAAGGTCCCCTTCGCCGCTGCAAGGCCTCCATTGTCAACATCTGCCGGTTTGCCCGTGTAGCTTACCCACCTATCTCCATACGCAGGCTGCCCTGAGTTTCTTAGATGACGCCTGCCAAATGCCCCCTTTCCCACATATCCCCATCCCCATCCCCATCCCCATTCCCCACTCCAGAGCATCGTAGCCTAAGCCCGGCTACGCTTCCGGTGGAGCTCGAGGAGCGACTGGCCCGAAAGAGGTGTATAGCGGTCTCTTCGCCCGAGGTCGCTGAGGAAGGTGACGACCATTACTGGTGGCAGGCACTCAAGTAGCGGACTAGAGTATGCAGGCATGTCTCGTCTGTCGGCTATGACATCGAGGTCATCGATAGCGATGGCCTGAGGCGGGCTATGTCACAAGTTAAGTGGCCCACCCCAACCCCTCGGGATCAACCTCCGTCGATCTCATCCATGGCCCCGCCGCTGATCTCCTATGGCTTGCTATCAACAATTTGCCATTGTACATCGCCATCGAGCCCCTTTTGTCATTTCTAAAGGACACGTTCTATGACGCTGGCTTGGGATGCATAGCTTCCAAGTCAGACCTCATTGACGGCGACCGCGAGGAGGGCACCCTCTCCGGCTCTTCCAAGGCGAAAGAGCCCATCTGCTCTTCCAAGGGGAAAGCGCCCGTCTGCGACATCAGGGAGGGCACCCTACAGATGTGCTCTTCCAAGGGGGAGGAGCCCATCTGCGACAACATGGAGCGCATCCAGGGTCCGTGCTCTTCCCACGAGAACGAGCCCATCTGTGACAAGTGAGGAAACCCATGATTTGTTTTGTCGTGCCTCTTTACAGGAGGAAACCCATGATTTGTTTTGTCGAGTCCCTTTTGTAGTGTAGTGAGAATATGTCCAGTTTTAATTGCTATATATGGTTGTTTGCAGCATGCCTTGTTTATTTCAGTTGTTCACAATGTGATGCTCTATATGTGCAATTATTTACTGTGCGGTACATTTCATCAATCCAGTTTTAAACATACCGATAGGAATGCATATATTTGCTTGTTGTTAAGCCTGTTATAGCTAGCGTATGCCTCTTTTAAAGTTTTTTGATTGTTAAGTTGTTTGTAGTTAGCATATGTTCAGTTTCAAATGCTATCTTTGGTTGTTCGTTGTATGCCTTGTTTATTCCAGTTATTCACAACGTGATGTTCTATATGTGCAAGTATGAACTGTGCAGTTCAATTTCATCAGTACTAGTTTCAAGAATACCACTATGAATGACTACATTTGGTTGCTGCATCTTGTAGTTAACACGCCTTTTCATTTTTATTTAACCATAACCAGTGTACTTAGACCGGCACAATACCAGTTTGAATGACTATGTTTGCTTGTTGTTAAATGTTAGGCATGTTGCAGTTAGCACACCTTTCCACTTGTTTTGCTTTACTAGCGTGCTTAAACCTGCACACTGAAGCTATCTTTTGGAGATTATTTCGCCTGCCATGTATAATTTTGGTTGATGTTTAGCCTGTTGTGCTTAACATGATTCTCTATGTACCTACATAGGACAATTTTGGGAACGGCTGTTGTCTTCCATCGAGGTTAGTTTCATCCCATGGCTTATATCTGCTCACTGTTCAGGATATTGGTAGCTGGTACCATATAGGTCGGCGGCTGATAAGGGACTAATCGGTGAATCGGACTTTTAACTGAATATATCTGCAACCCATTTTTCTTTAGGTTAACTAGGGCCATATGTAATATATCTGAGGCTACATAGCAACATGCATTGTACTTAATGTCTAAATATGCAATCCTAGGCTACATAGCAACAAGGAAGAGTGTTACATTAATGTTCTAATGATGTCTAGATATACGTAGAAGAGCAGCAACAGCACCAACACAGCCCTCATGTTTAGATATACTTTAGGGCTATTTGAGCCCGAACTAGCTCAAACTAACAGTAACCCATGGATACAACAGCAGTTAATCAGCCGATAATTTGTAAGAATGAACTAGACTCCTTTCGGCCCATAATATAAGATGTTAATTCATCTAATATGTGAATATATTGGATGTTATAAGATACCCCCTCCATTCCTAAATATTTGTCTTTTTAGAGATTTCAAATGGACTACCACATACAGATGTATATAGACATATTATAAAAGAGTGTTGTACTACATCATTGTGCAATTGTTGTTTAGCTTCTAATATTAACTTGGTGCTTTTAGGTACATATGTCATTGGTAAAGATCCGGGTTTCGACCCTTTCCGCGTATGGGGCAATGAGATACCGATGAACCAGCATCAAGTGAGGAAGCTGGTAAAGATTGTTAGTAAAATGGGTCCAAAGATGGCAATTAAACTATTTGATTACACTTTATCCAAGACAACAGCGAGCATGATGGTAAGTAAGAACTCTGCAGCCTTCTTTTTACTGCCCATAATGAGTTGTGTTAGATGACAATGTCTGAATCTTTTTCCTTTGCAGTGGTTGCCAAAGCAGTTTACTCAAGATTACCTCTCAAACTACATGATTGGTGGGCATGTAAGGGTTAAAGTATTTCTACCAGAACACGATGATTACCTAGATGTTTTCCTGAAGACCGCAAAGGATGGGCGGCCGTCCATCACAAGGGGTTGGACTAGAGTCGTGCGTGCCTTCTGCATGGACGAGGGCACAATATGGGCATTCCGCTTCACATTGTTCAGCAACCAGAATATATTTGGGCTCTTTCTTTACCGCCTTTAATAGTACAAATATACAACTGTGGTTCATCATTCTTTATTTGGTTCATATGTAATTCTTGAACATATGTACCTATGAATCGAATAATGCATTGGTTGTTTGAACCTGATGGATATGAATAAAGCTGAAGCATACATTCAAATTCAAATCCAAATCTGGTACAATTTGGAAAAGCAGCAATTAAATTACGGTGAATTTATGCTCTCCAGGTTGTTACGGCACACATGGTTGGTAAAACACAAACGTTTGCGATATGCACTATAATCCGAGACGGTTCACAGAGAGGAAACTTGTGCAAGGATGCAAACAGTTGCCGTTTGCAAAGCATGTGCGATGTCAGACAATATCACAAACGGTGCGGGCAAACTAAATGTTTGTGTTAGTTGCCTTATTGTACACGATTCGCAACCATGAACTGTTTATGATGAAGTATGCATCGTAAACGTTGCACCACAGAATAGTGTGTGCGATAGTTGTCCTGTACGACGATGTTATGACGGTCCAACGTTTTGTAATCATGTCCGACACTCGTACGATGATTAGCTTATATTCTTAACGGTGAACCGTTTGTGATGGGCCGCGTACCATACACATTCTATAATAGGGAACCGTTTGTGATGGGCTGCGCATCGTAAACGTAGCACCACAGAATACCGACTGCGATGGCAATGCGAGAAGAAACGAGTAGGAGTACTATAGGAGCCCTATCCCTTACAGTTTCTGGGTCATGTGGGAAGGACCCCCCTATCTCCCACACTCACTTGGCGATGGTTCCAAATGCCGTCGTGGAAAGGGGTTTAAAACCGTTTGTATATCACCGACGCGTACCAGTGAGTAGCAGGAGGAGAGCAACAAGCAACGGCAGCCAGTGGCATCGGCAGCGAGCACGTGGGCATAGACGGCAGCGGCGGGTGGGCGCACGCGTGAGAGCGGCCGGGCATGGGCTGAGCCCAGGGCGCGCATGAGGCGCGAGCGCGAGCGGGGCCACGGCGTGCTCTGGCCACGACGACTACGTTCGGGGAGGCATCTACCACGATGTACTCAAAAGGGAAAATAGGGGGGAATCGACGTGGTGCTCACCGGGGAGGACGCAAACGAGCTTGAGGGGGGTTGGGGATGGCCGGAGTAGCGGGATCTGGCGATGCATGGAGTTGCGGGATCTGGCTATGGACGACGGCGACTGTGGCGGAGAAGACCGGCTATGGCGACATGATGCGGCCCTCCCGGTCCTATCCAGCAGGCGCAGACAAGGGTGACAATGACGGTGAGGCTCCTCGACGTCTACACAGGCAACGGGGAGAACGTTGGCCAGGGCTACGACGACGGCCATGGCGGCCGCGCATGTGCCATCAAGTTCTCTCGGTACACTCGGCATGTCTGAAGGCTTCCATGCAAAGATGTCTCGATTCTCATGGATGAACTCAATGAGCGTGATATCCTATTTTGGATCCATATTAGCACTGATGGTGAACTGCTGAGATGAGTCGCCTGGGACAAAATAAACCCGCTTAGTGTCGTCGTTCGACTTAAACTTTAGCAAATGGTTTTTCTGAGTGGTCAGCTTCTTCAAAGGGGACATATCAGCCGGGTCAACATTATCCTTACAGAATTTAAGCTCCTCTGTGGCACAATCCAACTCAGCATACACAGCATCTCCCTCTTCACATTCCAACGCAATTTGTTGATCGCCATGGACTGTAATCGTGCCCTTACGGCCTAGCATTTTAAGCTATAAGTAAACATAACACGGTCATGCCATAAATTTGGCATTAGCCGGCCGCCCAAACAACGCGTGATAAGGGCTCCTGATTTTAACCACCTCAAACCATAACGTCTCTGCTCTATAGTCATAGTCATCACCAAAGGCTACTTCTAAAGCAATCTTCCCCACTTAGTATGCTGACTTTCCAGGTACCACACCATGATAAACTATAGATGACGGCTTAAGATCCTTATCAATTAAATTCATCCGGCGAAAAGTCTCATAATAAAGAATATTGATGCTACTGCCGCCATCCATGAGTACTGTAGTGAACTTGTAACCCCCAACCAGAGGGGCTACCACCAACAAAAGTTGACCTGAGTTCTCTACCCGGGACGGACCTCTCTACTCCACGTAATTGGATGTTCTGACAATTGTAGATACTGAGGTACTGCCGGCTAAACCGTACTGACCGCGCGCTTGTGAACCTTCTGATCTCGCTGGCAAAGACTCGTAGTAAACACATGGTATTGTCCACCATTGAGCTACTTTGGATTGCTTTGATATCTCGACTGATTATTTTGCTGTTGGCTTCCCTGGCCAGATTGTTGATTATAACCACCCTGGTTACCTTGACCTTGAAAACCGTAACTTGAGCCGCTATTGCTGAAACCAGGCCCTTGAGAGTCAGACCATGACCCGCCATGCGGCCCGTTATTGTTGCCTTGACCCGGGATATAATTATGACATTGCCTCATGATGAAACAATCTTTCCAGGCATGAGTCGTCGGTTGACCAGGCAAACTATGCTTCAGACAAGGGTCATTGAGGGTTGCTTCGAGGTTAAATTTTGGTCCTCCAACTTGCTTGTTGTTCCGACGATTCTAATTTTTATATTGGGCATTGGAGTTAGCTACAAATTCCTACCCGCCTCCGAGGTGCTTACGCTTCCACCGTTGCCCTGGCCATTGCCATTGTTTCCTGATGTGTGATGTTGTTGCTCTTTACCATTAGTACTCTTCATTCCCTTACTGGATTTTTCCTCATTAGACCCAGGATCCTTAGTAGAATCCGAGTCAGCATATTTGATGAGAGCCGCCATGAGCTCTCCCATATCATTACATTATCTTTAAAGCCGCCCAAGCTTCAACTTAAGAAGCTCAAAATGACAATTCTTTCCTAGGACCAGGACAGCCGAACCTGCTGCAATGCTATCAGATGAGTGGATAATAGCTGAAACCCGACGAACCCGATGGTGGGCTGACTCATCCTCTCGTTGCACATAGTTAGCCAAGTCGATGATCGTCGGAGACTGCTTACAAGTCCCTTGATTTTTTTAATAAAACATGCATTCATCTCAGCCCATGAATTGATTGAGTTCGCGGGGAAACCTTTTAACCACGTACGTGCTGGCCCATCCAACATCACAGTGAAGTATTTAGCACACACCACGTCATTAACATATAACATCTCCATGGCCAATTCGTAACTCTGAATCCAAGCCTCAGGGGGAGATTAGCTATATAATTAGGTACCTTACGAGGGCCTTTAAAGTCCTTGGGCAAATGATCATTGCGTAGCTGGTGCTAAACATGGCACTCCCACTGTTCTCGAAGTCATCCCAGCTTCTACTGATACTAATGGAGTCACTGAAGTCTGCTGATAAACCCCCTGTTGAGCCGTTGCTTCCATCTCACGCCGAGCCTCCACGATAGGTTGGGCATTGATTATTCCTTCATCATTATGGGGCGGGCTATCCCACCGGGGTGGGTTGTCATTGCGTAGCGAGTTACGACGCTGCTCACTACTGGAGACTACAGGCGACTCAACATGCCTGTTGTAACTTCGACTCGGTCGAGGGGTTGAATGAACCCGATCACGGCTGTATGAATAAGTTGCCTATTGTGTCAGGACCCTGATCCTAAGTCACACAGGTCTAGCCTGTAACACATCATATCACTTTGCGGCCTCACGCACGGTATCCCCACGGGTGCCACCTTACCTGGCCCGGGACCGTTTGCGCATTTTGGCACACGTATATGATAGTGTCGCTAGCATCCATATGACAAAGAACCCGGGCTGACATGACTAGTTATAAACCAAAAGTGGCACTAAATTACAGAGACAGGCATACATGACCCAGCAACGAACGTGTCGGTTATCAATGTATGAACCCAAGTCATAGCAAGCTACAAGGACTTAAAGGAACAACGCGTGACATTTCCCCTAAGGGACAGACACAGGAACGAAGAAGGACACATGCCGGCCAGCCTAAGTGTTCCGGAGCAGTAGCAAGCTACCAAGGCTCAGTGGAAGCACTAGGAGACATTTCCCTCTAAGATCGGCTACCAAGGGTAAACAACTAGGTGTCGGATCCCACACATAGCAATACACATTACACGTACGCATAACATGCAAGTATGTGCTGTATAACATGGCATCACAACATAACTCAACAACTCATATAGATAAAGGCCTAGAAGAGCCATCATAACATTTATTACAAACAGAGGTCACATGACCCAACATACAGAGCATACAGGCAACGCAAGCATAACATGTCTGACTACAGACAACTACAAATGAAAAAGGCTGAGAGCCTGACTATCTACAAGACCCTCCCAAGGGTACAAGATCGTAGCTGAGGTAACAAGCTAAACGTCGAAGTCCACGCGGAACCACTAGTGAGACTGAAGTCTCTCTTCAAAAACATAAATTAAGCAAACGTGAGTACATGGGTACACAGCAAGACTTACATCAGAACTAGCTACATATGCATCAGTATCAACAAAGGGGTGGTGGAGTTTGACTGCAGCAAGCCAGCTTTGACTTGGTGGCTATCCCGAACGACGGCTGCAAGTAACTCTTTTGAGGTGGTGCACACGAGTCCACATATTCACCAATCAATACGCCACCATGGATCCGCTCCCGTCTCCCTACGAGAAGGCCATCCATAGCACTCACGCTTATCTTGCGTGTTTTAGAGTATCCACTTTCACTTGTCTATGAACTGTACAGGTAACCCAGAAGTCCATTACCGTGGACACGTCTATTCGAATAGATCATATATAACCCTGCAGGGGTGTACTTCTTCACACACGCTCTCACCACTTACCGCCGTTTACACGACATGTTCTCGGCAACCTTCAAGCGGAAGCCCAGCGAGGGTGTCGGCCACGACCTGACTAACCACACAAGTCCCTAGTCCAGGTTTATCGCCTATTTGGGTTCCATCCGTGGGGAAATCCGGCCGGGGTGTCGCTCACGGCCCCAAACGATGTGTACAGGGTTCCCGAGTCACCAAACGGGCGACCGCTACACCGTGCCATGTACCTGCCGCGTCGCAGCCCACCCCAAGGGTCAGCGTTGCGCACGACCTCTAGTATACTACAAACACCAGAAACTAGTTGCAACTCCTGGACAGAGGACAAGGGCAGTTAATAAGTCGACAGAGCTTGGAGCGCCCGGAGCTCGATGCGTGGTAGTAGCTGATTCATGGATCACAAACACATAACTCAGTTCCTGAGGACGGCTGCAATGAGACAACCCACCATGTACTCCTACATGGCCTCTCATCGCTACCTTTACTAAATCGTGTTCACACACTTAGCTCTCAACAGTAGGACATGATGACCACATTCCAATTCATCCCTGATGAATCAGACCTGACACAACTCTAAGCAATAGCAGGCATAACCAGAAAGCATGAATGAGTAGGCACAACGTGGCTCAAACAACTCCTACTCATACTAGTAGGTTTCAACTATTTACTGTGGCAATGACAGGTCATGCAGAGGAAAGGGGTTCAACTACCGCAACAGGACCGTTGAAGTGTTGTTGTCCTAATGTAGTAAAGAGAGCAAGAGCGAGAGAGTGGGATTGTATCGGAAGGCTCAAAGGGGTTTTGCTTGCCTGGCACTTCTGAAGATAGCACTGTGTCTTCATCAGTGTCATCGGTCACATCGTCAAAACAACGTCTACTGAGAGGGAACAAACACCGACAATAGAGAAAGAACACAATCAATGCAATGCCACAATATGATGCATGATCATGACATGGCAATATGTTGTTGATTGAGCTAATGTAACTAGCAACCATATTAAATGAAGTTGGTTTGAACCAAAGGTTCAAATTCAAACTCCATATGTGATTATTTAAATGTCATTTAATTGATTTGACCTGAACAGCAGGTTTAACTTGTTCAAACATGCATGAAAATACCATAAACAGATTCCTTGAATTTTTCTGATCATTTTTCATATATAAATTATTTTCATTGGAGTTATAGATTATTTTCTAAGATTTTCTGAAGTTTATTACATTTTCTGGAATTTCCTGGTTATTTAAAAAAAACTAAATCCAGAAATTGTTTTCTTGCATCAGCATTACGTCAGAGTTATGTCAGCAGGTCAACCAACTGCTCCAGGTCAAACCTGACAGTGCGGTCCCACACGTCAGTGTCTAACTAAACTAACATAATTTAGTTAACACTAATCTAACCTGATTATCCTGGAGGGTCCCACATGTCAGTGAGCCAGCGGCTTTACTAAAAACTAATTAGCACTAAACTACCCTAACCTGGATTTAAAAGGGCTAGGGCCCACTTGTCGGCGGCCCGGGGAGGTCAAACCCGGTGGGCTTGGGTCAAACCCGCCGGCGGTTAGCCGGCGGCGAGGCCAGACGTGGCAGAGGGCATTGGAAAACCGCCTCCGACGACCATTCGAGCGGTGGAGTGGCGATTTGTGCAGCTAGGAGTGCGCCACATCCAACTGAGTAGGCGGCTGGGCGAGGGGAGGCCCACAGCAACGGCAGCAACAACGAAGGCGGCGGCCGGAGCTACGGCATCGACGAAAACGGCGCTAGGAGGCTCGGCTGCTTGCGTGCGTAGGCTCTACGTCATCCTCATGTCACCAGGATCACGGTGGTACAACGAGTTCGAGCAGAGAAGCTCGAGACCATCGAGCTCGTCGGCAAAGGCGGACGGAGGCGCGTGAGCTCGCGGGGCAGTGGTTATGGGACTAACTCGAGCAAGGGGGTAGGGGGAAATGGAGAGGAGCTCACATGGATTCCAATGGAGGGCTCAGCGGGCTCGGGGAGGCACCGTAGACGACGAACGGGCGCCAGCGATCTCGGTTGCCCGAGGTAGAAGACGACCGCGGTGACGACGTTCGGAGGCGTCTGGTGCTGCGTGGCTCGGCGGAGAAGACGAGGGCGACTAGGCGGAGCTTTTGGACACAAAGGGGGAATGATGGGGTAGCTGTGGCCTCGGTGGTGCTCGCCGGCAAGGCCGTGGTGGCTTCGGCCATGGCAAGGAGGAGCAGGGGAGCGAGAAGGAGATTGAGTGAGGGGGAGAAAGCGGTCGAGGGCGGTGTGTGGCGTCTCCAGGGCGAAGAGGGGACATGCAGGGAGGGTGGAGGTGGCCGGACGCGTGCGTGCACGCCGCGGGCACACGCCCTGTCCTCCTGGCGAGAGGAGGAGGACGACTAGCAGGCGCCAGTGGGCTGGGCCGTGCTGGGCCAGGCCAGGTAAGTGGCCCAAGTAAGTCTCTCTCTCTCTCTCTCTCTCTCTCTCTCTCTATCTCTCTCTCTCTCTCTCTCTCTCTCTCTTTTTCTAAAACTATTTCTGTTTTCTATTTTTTGATATTTGTTTTGGCTTTAGTAAAAATGCCAGAGCATTTCCAAAAATCATGAAAATAATCATGGCTACTGTTTAGAATAAACCCAACAATAAACATTTTAGTTTATGATTATTTGAGCATTTAAAATGTTTTATAGCATTTAAATGCCCAAATGCAAATAGAGTATGATTTAATTCAGAGCCCAAATATGTCATGGAAAAATGTGCATCACCTCTGGTTACTGTTTACAGCATTTTCCATAAATGATGAACATTTTTGAAAGCCATTTGGATTTACTAAAAATATTTTTGTTGAACCTAGTGAAGTTCTTTTGGTGCTAGGGTTTCAACAACCCCATTTCAAGTTTCTGAGAAAATTAAACATGATGCAACAGACAAGTGCTAGCCTAGTGCAAGGTGAAGCTAGGGATGTGACAACTCACCCCCACTAAACAAGAATCTCGTCCCGAGATTCAAGACGTGAAGTAAGAAATCAGAGGGGACATCAACTAACACAATCTTCATGATCCAACTATCCTTCATAAGAATGTTGATTGCTTGCATCCTGTTGATCTTGTCATCCTTGCTTTCGAGGTCTTTGTCCAACACGGTGACGACGACAGGAACTCTACAAAATTGATCTCCTGAAAGATCGAGCAGCTCAAGATCAACTCATGGAGTTAGACGTTGAAACATCTCTTGAGCTGAGACACGGAACACTCCTCCAGAGGGATGGAGTGAAACAAATGATGAAAGTTCACTTGGTAGGCAATAATTCCATACCTAAGGAAGATGGTGATCGATGTCACCAGACGGGGCACCTTAGAGAAGGTGACTCATAGAATTATTCCCTAAAGTGGCAAAAAGAATTACTTTTGATATGGAGATCATTGAAACTCTTTATACCAGCCTAAGGCAAATCACAATCGATAGTTTGAAAGAGTTCAAAAGAACGACATACTCCATCTAGAATGGATGATGTGGACTGCCTTGTTAAATACAATGACAAGGTTGATTTTGCTTATAACCGGAAATGGATGGGACCCATGGTAGGACCACATTTGAAGATAATCCTGAACAGCAGTTGCTGAGAAGGGCAACCAATGGAAAGTTGGCATGATGGTGGTGCAAGCTGGGAGCAAAAAGCAAATGTTGGGAATGATTATGGTAACTGGGAAGAAACCCAACAGTAGAGAGTGAAACTACACTTTGAGAGTTTATAGCATAACCAAGAACACTGGGAGCAATCCCGGTTAGTGCCAGTGATAACACCTAGTGCTTGTGCGTGCTCTCAAGAACTTGAGCAATTCCATAATTATCAAGGTTTTACCATTATCCGTGCCAATGGTGCTGACAACACAACATACGACCATGATGAATAGTGATGGACGACGCAGATGCAAAGGAAGATAACACTTTCTCGGATTTCACCTTAGCGGAGTCAAGGGGCAAAATCTGGATGATCGACCGAGAGACATTTAGCACTCTGCTTCTAATGTTCTCCTTGGTGTACTAGGTACCACGGTCAATGCTTAAAAGCATCAACATGGCCATCAAGTAAAGGTCGGACTTCGGGAGCACAAAAATCCATAAGGTACAACTAGGGAGTAAATCCTACGAAATCCTTATGGGGAGGTGGCCAACTTCTTCAATCAAGATTCTACAACAATAGGTCTTCTGGCTGGGTGTGTTGGCCACGACATCCACTTTACCGGTTATCGAGAGACCAATATTATAGTTCTTGGAAAATGCTCCAACCATCATATATGCCTGAGATTCAGATCTGGTTGGTGTCAGGATATTCCAGACTCATCAAGTCTAGAAAGGAAAATGAAATTTTGCAACACAAATCGACGAGACAGCGTTGCGAGGTTCTCGGGGAGTGAGCTACGATAGCAAGCTCCAAAACATGAGCTGGTTCTGCTACACACATGTGAACATGTTGTCACAGAGAAGCATGACCACGTAGTAGGATTACAATAAAACACTATCGAGTCCAGGTAGGGGAACCATCATTGTGGATAATGAAGTCCTTGATTAAGCCCGTGTTAGCTCTTAAGAAGGAACTTCTTCTCCTTGAACAATTCAATCAGTGGCTTGGGTGCTAGGGAATACATATGGAATGGAGATGATCAGTCTATCAAACCATAGAATACTTCACACATGTGTGACTGACTTGGGATGATTCTAGAGGAAGTAAAACAAGCTTTCTCAAATTCACGGCGGCAACTTACATCAAGTACTTGTGAATTAGGGGAAGTCACTTCTTCCATACAAACATATGCTTCATGAACTAGCATGAAGAAATGCTTTCAAAAGTTTCCAATACTAGCTTAATGTTCAACAAGATTATGGGGAAGATAAGGATGTTGTCGATGGGCTCAACTACAATTCATCCTGGTTTCCATAAAAATGGAATTCCATAACTATGAGAACAAGTGATATTATTGGTCGGACCAAAGGATATAATGGTGTATGCTCGAGGGATCGACCACGAGTAAGACAACATTAAGAACATCGTTGGTTCTGATTTGATTTGAGGATAGCCCACACTCAAACCAAAGTTTTGGCAAGACAATAGGTCCAACAACTGGTCACGAGGATCAATCGATGAAGATATCATCTTTTCTCAACACACATACAAGATATCCCTTAAGATGAACTAAATCGGACAAGCTTCCATCTTCCAACTCTCCAAGTTGTTGTTTAGCTTGACCAACTAGTTCAGGGTATCCAACACAGATTCTTGGAGAAGGGGTGGTTTATAATTAAACCATCTTGATCACGAGCTCAACATAATGGTCAAGGAGCAACCTGGTAATACTTCCGAGAAGATATTCAAAAAATCACGAACCACCGATATGTTTTGAAGCTCGAAAACAATCTTGCTTTTCAGGGCAAGACGATATGATTAAAAGAGTAAGGGATTGACACAATCCTAACTCATTGATCGAAGAATGCACCAGAAAAATGGACTAGGTAGCACGATCATTCTTAGAATGATGATTCTGTATCCAACATACTAAGAATGAGATTATCGTCCATTAACTACCAGGCAATGGCGTTGCTAGGAGTATTGATTACACACATCACGATTCACTTGTCAGTATTCCGGTTACAAAAACACAGAGACCGAGTAATGAACGATGATGGTGAGAAGTATCACTGTATCAAGAGTTCATAGGAGGTTGTGCAATTCCCATGACATTCTTGACATAAGGATGGTAATACTCCAGGTTAGAACAGATTAGAAGCTGGATTAGCATTCTTCATCTACGAAGTACAACTTCTTTGACCCAATCCTGGATATGGATAAGGTACTGGAGTTTGTTTCTCCTGGTCATTCCAGAATAGAATGGCTTGACGGACCACAAGAGTAAAAGGCATCGATGAACACGAATGCACGACTACTCCTGACTATCAACTAATAGAAGGGGGGGTCATAAAACAACTAAAAGGGACAACTCAAAGGAACATATATCTTTCTGAGTTGTGGATGCATAGATTAGCATGTCGAACTAGTTCAACATATTTCTTCCGGATAACCCATGCAGAAGGTAGAATTGGCAGAGTCACAATATGAATGGAGCACTTTTCAAGAGCACTCTGGTTGTGATCTTTTGGTTCAAAGGAACTTTTGGCATAATGGTTCATGGTATTGGAAGAACGATGACCATGGACCTCGAAGACTATCACAAAGGTTACTAATATCCTAAAGGGACGAGCAAATACTACCAACATAAAGTAAGTAGAATGAATCTTGGGTTCAAGAACCCAAAAATAGAATGCATACTAACTAAATGGCATCACGGGATGCTTTCAAGAATGATGGCCAGAATCATCACACTGGGAATACATAGTATTGCTAGATTACTGGGTGATTCTTTAGGACACCTAGGGTCATAATAATAAATCCAACATATATGTTGAGGTAACAGAGTACCTCAACACACTGGTTAGTGTGGTTAATATGGGCTAAAAGGACATTAGAAACAGGGAGGAATGATGTGCAAATGCATCAGATTGTTTAGAAACATGGGATGACTCGGACAGCATAACGGCTGTAATTGCCCAAAAAGATTTTGAGATCCAAGCAAAAAGGGTAGCATAACCACTCAACATCATAATGTCAAGGTTCTGAGACCAACAGTTTAACAAACAGAGGTACTTGAGACTGAACTGAGAGTTGAATCCACATTAACGTGATCCTGGTAAATAAAATGAAAAGCCTAGTTTCTTAACCCCCGTAGAAAGAAGAAGGTGACTCAGATCAGAAGGACATAAGGTAAAGGAGAAAAAGAGCCTTACGTTCCCTTCCACAATCAATTCCCTTATTATAACTAAAGAGTTTCTAGACACGACTTCGATCAGTTTGGCTTGCTAATCCTACAGGCAGTCAGGCTCTGATACCAAAACTGTCAGGACCCCGATCCTAAGTCACACAGATCTAGCCTGTAACACATCATATCACTTTGAAGCCTCACACACGGTCCGGGACCGTTTGCGCATTTTGGCACACGTATATGATAGTGTCGCTAGCATCCATATGACATAGAACCCGGGCCGACATGACTAGTTATAAACCAAAAGTGGCACTAAATTACAGAGACAGGCATACATGACCCATAACGAACGTGTCGGTCATCAACGTATGAACCCAAGTCGTAGCAAGCTACAAGGACTTTAAGGAACAACGCGTGATATTTCCCCTAAGGGGCAGACACAGGAACGAAGAAGGACACATGCCGGCTAGCCTAAGTGTTCCGGAGCAGTAGCAAGCTACCAAGGCTCAGTGGAAGCACTAGGAGACATTTCTCTGTAAGATAGGTTACCAAGGGTAAACAACTAGGTATCGGATCCCACACATAGAAATACACATTACACGTACGCATAACATGCAAGTATGTGTTGTACAACATGGCATCACAACATAACTCAACAACTCATATAGATAAAGGCCCAGAAGAGCCATCATAACATTTATTACAAATAGAGGTCACATGACCCAACATACAGAGCATACAGGCAACGCAAGCATAACATGTCTGAGTACAGACAACTACAAATGAAAAAGACTGAGAAGCCTGACTATCTACAAGACCCTCCCAAGGGTAAAAGATCGTAGCTGAGGTAACAAGCTAAACGTCGAAGTCCACGCGAAACCACTAGTGAGACTGAAGTCTCTCTGCAAAAACATAAATTAAGCAAACATGAGTACAAGGGTACCCAGCAAGACTTACATCAGAACTAGCTACATATGCATCAGTATCAACAAAGGGGTGGTGGAGTTTGACTGCAGCAAGCCAGCTTTGACTCGGTGGCTATCCTGAACTACGACTGCAAGTAACTCTTTTGAGGTGGCGCACACGAGTCCACATATTCACCAATCAATACGCCACTATGGACCCGCTCTCGTCTCCCTACGAGAAGGCCATCCATAGCACTCACGCTTATCTTGCGTGTTTTAGAGTATCCACTTTCACCTGTCTATGAACTGTACAGGTAACCCAGAAGTCCATTACCGCGGACACGGCTATTCGAATAGATCATATATAACCCTGCATGGGTGTACTTCTTCACACACGCTCTCACCACTTACCGCCGTTTACACCACATGTACTCGGCAACCTTCAAGCGGAAGCCCAGCGAGGGTATCGGCCACGACCTGACTAACCACACAAGTCCCTAGTCCAGGTTTAACGCCTATTTGGGTTCCATCCATGGGGAGATCCGGCCGGGGTGTCGCTCACGGCCCCAAACGATGTGTACAGGGTTCCCGATTCACCAAACAGGCGACCGGTACACCGTGCCATGTACCTGCCGCGTCGCAGCTCACCCCGAGGGTCAGCGCTGCGCACGACCTCCAGTATACTACAAACACCAGAAACTAGTTGCAACTCCAGGACAGAGGACAAGGGCAGTTAATAAGTCGAGGGAGCTTGGAGCGCCCGGAGCCCAATGCGTGGTAGTAGCTGATTCATAGATCACAAACACATAACTCAGTTCTTGAGGACGGCTGCAATGAGACAACCCACCATGTACTCCTACATGGCCTCTCATCGCTACCTTTACCAAATCGTGTTCACACACTTAGCTCTCAACAGTAGGACATGATGACCACATTCCAATTCATCCCCGATGAATCAGACCTGACACAACTCTAAGCAATAGTAGGCATAACCAGAAAGCATGAATGAGTAGGCACAACATGGCTCAAACAACTCCTACTCATACTAGTGGGTTTCAACTATTTACTGTGGCAATGACAGATCATGCACAGGAAAGGCGTTCAACTACCGCAACAGGTAACAGTTGAAGCGTTGTTGTCCTAATGCAGTAAAGAGAGCAAGAGCGAGAGAGTGGGATTGTATCGGAATGCTCAAAGGTGTTTTGCTTGCCTGGCACTTCTGAAGATAGCACTGTGTCTTCGTCAATGTCATCGGTCACATCGTCAGAACAACGTCTACTGAGAGGGAACAAAGACAGGCAACAGAGAAAGAACACAATCAATGCAATGCGACAATATGATGCATGATCATGACATGGCAATATGCTATTGATTGAGCTAATGTAACTAGCAACCATATTAAATGAAGTTGGTTTGAACCAAAGGTTCAAATTCAAACTCTATATGTGATTATTTAAATGTCATTTAATTGATTTGACCTGAACAGCAGGTTTAACTTGTTCAAACATGCATGAAAATACCATAAACATATTCCTTGAATTTTTCTGATCATTTTTCATATATAAATTATTTTCATTGGAGTTATAGATTATTTTCTAAGATTTTCTGAAGTTTATAACATTTTCTGGAATTTCCTAGTTATTTAAAAAAAACTAAATCCAGAAAATGTTTTATTGCATCAGCATTACGTCAGAGTGACGTCAGTAGGTCAACCTACTGCTCCAGGTCAAACCTGACAGTGCGGTCCCACACATCTGTGTCTAACTAAACTAACCTAATTTAGTTAACACTAATCTAACCTAATTATCCTGGAGGGTCCCACATGTCAGTGAGCCAGCGGCTTAACTAAAAACTAATTTGCACTAAACTAACCTAACCTAGATTTAAAAGGGCTAGGGCCCACTTGTCGGCGACCCGGGGAGGTCAAACCCGGTGGGCTTGGGTCAAACCCACCGGCGGTTAGCCGCCGGCGAGGCCGGACGCGGCGGAGGGCATCGGAAAACCGCCTCCGACGACCATTCGAGCGGCGGAGTGGCTCTTTGTGCAGCTAGGAGTGCGCCGCATCCAACTGAGTAGGCGGCTGGGCGAGGGGAGGCCCGCACCGACGGCAGCAACGACGAAGGTGGCGGCCGGAGCTACGGCATCGACGAAAACGAGGCAAGGGGGCTCGGTTGCTTGCATGCGTAGGCTCTACGGCATCCTCATGTCACCAGGATCATGGTGGTACAACGAGTTCGAGCAGAGAAGCTCGAGAGCATCGAGCTCGTCGGCAAAGGCAGACGGCGGCGCGGGAGCTCGCGGGGCAGCGGTTACGGGACGAACTCGAGCAAGGGGGTAGGGGGGAGTGGAGAGGAGCTCACATGGATTCCAGTCGAGGGCTCAGCGGGCTCGGGGAGGCACCGTAGACGACGAACGGGCGCCGGCGATCTCGGTTGCCCGAGGTAGAAGATGACCGCAGTGACGACGTTCGGAGGCGTCTGGTGCTGTGTGGCTCGGCGGAGAGGACGAGGGTGACTAGGCGGAGCTTTTGGACACAAAGGGGGAACGAGGGGGTTGCTATGGCCGCGGTGGTGCTCGCCGGCATGGCCGTGATGGCTTCGGCCATGGCGAGGAGGAGTAGGGGAGCGAGGGGGAAAAAGCGGTCGAGGGTGGTGCATGGTGTCTCCAGGGCGAAGAGGGGACAGGCAGGGAGGATGGAGGTGGCCGGACGCGTGCATGCACGCCGCGGGCACACGCCCTGTCCTCCTGGCGAGAGGAGGAGGACGACTGGCAGGCGCCAGTGGGTTGGGCCGTGCTGGGCCAGGCCAGGTAAGTGGCCTAGGTAAGTCTCTCTCTCTCTCTCTCTTCTAAAACTGTTTGTGTTTTCTATTTTTTGATATTTGTTTTGGCTTTAGTAAAAATGCCAGAGCATTTCCAAAAATCATGAAACTAATCATGGCTACTGTTTAGAATAAACCCAACAGTAAACATTTTAGTTTATGATTATTTGAGCATTTTAAAATATTTTATAGCATTTAAATGCCCAAATGCAAATAGAGTATGATTTAATTCAGAGCCCAAATATGTCATGGAAAAATGTGCATCACCTCTGGTTAATGTTTACAGCATTTTCCATAAATGATGAACATTTTTGAAAGCCATTTGGATTTACTGAAAATATTTTAGTTGAACCTAGTGAAGTTCTTTTGGTGCTAGGGTTTGAACAACCCCATTTCAAGTTTCTGAGAAAATTAAACATGATGCAACAGACAAGTGATAGCCTAGTGCATGGTGAAGCTAGGGATGTGACATATTGTGTCACCACCGTCTGAAGAAGATTCGCCATGTTTCAGGTCTCTACTACCACCGGTGACTCGTCTTCAATCAGAATGGTTGCGAGTCGTGCAGCCGCGGCTATCATATTATCCATCGGGTTAGAATAATGGTCGGCGGGTGTTGGAAACCGTTGGGGCAGGGTTGGATCATAGCCCCGGCCCCTGGCGCCTCAACATCCCGGGTCATGCCAGGCGGGTTACTCGTTCCTACTCCGGGAGTATTGAAGAGATTTCGTCCCTCAAAGTGAGAAGGCACGCAACTCTAATATCTCCTCCGCAGCACGGCATTGGATGTATTCTGATCTAAATTTAACCAGAAAGCATCTTCCCTTATCCGCTGCGACTCAGCCTCCAACGTGGCCCTTTCTGTTGCCATGCTCACATTTTTCGTGTTAATATCCTCTTAAACCTTGGCTACCTCGTCTCGCACTTTTGCAATTTCTGCATTGTGTTGCACTTGATTCGCTGGAGTCACTTCTGATGCTAACAAAGTCGTCAGAGTGTTCAAAAGTTCAGACAAAACTTAAGCCGGCGGCCGTGCTGACCCGCTCGCCCTTGTCGTCGCGGAAGTAGGTGAACCAGATGTCATAGCAGCTGCCATCGACAAATTCACCATCGGCTGCGTGCCAGCCATAAAGATAGCGGCCCTGCTTGGCGTCTGGTAAGGATCTCAAATTCTGTTACCATCGGAATAGCCCCCGAGCCCGTCGTCTAGAAGCTGGTAGATTGATTTCGTCTCGCCGGTGGACTCATTATCTTAATAAATAAGAGTCGCCTCACCAGACTCAGAATTTTCTGCAAGCTCCAAACCCTGCGTGAAGCCGACGAAAACATGCTTCTGACCTGGTTGACGTCGGGCGGGTTGCGTGCGCCGAGCCAACTCTAAGAGGTTGGGGAAGATGTCCGGGTCGGGTATAGAGTCGCCAATCTTGCCGATGAAGACATGGATTCCGCCGAAGGGGAACCGGTACCCATACTCGATGGAGTCGGTCTTGGGGCCCCAGCCAGCATCGTCGATGTAGAGCTTTCCACGACGGCTCTTGGTCATCTTGCCGATGATGTATTCCTCAAGCCCTGGGAAATTGACCTTCATGAACTCGAAACCACCGTGTCCTTGCCCCACGGTGGGCGCCAACTGTCATGGTTTTGTCACGGCAGATGCCCTTGTGAAAGGACTTAGGTGTGAGGCCATGTTCATGGTGATTAGCCAGAAGGGGTTGAGCGGGGAGAGAGACACGAGTTTACCCAGGTTCCGCGCCTCACCAACGAGGTAAAAGCCTACTCCTGCTTGTTGCTATATTGCTAGAATATAGATTACAAGGGAGGAAATCTGGTTGACCTAGCTATCGATCGATTGTTTCTTGTCCTTAACCCGTCACCGGGTCTTGCCTTTATATAAACAAGTCAAGGCTTGGCGGCTTACGGAAGTCCAGGTCGGGTCATACAACATAACTGACTCTGGCCCTAAGTCGCCCTGCCTTGCTAGGCAAGCTACCATCGGGCGGCTCACACCTTCGGGTCTTGAGTCACCTTCGGGTTATGGGTTTCCAATGAGCCCGCTTGTAATCCGCCCCTGGTCTTCTCATCTTTGTCTTCTTAGGACTTCGTGGGCCTTCCTTTATGAGACGCCAACAGTATAACCCGGCCCCTCCTAGGCGGGTCATACCACGGGGTTATATCCCTAACAGAGGGCTTCACGCCCACGAAAGCCTCGCAGTAGAAGGCGAAGATGGACATGAGAAGGATGGAGAGGGGTTGAAAGTGCAGTGCCTAAACCTTGTAATGGTTAAGGACGGCGGTGAAGAACTCGGAAAGAAGGGGAACGAACCCTGCAAATATGTTGTGGAGAAAGAAGGCTCCGCGCTAGGGTCTGCTGATCGGTGGACCCAGGCCAGATCAGGGTCTCCTTCCACTCATTCGCCTCGCCCGCCGTGTACGGGAGCACGGGGGCGAGGTGCCCCTCTTCGGCGACGGAGGACACGCCGAGTGGAGGCGCAGGAGGCTAGGGGGAGCTTGCGATGGGCGCCGCGCCCTGCGTCTTCTTGGAAGCCATCGCCCAGCGCGATGGTGTTGGAGTTGCGGTAGGAAGGCGGGTGCTACTTCTCGAGCTTGCGTTGTATTCCCTCGAAGAGGAAAGGGAGATGCAACACAGTAGCGTAAGTATTTCCCTCAGCTTTTGAGAACCAAGGTATCAATCCAGTAGGAGACCACGCACGAGTCCCTCGCACCTGCACAAACAAATAAGAACTTCGCAGCCAACGCGATAAGGGGTTATCAATCCCTTTACGGTCACTTACGAAAGTGAGATCTGATAGAGAAGATAGTTTATATTTTTGGTATTTTTGTTTATAAGAACAGAAAATAAAAGCGATAAAAGTAAAGTAGATGTAGATTGATATGTTGAGAATAGACCCGGGGGCCATAGTGTTCTCTAGTGGCTTCTCTCATGATAGCGATATTCTACGGCGGGTAAACAAATTACCGTCGAGCAATTGATAGAAAAGCGAATAATTATGGGACTATCTAGGCATGATCATTGTATATAGGCATCACATCCGAGACAAGTAGACCGAAACGATTCTGCATCTACTACTATTACTCAACACATCGACCACTATCCAGCATGTATCTAGTGTATTGAGTTCAAAAGAACAGAGTAACGCCTTAAGCAAGATGACATGATGTAGAGGGATAAACTCAAGCAATATGATATAAACCCCATCTTTTTATCCTCGATGGCAACAATACAATACGTGCCTTGCTGCCCCTACTGTCACTGGGAAAGGACACCGCAAGATTGAACCCAAAGCCAAACACTTCTCCCATTGGAAGAACTATAGATCTAGTAGGCCAAACCAAACCAATAATTCGAAGAGACTTGCAAGGATATTATGAACACACATAAAAAGTTCAGAGAAGAACCAAATACTTCTCATAGATAATCTTGATCATAAACTCAGAATTCATGGGATCTCGACAAACACACCGCAAAAAGAGATTACATCGAATAGATCTCCTCGAAGACCGAGGAGAACTTTGTATTGAGATCCAGAGAGAGAGAATAAGCCATCTAGATACTAGATATGGACCTGAAGGTCTGTGCTAAACTACCCACAACTCATGGTGAGGGCAATGATGATGATGAAGAAGAACTCCGTGATGGATCCCCCTCCGGTGGAGCTCCGGAACAGGCTTCAAGATGGGATCTCACGGGAACAGAAGGTTACGGCGGTCGAATTAGGGTTTTCTCTCTGTTGTTGATGGTTTCGGGGTACGTAGACTTATATAGGAGGAAGGAGGACACCGGGGGAGTCACGGGGGGCCCACAAGGCAGGGGGCGCACCCTGGCAAGGGGGGAGCGCCCCCCACCCTCGTGGGCCCCTCGTGGCTCTTCTGACGTGGTTCTCAAGTTCTCCGTGCGTGATTTTCTCCAAAAATATCTCTTGCGAAGGTTTCATTCCGTTTATACTCCGTTTGATATTCTTTTTCTGCAAAACCCTGAAACAGGCAAAAAACAACAATCTGGACTGGGCCTTTGGGTTAGTAGGTTAGTCCCAAAAATGATATAAAAGTGTAAGACAAAGCCTATTAAACATCCAAGACTTCATAAATAATAGCATGGAACAATAAAAAAATTATAGATACATTCGAGACGTATCAAGCATCCCCAATTTTAATTCCTGCTCGTCCTCGAGTAGGTAAATGATAAAGAAAGAATTTTTTATGTGGAATGCTAACCAACATAGTTTCTCAATGTAATTCTCTTAATTGTGGCATGAATGTTCAGATCTGAAAGATTCAAGATAAAAGTCTATATTGACATAAGAAATAATAATATTTCAAGCATACTAACAAAGAAATCATGTCTTCTCAAAATACTATGGCTAAAGAAAGTTATCCCTACAAAATCATACAGTCTGGCTATGCTCCCTCTTCATCACACAAAATATTCATATCATGCACTACCCCGATTTCAGCCAAGCACTTGTTTTCATACTCTATTCTTTCAAACCTTGCAACTTTTACGCAATACATGAGCGTGAGCCATGGACATAGCACTATGGTTGGAATAGAGGTGGTTGTGGAGTAGACAAAAAGGAGGGAGATAGTCTCACATCGACTAGGCGTATCAACGGGCTATGGAGATGCCCATCAATAGATGCTCCACAAAAAGAAACTAGTGGGTGTGCATCCAACTTGCTTGCTCACGAAGACCTAGGGCATTTGAGGAAGCCCATCGTTGGAATATACAAGCCAAGTTCTATAATGAAAATTCCCACTAGCATATGAAAGTGACTAAGCATGAGACTCTCTACAATGAAGAAAATGGCGCTACTTTGAAGCACAAGTCTGAAAATTTTTTTTAGCAATTTTCCCCTTTTTTCTTTTTTTTCTTTTTTTTGGGACTTTCTTTTTTCTTTGGCCTTTTTTTCTTTTTCTTTTTTTGCGGAGGGGCTTTATTGATTTAGCCTTTCCAATGCTCTGATAATGATGATCATCACACTTTCATTACAACTCGATACTACAACAAAGTATGACTCTATATGAATGCCTCCGGCGGTGTACCGGTATGTGCAATGAAACAAGAGTGACATGTATGAAAAATTATGCATGCTGGCTTTGCCACAAATACGATGTCAACTACATGATCATGCATGGCAATATGACAATATGAAGCGTGTCATATGAACGGAACGGTGGAAAGTTGCATGGCAATATATCTCGGAATGGCTATGGAAATGCCATGATAGGTAGGTATGGTGGCTGTTTTGAGGAATAATATGGTGGCTGTTTTGAGGAAGGATATATAGTGGGTTTACGGTACCGGCGAAAGTTGTTCGGTACAAGAGAGGCTAGCAATGGTGGAAGGGTGAGAGTGTGTATAATCCATGGACTCAACATTATTCATAAGAACTCATATACTTATCGCAAAAATCTACGAGTCATCAAAACAAAGCAATCAATGCATGCTCCTAGGGGGGAGGTTTGTAGGAGTTAACCATCGCGCGCCCCCGATCTCCACACAAAGGTTGACACTTTACAAATACATCATGCTCTAACTTCGTCACATAGCGGTTCACCATACGTGCATGCTACGGGAATCACTAACCTTAACACAAGTATTTCTCAATTTCATAATAACTCCACTAGCATGACTCTAATATCACTATCCTCATATCTCAAAACAATTATCAAGCATCCAACATCTCATTCTATTTAATGCACTTAGTGTGAAAATTTTACTACATTGATATTGGATGTCTATCATGTGAAGACTAGTTTTAAAGCCTAAACACATTACCATGCTGTTTTAATAGACTCTCAAATAGATATAAGTGAAGTATGAGAGTTCAACAATTTCTACAAAATATAACCACCACCGTGCTCTAAAAGATGTAAGTGAAGCACTAAAGCAAAAACTATTCAACTCAAAAGATATAAGTGAAGCACATAGAGTGTTCTAACAATTCCTAGGCCATATTTAACTCTCTCAAATAGGTGTGTCCAGCAAGTATGATTGTGACAAACTAACAAGCAAAGAATTAAATTATACAAGACGCTCCAAGCAAAACACATATCATGTGGTGAATAAAAATATAGCTCCAAGTATAGTTACCGATGGATGAAGACGAAAGAGGGGATGCCTTCCCGGGGCATCCCCAAGGTTAGGATTTTGATTATCCTTGAATTTTACTTGGGGTGCCATGGGCATACCCAAGCTTAGGCCTTTGCTACTCTTTGTTCCATAGTCCATCAAAGCAATACTCAAAACTTGAAAACTTCACAACCCAAAACTTAGACAAAAATTCTCGTGAGCTCTGTTAGTATAAGCAAACAAACCACTACTCAAAGGTACTGCAATGAATTCATTATTTGTTTATATTGGTGTTAAACCTACTGTATTCAAACTTCTCTATGGTTCCTACCTCCAAATATTACTCATAGATGCATTGAAATAAGCAAACAACACACGAAAAACAGAATCTATCAAAAACAGAACAGTCTGTAGTAATCTGCAGGTTTCGCATACTTCTGTAACTCCAAAAAATTCAAACTAAATTGATAAATGTGAGGAATTTGTCTTTTAATCATCTGCAAAAAGAATCAACTAAATAGCACGCTCCACTAAAATCTGACGACCATTCTAGTGAGTGCGAACGATTCTGTTTTTCACAGCAAGATCACATAAACTTCACACACATCTTCCCAGAGGTTCTACTTGGCACAAACACTAAACAAAACATGAAACCACATCTAAACAGAGGCTAGATGCAATATTTATTCCCTAACAGCAACAAAAACAAAAAATATGAAATCGGGTTGCCTCCCAACAAGCGCTATCGTTTTACGCCCCTAGCTAGGCACGATACAAGATAGATCTAGGTATTGCCATCTTTGGAAGGCAATCCATAAGTGGCTCTCATGATAGATCCATATGGTAATTTGAGTTTCTTTCTAGGAAAGTGTTCCATGCCTTTCCTTAATGGAAATTGGAATCTAATATTTACTTCCTTCATATCAATAATTGCACCAATCGTTCTAAGGAAATGTCTACCAAGAATAATAGGACATGAAGGATTGCAATCTATATCAAGAACAATGAAATCTACGGGCACATAATTCATATTGGCAACAATAAGAACATCATTAATCCTTCCCATAGGTTTCTTAATAGTGGAATCCGCAATATGCAAATTTAAAGAACAATCATCAAGTTCAAGGAATCCTAGCAAATCACACAAAGTTTTTGGGATAGTGGAGACACTTGCACCCAAATCACACAAAGCATAGCATTCATGATCTTTTATTTTAATTTTGATAGTAGGTTCCCGCTCATCATAAAGCTTTCTAGGGATAGAAACTTCTAACTCAAGTTTTTCTTCATAAGATTGCGTCAAAGCATCAACAATGTGTTTGGTGAAAGCTTTATTTTGACTATAAGCATGCGGAGAATTTAGTACGGATTGCAACAAGGAAATAAATCAATCATAGAGCAATTATCATAATTGAATCCCTTGAAATCCAAAGTAGTGGGTTCATCACTATGCAAAGATTTAATTGTTGGGAAACGTAGTATTTAAAAAAAAATCCTACGATCATGCAAGATCTATCTACCAGATGCATAGCAATGAGGGAGAGAGTGTGTCTACGTACCCTCGTAGACCGAAAACGGAAGCGTCAAGTGACGCGGTTGATGTAGTCAAACTTTTTCGCGATCCAGCCGATCAAGCACCGAATGTACGGGACCTCCGTGTTCAGCACACATTCAGCTTGATGACGTCCCACGAGCTCTTGATCTAGTTGAGCTTCACGGGAGAGTTTCGTTAGCACGACGGCGTGGTGACGGATATGATGAAGTTACCGGTGTAGGGCTTCGCCTAAACACTGCGACAGTATGACCGAGGTGTGTTTCTGTGGAGGGGGGCACCTCACATGGCTAAAACAATTCAACTTGTGTGTTCTAGGGTGCCCCCTGCCCCCGTATATAAAGGAGCAAGGGGGGAGGCCGGCCAGCCCCTATGGCGCGGCAAGGAGGAGCAATCCTACTAGGAATAGGATTGCAATCCTATTCCTAGTAGGAATCACCAAGAGGGAGAAGGGGGAAAGGAAGGAGAGGGAGAAGGAGAAGGAAAGGGGCGCCGCCCCCCCCCCCTCCTTCCTTGTCCAATTCGGACCAAGGGGTGGGGGGGGCGCGGCCCAGCCCTGGCCCTCCTTCTCTCTTTCTCCTATGGCCCATTAAGGCCCATAGCTTCCCCGGGGGGGTTCCGGTAACCCCCCGGCACTCCGGTTAATTCCGAAACTTTACGGAACGCTTCCGGTGTCCGAATATAGTCGTCCAATATATCAATCTTTACGTCTCGGACATTCCGAGACTCCTCGTCATGTCCGTGATCTCATCCGGGAGTCCGAACTACCTTCGGTACATCAAAACTCATAAACTCATAATATCGATCGTCATCAAACGTTAAGCGTGCGGACCCTACGGGTTCGAGAACTATGTAGACATGACCGAGACTCATCTCCGGTCAATAACCAATAGCGGAACCTGGATGCTCATATTGGCTCCTACATATTCTATGAAGATCTTTATCGGTCAAACCGCATAACAACATATGTTGTTCCCTTTGGCATCGGTATGTTACTTGCCCGAGATTCAGTCGTCGGTATCACAATACCTAGTTCAATCTCGTTACCGGCAAGTCTCTTTACTCGTTCCTTAATACATCATCCTGTGATTAACTCATTAGTCATTTGCTTGCAAGGCTTATTATGATGTGTATTACCGAGAGGGCCTAGAGATACCTCTCCGACACTCGGAGTGACAAATCATATTCTTGATCTATGCCAACACCACGAACACCTTCGGAGATACCTGTAGAGCATCTTTATAATCACCCGGTTACGTTGTGACGTTTGATAGCACACAAGGTGTTCCTCCGATACACGGGAGTTGCATAATCTCATAGTCATAGGAACATGTATAAGTCATGAAGAAAGCAATAGCAGTAAAACTAAACGATTATGGTGCTAAGCTAACGGATGGGTCTAGTCCATCACATCATTCTCCTAATGACGTGACCCCGTTGATCAAATGACAACTCATGTCTATGGTTAGGAAACATAACCATCTTTGATCAATGAGCTAGTCTAGTAGAGGCATACTAGGGACACTTTGTTTTGTCTATGTATTCACACATGTACTAAGTTTCCGGTTAATACAATTCTAGCATGAATAATAAACATTTATCGTGATATAAGTAAATAAATAATAACTTTATTATTGCCTCTAGTTCATATTTCCTTCATTAATCTCTTCACTCCCACTTTTAGCAATTTTAGCATCAAGATCTAAAAACTCTGAATCGTTGGGACACCTTAAAGCAGAATCATCTCCAATCCTATCTTCATCAAAAATTATACTAGAAAACAAGGATCTAATAGGAGACAGATCAATAACTTTCAGATCTTCATCTTTATTTTCATGCTCTTCCGGTTTGGCAGCCATCTTATTGATCAAGGTGGACTGTTTATCCGAAATTTGGGCAATTAAGTTCTCAAGGTGAGCAAACTGAGATTTCAAACCATAAAATTTCTTAGACATATCATCAAGGTCTTTATTCATATACTCCATAAACTTTTTCTGTTCTTTAAGCTCACTTCTGAAAAAGTCATTATGCTCAAATTGTATAGTCATAAAATGTCTAACATTGTTTTCAATCTCCTCCAGCCTCTTGAGGTGAGGGTCAACACTAATAGGGAGAGCCATAGTGACAGGCAAGAAATCCAACACACACAAGCAAACAAGAAGCAAGCGAACAATAAACACACGGCGGAAGAAGGGCAAATAAAACGGCAAGGGTGAAGTGGGGGAGAGGAAAATGAGAGGCAAAAAATGTAATGCGAAGGATAAGGGTTTGTGATAGGTACTTGGTATATGACTTTTGCGTAAGCCTCCCCGGCAACGGCGCCAGAAATTCTTCTTGCTACTTCTCGAGCTTGCGTTGTATTCCCTCGAAGAGGAAAGGGAGAAGAAGCACAGTAGCGTAAGTATTTCCCTCAGTTTTTGAGAACCAAGGTATCAATCTAGTAGGAGACCACGCGGGAGTCCCTTGCACCTGCACAAACAAATAAGAACATCGCAGCCAACGCGATAAGGGGATGTCAATCCCGTTTACGGTCCCTTACGAAAGTGAGATCAGATAGAGAAGATAGTTTATATTTTTGGTATTTTTGTTTATAAGAACAGAAAATAAAAGCGATAAAAGTAAAGTAGATGTAGATTGATATGTTGAGAATAGACCCGGGGGCCATAGTGTTCTCTAGTGGCTTCTCTCATGATAGTGATATTCTACGGCGGGTAAATAAATTACTGTCGAGCAATTGATAGAAAAGCGAAAAATTATGAGACTATCTAGGCATGATCATTGTATATAGGCATCACGTCCGAGACAAGTAGACCGAAACGATTCTACATCTACTACTATTACTCCACACATCGACCGCTATCCAGCATGCATCTAGTGTATTGAGTTCATAAGAACAGAGTAACGCCTTAAGCAAGATGACATGATGTAGAGGGATAAACTCAAGCAATATGATATAAACCCCATCTTTTTATCCTCGATGGCAACAATACAATACGTGCCTTGCTGCCCCTACTGTCACTGGGAAAGACACCGCAAGATTGAACCCAAAGCCAAACACTTCTCCCATTGCAAGAACTATAGATCTAGTAGGCCAAAACCAAACCAATAATTCGAAGAGACTTGCAAGGATATTATGAGCACACATAAAAATTTCAGAGAAGAACCAAATATTTCTCATAGATAATCTTGATCATAAACTCACAATTCAACGGATCTCGACAAACACACCGCAAAAAGAGTTTACATCGAATAGATCTCCTTGAAGACCGAGGAGAACTTTGTATTGAGATCCACAGAGAGAGTAGAAGCCATCTAGATTGTAGCTATGGACCCGAAGGTCTGTGGTAAACTACTCACAACTCATGGTGAGGGCGATGATGATGATGATGAAGAACTCCGTGATGGATCCCCCTCCGGTGGAGCTTCGGAACAGTCTCCAAGATGGGATCTCACGGGAACAGAAAGTTATGGCGGTGGAATTAGGGTTTCCCTCTGTTGCTGATGGTTTCGGGGTACGTAGACTTATATAGGAGGAAGGAGGACACCGAGGGAGTCACGGGGGCCCCACGAGGCAGGGGGCGCGCCCTGGGAAGGGGAGCGCGCCCCCCACCCTCGTGGGCCCCTCGTGGCTCTTCTGACGTGGTTCTCAAGTTCTCCGTGCGTGATTTTCTCCAAAAATATCTCTTGCGAAAGTTTCATTCCGTTTGATATTATTTTTCTACAAAACCCTGAAACATGCAAAAAACAGCAATCTCGACTGGGCCTTTAGGTTATTTGGTTAGTCCCAAAAATGATATAAAAGTGTAAAATAAATCCCACTAAACATCCAAGACTTGATAAATAATAGCATGGAACAATCAAACATTATAGATACGTTGGAGACGTATCAGCGGGCGGAGCTTGGTTGGATCTGGAGGTGTGTTTCAGCTAAGAGAAAGGGAAAGGGAAGCAATGATGGCCCTGCCGCATGCGCCAGACTTTTGTCAAGTCTTTGCAGTTGCCGAGGCGGCATGAGGAAGTGGAGGCGCCCATGTCCCGTCAAGAGCCATGCATCAGCCAGGCCCACGGGCGGTTGGGTCCTGCGGCGTTGCGCCCTTGCCCCTTGGCTTCGCCCCGAAGCAGAGTCCGAGCGTGCCTTGGGCCCGGGGCTACTATCGGCGTTCTGGGAACTAGGGTATCCAGACTTGCCTCCCTGCGGCCTAGAGTGTGGATTCATTGGCGGCCTCGTATGGCCCAGCCACAAGACCGTTGGTACAAGACCCTCGCGAGGGGCCGAGCCTTCCAAGTCGGATGACGCCAATACCTCCCAAGGGAGCGGCCTCCCAGGTTGCCTTCGGAGGAGCGGAGATCATGCAAGCACCCTCCCGCAGGAGGGTGCGGTGATGTAAGCCTTGATGATCGGCACCAGGCGGGTGCCAGCGGGCACAGAGGAGGAAGTTTCCTCTTTGGTGCTAAGGAGGCGAGGACATGCGCTGGTTCCCGAGGAACCTGGCAAAGGTTTTCATTCCCGTGCAATAAGACCAAGACCACGGGCATGGAAGGACGGATGTCATCGCCGAGCCCACCACAGTGTTGATACGTCCAAAACGTATCTATAATTTCTGCTTGCTCCATGCCACTTTTGGGTGATATTGCTATGATATTCATACACTTCCATACACTTTTGATCATATTTGGACTAACTTACTAATCCAGTGCACCCCAGTGCCAGTTTCTGTTTTCGGCTGTTTTTGTATTTCAGGTTTTCACGTTTCGAGAACTGCCCAGAAAAATACAGAAAAAATATATAAAAAATCAGCGTTCCGGGAACGACACTGCTTCCGAAGGGGAGACTGGGGGGCCACAGGGGCTCCAGGCGCCCTGTGGGCGCCCCCCCTGGGCCGCGCCGGGGGGGCGCCTCGGCCCCCCGAGAGCCCCCCGGTGCCCTACTTTGGCAGATATTTAAAGGGTCCCCCTTAACCCTTGAAACAGGACTTCTTTTCGCGATCCCATCTCTGTTCCGCCGCCGCCGCCGCTTCCAAGATCGGGAGCACCAGGAGAACTCTTCCCGGCACCCTGCCGGAGGGGAGGATCACCACCGGGAGCTTCTCCACCACCATGGACGCCTCCCGGATGACTCGTGAGTAGTCTCCCTTGGACCATGAGTCCATGACCAGTAGCTATGTGATGTTCTCCTCCCGTTCTTGTGCTTCACTAATTAGTCCTCGTGAGCTGCCCTACATGATCGAGGCACCTATGTAATCCTTATGTTGTTGCTATGTTGAGTTTGCTGGGATCCGATGGATTATGAGATTATGTTCAGATTGATCTTGAGTAATATATTTGATTCACCTCTTTTATATTTTAGTTCATAAGTAATTCTTGCATGTTCTCCATTGTTATTTATTGCTTTGGCCGAGTAGTAGGTAGTGACTCCAAGAGGGAACGTTATGCTCGATTGTGGGTTCATGCCCCTCGATGACTAGCTTGAGTGACAGAAACATGAGTCTAGGGGATGTGCTGTTGCCACAAGGGGGAAAACAACGGTGCTTGTGCCCGCGGGTGCAAGGATTGTTTACTTTACACAAAGTTCTTTTAATGCAGTTGTCTGTTGCATTGAGTTTACACTATGGGTGGGACTCGCAACTTAATACCAGCGAGATGTTCTGGATAGATATCTCAAGGTGGATGATTAGTAGTAGATGCAGATGGATTTCGGTCTACTTACTTTGGCGTACCGCCCATGCTTTGAACCTCAACCTTTCTTGTAATGTAGTCAGCATTGGTTTGCGTTCGTGGTCCTGTCAATTGCCCAGCTGTAATTTGTTACCTCACATAGCTGTTTTATCGTCTTTTGGGAGAGAGACATCACTAGTGAACATCATGTGACTCCGGTCCGTATTACCATCATTGATCACATACACTATTTTACTTTTCGCTATTTTATTTACTATTGCAAATTACTATCTATCACTACTATCATATTGCTTTTAACCCTTTGTGAACTGCAAGGCCGGAGAGATTGACAACCTCTCTGTACTCGTTGGGAGCAAAGTTATTTGTATATGTGTGCAGGTCCACGTTGATTGCTAATTGCGCCGTTAGCAGTTGACACCTACCTGTTGAACCTAGGAGTCTCTGGGGATTCGATCCTTGGCATCTTTGCTAGGGGAAAACACTTCTACTTACTGCATCTTACACCTTCCACTTGGGGTAATCCAACGAGGGGTTCGAGGCCCATCAAGCGTCACGGCAGGAAGCTTTGCTGGCGAAGACCACCTTTCACCAGGATAAGATGTACTACTTATCCCCCTTTGAAATTGGCCGTTGTGGAATCCCTTCCTACCCAAGTGATGTGAGAAGAGGACCGAGGCCACTATAAATAGAGACTAGCAACCACCATAGTGGGGGGATCCATCAAGTCCTCCTTTTAAAGAGAGCCCTCCTGAGGCCATTTCCCCACTATAGCAAGTTCATGTTCCGCCCTACATGAGGTCAATCCACCACAAAGCAGGAGTAGGGTTTTACACCGCAAGGTGGCCCAAACCTGGGTAAACTGTTGTGTTCACCTTCTTCCTTCCTCACGTGAATCCAGCTTCATTAGGTTGCGGTCAGAGGGTAGTGGGGGAGGACCTTCACACACACCCCAGTGTTCGAAACCTCTTTGGGTCTACGGAGCCTTAAATCCGATAGACAAGCCACTAGAGGAGGCTGCACAGATGAACGCGGAGGCCACACAGATGGATGTGCCCATGCCAACGCATTCACGTGCACTCGGGTTCCAGCCTGAGCTTTATAACACGAATGATTGGCCTCGGTGGGTCATGGACGTCGACGTGTATTCCCCAACAACCAAGCCGATTTCCACGCATTCTACTACGGCGGTGCGCACAGCGGTGTAACCAGAAGTGGACGTGGCAGCTTCCACTGCATCGCCGGTGGCCGTGGGCATGGTCACGACAACTACTAGGTGGTGACAGTGGCTATGGCTACAACTACGTGGTGGCCATGACCACAACTAGGCGGTGACCATGCCAGTGGCCCTATGGCTATGTTAGTTCGTTAAAATAGTTTGTATTATGAGGTGTTGTTTCGGATGGTGTTGCAGCGCGACAATTTTGGGATGAATTCAACTATGTTCTTGTTAATCTTTTCAATGCTTTTAAAATTATGTGATTGATAGGCTACTAAGTTTGTGTCTACTGCAATGTCTGAATTTCACTATAATTTAAGCAAATTTGAGTGAAAGTTAAATCAATGTTGTACTACTGAAACTTTCCACTTATAAAGGCATATTCATTGTCAGCATTTATAATTCATCTATCAGTAGTTCCTTTAATTTCCAAGAGTTTTGTGGTATGATTATTTTCAGAAGACATGACATGCGTATCATATCGTACCACATAGTTAAAACCATTTTAGCAAAGGGTAGATAATTAACGCAATACTTAGCATGCAGTCCTTGACAACCATGTCATCCACATATACTTAAGTGGTACTCCACATACAGTACTTAACAATCGGGATTTGGGGAAATTATTGGCATGGAACTACATGATAGAATGTCGTTAATGAATAGGAAAAGCCATTCGGTGCCTTCGTACAACATCAGCATAACATTGACTGTCATTTTCAAATGTGGACGCATAGCCATCACAGCCTCCCACTTATTAATGTGAATGGTTCCCATTCCATGGGAAATTATGTACCTTGCCATGAACATCTTGCTGTGACCAATAGCTAGCGTGATTGGAATGGAATTGGGCATCAATTCATGAACAAATGAAGGCGGCAATATTTGTTAAAAGAGGAATACAACAATCATGACACTGTATGAGGCTATAGTCCATTGTGAGCATACTTAACATAAAAGTCTTTGTGCCATAATTTTATGAATGATACAATTCATCCCCTTCAAGGTATGCACCACTCGCACACATATTCTCACTTGGCCTCCAGCATGGAAACGCTTGGTAAGGTAGTCAAATCTACCAATTGTTTTGATGAGATGCATCAAGTCTTTCTAGTGAAATTTGGATGCAGGAGTAACCACATCTCTTTAACTACATATTTGACAATCCATGCATGAAAATAAAGTACTAATTAGTAAGTCAGTACAGATACATTAATTTTGCTAACTTGTAGTAAAAACATGCAAGAATTGAAGGAAAACTAACTTAGATTGTTGGTCAATCGAGGGATCTCAGATTGTATTGACAGGCGGATGATAAGACCAGGCTAAGTTATATCCACTAACAATTTAGTGCCAGTTTTCAGCACGTAACGTGCAGCAATCTCTCTCCACAAGCTCGGATGAAAATAGGAGCAACCTTCATCGGTATTGAGGAGAACTTGAATCATATATCAGTTGTTTGTGTGCAGTGTTACCTTAACAGAGTCTTCCTTTAAGAAAAAAGCAAAACTTGTCTACCACATGTTTTGTTGCAAAGCAAGGGATGTACTGCGGGAAATAGTAAGACATGATATATCTATTAACAATGAAGAGATAATGTGTCATTGATAGGTAAAAAATATGTCAACAAATAATATAATGGATACTCACTCCATTTCATAATGTAGTGCATATAGACTTTGTGAAAAGTCAAAGTTTACAAACTTTGATCAAGTTTATAGATAAAACTATTTATATTTATGATACAAAATACATATAATATGAAACACGTCTTATATTGTATTAAATAATGTGTATTTGGTATTCTATATGTATTTTTTTCTCGGGAAAGTCGGCCAAAATTTGTAAAGTTCGACTTCTTCAAAATCTATAGGCACTACATTGTGGAATGGAGGGAGTATTAAAAAAGTTTTATGCTAATTAATACATACAAGAAAAATTATTAAGCAAATACGAGCCTTATTTGTCATGTGCAAATATTATGATGATGTGAATGGAAAAGTAGTACTTCCTATGCAAAACTAATATAAGATCTTTTAGATCAATAATAACTTTTTATCTATTTTTTATGAAGTCATGCAAATATGAGCTCTACTCAAAGAACTATACAACAATAATTTGCCTCCCATAACTAGAATTTTCTGTTTGGCATAAGTGTGTATGGTACCATTTATCCTAATATAGCAGTACTATGCTCGTAAAGTAGGCAATATTTCCAATTTGGCCTAAAGTCGGCAATGTTTCCAGATTGACGTTAGTGCCGAATGGTACCATTTATCCCAATATAGCAATTCAATGTTGGTAAAGTAGGCGATATCCAATTTGGCCTAAAGTAAGCAATGTTTCCAGTGCTCAATTGTACCATTTATCCCAATTCAGCAAACACTATGTTGGTATAGTAGGCAATATTCACAATTTTGAAGAAAACAAGGAAAAAAAATCAATGCAATAACCCTAACCCGCCATGTGAGAGGGGTCTCTAAAAACATACCTTGCGCTTCCTAAAGTCCTCTCAGATGGTGATGTTGAATAACTCATTTGTCTTACTGAGACCGTAGAGACGCCCTCTGTCATGACACTGTGGAAACTAAAAATTCGAATTAGACTACAGGAAAATGCATGCATGCTGATTGCCTTTTGGGGGATTATCACCAAGGAGTAGACTGCGAATTTGAACTATAAGATATGGATGAAGATTGCGCTTACTTTCTTTTCCATTAGAAAACTCCAACTGGGCGGGGTGGGTCGGTAGCGCGAGAAACGTCGGCGATAGTCCCTACCGATAGGCGGCAACGCGAGGGTGAGAAGCAAAACGTGGTTATGACTACAGGCACCTACAATCTACACAACATTTGGCTGTGAGCTCGGGTATCTAAGGAGAATTGTGAATGAGGAGGGATTGCCAGGTGTCGTGGAAGCGGGGAAGAAGGTACATCGGTTTTGCGTCAAGGTGACATGACTGTTTGTATGGACATGGCCCACATGTCATGAGAGTCTTGATGTATGGCCCAGTTTTTAGTGAATGAATTGGACCTAAAAATATAACCCAAAAAATTGTGATGTGTGTGGGTGTGGCGGGGGGGTCAAACCAGCAACCTACCTTTGATCTGTGTGGCCAGTGGAGCAAGAATATATTAATGAAAAATGATCAGACATAGGTATGTACTATTATTTGGTACTCCTTGCGTAAACTAATATAAGAGCGTTTAGATTATTATTTTAATGGTCTAAACAGTCTTATATTGATTTACAGAGGGAGTAACTTTTAGTAATGTTGTTCACGTGAACAAATCTGTTTGCCTCCGTTCAAACAAAAAATGTGTTTAGGTGATCATCAAAAGCCTCATATAATACTTCCTCCTTTTGTCCTTGGTCAGTAATGATCGCATCACCGTGCTTGATGTGGGCTACGAAATTTTTGGATCTTCTGCCATTAGCAACTTCCTGGAAAAGTTTGTTATTTGCGTCACCCTCCCCGATCCATTGGATTTGTCTTCCAATTTTTCTCTCCAAGGATTCAAAACCCAACAAAGCCAGCTTTAGGTTACGACAGAGCCATAGTGCATTTTTCTTAGCAGATAACAAGAGTTGTCTGCAACAATCTCTTGTGTGCATGAAATAGGGAGCATGTGGCTCCACTCATTTCACCACACACAGGATTAACTAGTGGAAAAAGTGCTAGCCACAACTTTTGTTGGTGGCGCACCTGTTTTTATCAACGCTATCACAATTTTTGTTTTTTCAAATAGTGGTGGCATTGGCTTATTTGATACGACATTACTAGGGGCATAGTGGTGGCATGCGAAAATAGATAGGTGTGAGAAGCATATGGACACAATAATTTATACAAGGCATAGTATAGTACTCGCGTGGAATCACATGGTACGCCAACACTATTATGTTTATTTATGGGGTGCCTTTAATTTCCACGCCAACACTATTAGGTGGTGATCTTTTTTTATAGTATATTATAGTTTACCATTTTATCAAATTCATATTATTTTAAGTGGAAATACTGATATTTTTTATTATATGTACTTTGAGACTTCAATTTTACTGTTTTTCCTTTTATTTCATTAGGTGCTGATCTTTTTTATATTATATTGTAGTATACTAATTCATATATTTTAAATAGAAATACTAACATTTTTATTATATGTACTTTGAGACTTCAATTTTACTATTTTTTTCCTTTTTATTTTTTTAGGTGCCGATCTTTTTTATATTATATTGTAGTTTACTACTTTGATCAAATTCATATTATTTTAAATGGAAATACTGACATTTTTATTATATGTACTTTGAGACTTCAAGTTTACTTTTACTTTTTATTCTTTAGGTGGTGATCATTTTAAGTATATTGTAGTTTACTAATTTTATTAAATTCATATTGTTTTAAATAGAAATACTGACAATTTTATTATATGTATTTTGAGACTTCAATTTTACTTTTTTATTATATGTACTTTGAGACTTCAAATTCATATTAATTTTTTTAGGTGCTAATCTTTTTGGGCCACGCCCAAATAGTATTAGGAGGCCGTGGGGTCAAAACAAAGGGGGCAACGGTCCCCTCGACCCACTCCATCTCTCTCTGCCCAGCTGCTCTGTTCCGATCCCCTTTCTCTCCATCTCTCTCGCCGCTCGTCGTCGTCGCCGCTTCGATTTCGGTAGATTTCGGCGATTTCCGGCGTTCTCCGGTCCTGAGGTACACAACCGAACATCCCCCTCCCATCTGGTCCATTTGGATTTGTTTTTAATTAGAGGTGTTAATCGCCTTGCTAGGGTTTCGGCGACAGCGACCATGACGGAGTAGACTGCCATCGACCCTCGATCGGCTCCAGCTCAGGTGAGCATATCATCCCTCCCTCTTTTGTTGTAGCTAGCGTGTAGGTCACTGGCACTGTAAAAAAATATTTGCATCACTAGGGTTCATAACTAGGTGGTGCCAACCTGCTCTAGAGTAAAATAGGCAGTGCCAATTTGATCTAGAGTTAAGTAGGAAGTGTCAATTTTCTCTAGAGTTAAGTAGGCAGTGCCAATTTGCTCTAGAGTTAACTAGGCAGTGCCAATTTGCTCTAGAGTTAACTAGGCAGTGCCAATTTTCTCTGGAGTTAACTAGGCAATGCCCTTAGTGTGGCAATATGTGGCAAATATAGTGATTTATTAGCACAATATATGTGGCAAATGTAGTGGTTTATTTGCCCAATATGTGTGACAACTCAACTTAGGTAGTTTATTAGCACTAAGGCCCACAAGATATTTAGTTTCATTAGTTCTGTACATTGCTAGTTCGAGTGTCTCAACAACGCAAACATATGAAATATTGGAACTACTTTTCATTGGTGTCAATATGAAGCGATATGAAATTGCATATTATCTTGAGCATATACAATGTGTTTGTAAGTCATGGCCAATTCTAGAGGCAACAACGAGTCTATGTACGATGCAGACATGGTCAACAATGATTTCTTAGAGCTTCATGACTATAGCATCAACAATCTGCAAGGGGAAAATGATGAGTTAAAGAAGGATATCTATTAAAGAGCTGCACAAGGAGACTATTTGACTCGTTAGGGAGACTAATGAGCTGAGGGACGAGAGGGGTAAGCCCGTTGAGGATCGAGATGAACTGAAGGAGGAGAGGAAACTCCTCAGGACTGAGAGGATTGACCTGAAGATGGACATAGATCATTTCCAAAGAGATAGAGAGGGGAATAGAAAGAAGCTTTGCCAGCTAAGTGTACTCCTAGATGAAGATTAGTTTTTTAAGTAGCTAGTCCGTCTTATTAGTTGACGATGATCGAGTACCTAGAGTACTTGAGCAAATATTGTGAAATTTAATATTAACTTGTTAAGTTCATGAGTCTATTCTGTAATGATTATCTATATAGTAAGTACCTAGTGTTGATTAAGTATATTATGTTAATGAGTCTCTATTAAGTAAGTAGCTAATGTTGATGAGAAACTTTTTTATTATCAAAAACCCATTTGCTCGCGTTAGCCAAGGAGGCACACCATAGTTAAGATGAACATAGGGTTGGTGTTCGACTGGTGACACGCCAGCAACACGTTGATACTGCTCACGTGTTCTCCAACGCCACCACTATTTTTAGGAATGACACCATATTGGTGGCGTCGTGTGTCTACGCTAGGAAGGCAGTTTTTGCAACGCAATAGCTACGCTTTTCTCCACTAGTGAATAAGGGTTTGCACATACAGAAGTGTCATCGAAACCATCTACCATGAAATGTTGGTACGGGGTCAAAGTATCCCTTGTAGAGATATAGTGCTCCAGAGACACTATCCCGGTTCAAAACTCTTCTCCCTTTGATCAAATCCTTGAAGTCCAAAATGTGCTCCACCTCCCAATCCATTTCCTATTGGATGTTCATGCTCATCATCATCACCTTAGCTTCTTTGTCCAAATCTGACGAATCGAATAACTCCTTTTGAATTAATTCATGAAGCTATAGGTTTCCACACTCCTCATATGGCGAACCATCCGAATCCATCATTTTCCAAAAAAACAAATATAAAAAACTGGTCAAACAATGTGTCGACCACATAGAGGGTAAGGTGTAGTCCGAGAATAGTTAAATGTTCAACGGCAGCGTTCGGACTTGCGATGGTGTTCATGGCGGTGTTACTGACATGTATGAGTTTTTTTGGCAACAATGGGGGTGCCGAGGCGTTGGTACGACGGGGGGGCTGGGGGAGGACCATCGTGGTCGGGGGAGAAAAGAGGAGAGGGAAATGGGGAGGAGGATTTGATGCAATTTGTGGTGGGTCATGTTTGTTGGGTCCGAGGTGGCGGATGCGCCCATGTGCGACCCGACCTCCTCATATGCACCCCGGAATGAGTTGGATATGAGAAGTGTCGGTCAGTCTAGACGTATAGGGCCAGTTTGAGGAGCCTGTCTGGGTCATGATTTTGGGCGGTCAGTGATCATTCCGTTTGGTCTAGGGGGCGCTTGGGGAGCCTAATTGTCGATGCTCTACAACCGTGGACACCAAATCCGACCTCTCAAACGTCTGCGGACACGCAGCGTTTGCGGGCACTCACCGAGTATCCCTCATTTTGCTACATCTGCAGCCAGGTACCTCATATTTGGTCCCTCATATCCATGCGACAAATGCAAAGTACGAAATTAATTTGTGTGGATCAACGAACAAGCAAGAAACCTACTTAAATGGAGCATACTTCACAGATAAACGGATCAATGGACAACCAAAATAGCAGTTTCCATCCGTTGGACCGTACTTTAACAACGAAAAAACTAGGACCCTGATAAGTACCACACGTGTGGCACGAAGCAACTTGGGCCAAATGCCCCCATCACCACAGATCGCGCCATGTGACCGCATGCATGCACACGTGACGAAACTCCTGATGTCAGCCTGAATCTTTTAGTTTTTTAGTTTTTGAAATGTTTTATCTCTAAAATTAAAAATCCGATTAAAAGACCGTTTTCACCATTAAATCCATTGCGATGAGATCTACGAAGCTAGATCCCATATTCATATGTTTCGACAATTTATTTTGGGCGGGGGTAAATATTGCCATGTCTATTGCACATAAATTGCCATGATGTTTACATTGAAGTTGCCCTGGTAGGTTTTCAACTAACCTTTTCTTCTACGTTTAAATTAATTTTGACATGTTATAGAAAGGAAATTAAGAAACTAAACTAAGCTTGCCATAGTTTGTGCAGGTGCAGTCAACTCACTAGCAATTGGTTCATCATAATTGGATCTTTTAAAAAGATTAGCAAGTGGATGAGGATCCATAACACTTTACTTCTGAATTCCAATAAACACAATTATGCCAAGAAAGTGAGCAAACAAACCAAGTAAGACATGAGGCAAAACGGAAAGAAGGCGAATAAAAAGGCTAATAGTTTTCTGTTTTTCTGAAAACGTTTTAGAAGTGGGGGAGATGAAAACGAGAGGCAAATGGCAAATAATGTAAGTGCAAGAGATGAGACTTTATGACAAGTACTCCCTCCGTTCCGAAATACATGACGTTTTAAGCCTGCACGTTGAAATCTCGTGATGCTACGAAATATCCGCGTTTTCCGTTTTTACCCTCGACCGCATCGACCGCATCGCTCAGTCACTCTCTCAGTCCCTCACACCGCATCGCTCCTTTCAACCGCATCGCTCTCTGCTCCTCACCGCCACCGCATCTCCCACCGCATCCCATGGCGCCGCCGCATCTCCCTCGCCCGCGTCGCCGTGTATCTCCCTCGCCTGCGTAGCAGCCGCATCTCCCTCGCCTGCATCGCTGCATCTCCCTTAACCGCGTCACCGCTGCCCTCTTTCTCTCGCGTCGTCCTCGCTTCGTCGTCCCAAGATTCGATTTTTACCGCCGGAGGAGCTGCTCGAGTAGGAGGAGCTGCGGGAAGAGGAACTGTGGCGGTGAGGAGCTGTCGGATCTGTGCGGCTGTGGGGAGCTGCTGCATCTGTGGCGACGGCACCTCCTCCCCGCCCCCGCGATGCCGAGCGCCGACGGGCCGAAGGAAAGGAGGATGGTGAGCAGCTGGACCCACGACGGCACCTCCTCCCCGCCCCCGCGCTTGAGCGAGTCGTACACCATCTTGCGTCGCCGCGGCTACCGCTGTCCTCCTCCTTGCGCGCGGCCTCCATGAGCGATTCCTTGAGGAGCAGCTGCTGCGTCAGGTGGCGAGAGGATGGACATGGTGGCCCGGCTGTGCATCAGGTGACTCCTTGAGGTATTGCTCTCTCTTCCTCTTACTTTTCTCTTCTCCGTGAAATCTTGATGTCAGATGCTAGGAGTAGTGCTAGCAAATGGAGATTCTTATGATCTTGTGTACTGCTAGGAGTACCATGTACGTATGCAGATTTATGAAAATAAAGGGAGTATGGAAAATTAGCACTCCTTCAAGTTGCCCACTCAGTACATATGAAAGCAAGCTGAAAAATGGAATTGCTGGCAGATCTGGAGTAGACCCCTTCACAAACAATTGCTAGCAGATCTGGAGTACTCCTAGCAAAGGGAGTAATTTATGAAGTTGCCCAATCAATACATGAAAGCAAGCTAAAAATGAGTAGGACACTGCTGACTGAGAAATGAACTGACGCTATTGAATGAGAATGCATACTCCCTTTGCTCTTTACTGAATGATAAACATGTCAAGCTTGGTTACACACTGAATATTAAAAACCGATGACTTAAAATGATTATGTACAATTATCTTTGCTCTGAAGTAAGCTATAGCACACAAAAAACAGCAGTGTCCTACTCCTACTATTGTACTCCTAAGAGAGGAGTACAATAAACAGCAGTACTGACAGTAGTAGCACTAGAAACTGTGAAGTACTCCATGGCATACTTTTGCCCCAATATGTGGCATTTCCACACAAATTACTGGAGTACTCCCATTTGTCACAAGTTAATGTTCACAGGAGTTTGTGTGAGTTCCCTACTCCCTAAGAACAAATTACTGGAGTCTTGTTTGGAGTTAAGTGAGGCTCTTTCTACTATACTCCAACATCTGTGAGCTTAGTAGGGTTCAGAGTAGGACTGATTTGCTTCGAGCAGTAGCAGTGATTCGCTTGGAGCAGTAGCAGTTTCTGATTCTCTCTTTGTGTGGAGTAAAAAAATGTGAGTTCAAGATTTGGAGTAGTGTAGGATTTGGAGTAGTGTAGATCTTCTCTTCTCTTTTGAGTTAATTTAAATTAACTCAAACCTTTCAGTTTCTTTAATTAAATTAACTAAAACATTTTTGGAGAGGCACCTGTTTGTTCACGTATCAAATTTATTTGGAGTACTACAGGAAATGCTAGGAGTAGTTCTTATGTGCACAACAACCCCAAATTTAACTGAATTTAACATGTGTTAGAGCAACAAATTTATTTGGAGTACTACAGGAAATGCTAGGAGTAAATTTGTTGGTGCCTACTTGCTGCCAGTATTTAACTGAATTTAACATGTCTTAGAGCAACTAAGCTACTCTTAGAGAGATTTTTCAGAGGACTGCTTGCTGCCATAAGTATCCCATAGTAATGCCCGTTGTACTTGCTGAAATTTCTTGTTTGCACTGCTCGCTGAAATTTCTTGCTAGGAAATGCTAGGAGTAGATAGGAGTATTTCATACTGTACTTGTTCAAATTCTTGATTGCTTACAATTTCTTCAGGTTTTAGCAAGTTTTCAGTTAATTAAAAACTGAAAGCTTTTCTGTTAATTAGGGAGGATAGCAGTAGTATAGCACTGCAGCAGGAGTACTAAATTAGGAGTAGTATAGCACTGCAGCAGGAGTATTAAATTGAAACTTTTTCAGTTAATTAGGAGTAGCAAGCAAGCTGATTTCCAGTAGCAATTCCAGTACCAATTTTTGTAGGAGTATCTTCTTGCTCTCTTCTCTCTCCTTTCTCTTTTCTTATCTCTCCTCTCTTCTCTTTTCTTATCTACTCCTAATTAAAATCTGTAGCAATTCCAGTACCAATTTCTGTAGGAGTAGAAATTAAAATATTTTATGTTAATTAAATCTAAATTAAACACTTTTAGTTAATTAAACTTAAATTAAACCTTTTAGTTAATTAAACTTAGATTAAACATTTTCTGTTAATTAGATCTAAATTAAACCTTTTCTGTTAATTAAATCTAAATTAACCCTCTCCTCTTCTATTCCACTCCTTTCCTCTTCTAGTCCTTTCATCCTAAGAAAATAAGAGAGTTCACTCCACACAAGCCGATGCAAACATATGGAGTAAAAATGATCATACAAATGGAGTAAAAAAATCCACTGCACACAAGCCTTTGCAAACATACTCAAATATGGATTATAATCATACTCCACACAAAGAATCACAAGGATGCAACAAGCATACTCCATAAGCCTCATCTCAGGTCTCATGACAACAAGCATCTCAGGTCTCTTGACAACAAGCATCTCAGGTCTCTTGGCAACAAGCATCTCAGGTCTATTAACAACAAGAATCTCAGGTCTCTTAGTAACAAGCATCTCAGGTCTCTTGGCAACAAGCATTTCAGGTCTCTTGACAACAAGCATCTCAAGTCTCTTGGCAACAAGCATCTCAGGTCTCTTGACAACAAGTAT
>LR738712.1:594985187-595085677 GCA_902687465.1 Secale cereale
AAGCATCTCAGGTCTCTTAGCAACAAGCATCTCAGGTCTCTTGGCAAGAAGCATCTCATGTCTATTAACAACAAGAATCTCAGGTCTCTTAGTAACAAGCATCTCAGGTCTCTTGACAACAAGCATCACAGGTCTCTTGACAACAAGCATCGCGGGTCTCTTGACAACAAGCATCTCGGGTCTCTTGGCGACAAGCATCTCAAGTCTCTTAGCAACAAGCATCTCAAGTCTCTTCCATTACTGAACCCTCTCCATTAGCCCTAAGTTGTGTAGGGCATTTGCGTAAACCTCTTGAGGGCATGTCAGTCTTGGAGGTAGCTGCCCAAGACCCTCAAGCCTTTCCTTCTTAACATGTGGTGTTTTATACCCATTGCCCCCTGCATGATTCAGGATCTCAATCATGCATGTTTGCAGAGTTAGAAAAATTCTGTTAATCTTGTAAACATCATAGCCTTCAAATTCCTCCAAAACACCAGTAATAAGGTCTTGTAGTGTTTTAGGACTCAGACAATCTGTCAAGGATTGCAGCGAGTTGAAAAATCCAAGGTCAAGCACATTCAGATCAGGACTGTTGGGAGGTTGTTGTATTATTCTGATGTCAAGTCCAGTTTGTGCGACAGCCGCTAGAAATTCCAAGTCATTTGGCAAGATATGGGGCTTAGCATTATCCTGCTGAATGTAGATGGTCTGTCCAGCATCACTTTCAGGCCAAACTGCTTGTATCACCGGCAAGACCTTCTCTATTAGGAACTCCCTCATCACTTTTCTGTCGACCTTTATTGACTTTGTCTCTATTGTACCTCTGGGCCTGTTATCACTTCTCCTTTGAGCAGGAACTTCTTTCACGAATGGCCAGATACCGATTTTCCCAGAGAAAGTCACGTTTCCTTCACGGTCCCACCTTGGCCTAGCAACGGCCGTTAAGAACATCACCTTGCCAATACTGTTGCCATGTATAGGCCTCGTAGGCTCCTCCTCCCCATCCAGCAGATAGTAGGTCTTATTTTTCTTCGTCATATTGAACCATTTCTCATCAATATGCACAACATTATGTATTGTCTTGAATTTAGGCCTTGAAGTTTCTATCGTTGTCTCATCAAGCATAGACATACAAAATTCCATCCTATCCTTCTTATTCTTTTCCTTTAGAGCTGGCTTCACACAGTTTGTGTGTCTCTTTATCAATCTTAGCTTGAACTTTCTATGCAGTGTGGTAGGGCTACATCCAAGTTGCCAAGCTAGAGATCTGATAGTGGACCTCTTGTTTAGTGGGATGGTAGGGACTTGCTCTAAATTGATGTCCTTTGGCTTTCTTCCAGAGTTTCCTTTTCTCTGATCGGAAACATCCACCTCTAAACCTTCTGAAATTTGCTCCATCACCTTCTGCCAAACTCTTTGTATGGTCCTCACTTCTACCTTAAAAAATCGCGCAAGATCTTTCTTATCATTTCTTTTGAATTTTCCACCTCTGCTCATGGACACTGCATGCAATGCCACATAAGCAGCATATTTTTGCTCGTTAGTGAGGGTTCTCTTTTTTCTAACTCTCGTCTCAACAACTGCAACAAGAAACAAAACAATGAAAAAATATTAGTCCATGCTCAAATGATCAAATGAAAAACAACAAGAAATGATCAAATGATGAAATGTTGAAATGATAAATTGATCAAATGATAAATGATCTACTGTTCATTTTCAGAAACTAGAGTTACTGTTCATTTTCGAAAACTTTCTAAATGAGCTACTCTTACTGTTAATTTTCAGAAACTAGTGTATTGAGTTTGATCTAAACTTCATATTTTTCTCGGATTATTCAGTTCGATCACTACTTGATCATATTTTCCTGGAGTATGATCTAAACTTGATCATGCAAAAAGATCACTACTTGATCATATTTTTCCTGGAGTATTTAGTTTGATCTAATGTTGCTAAATGAACTGTTCATTTTCAGAAACTGGAGTACTATTACTATTGCTGTTACTATTGTTGTTACTTGATCATATTTTTCCTGGAGTATTTAGTTTGATCTAATGTTGCTAAATGAACTGTTCATTTTCAGAAACTGGAGTACTATTACTATTGCTGTTACTATTGTTGTTTCAGTTAACTTGGAGTAGTTCACTACTGTTCCATGATCTAACTTGGAGTATAACACTTAGAGATGAGTATTAACACTTGCAGAGTACCAAATGAATTTGTTAATACAGTACCAAACTTTGTTGGTAAACATTGTTAATACCAAATGTATTTTTTAATTGCTCAATACTTGCTCGCTACTTCATTATAGGGGTACAAATGAGCTATTGATTGTTCATGGCAGGAGTACTGGAGCTCACCAACTGCATCTTGACTGGGATCGATGCCCTCTTCCCCTTCCATGTTCATATCATCTTGGAGTATGTCTTCTTCACCAACTGCATCTTGACCGGGATCGATGCCCTCTTCCCCTTCCATGTTCATATCATCTTGGAGTATGTCTTCTTCTTCGGCTGGAGTGCAATTCAGATCAAAATCCATGCCTCTTCCCTGACTATGTCTATTTCCTTTTTCAGCTGCTGCCTGTTCTGAATTTGGTGCAATGGAGCCTGGAGCTGCTCCTGCTGGACCTGGAGCCTGTTCAGGTACTGTCACAATATAAGTTCATGCAACATCAAGCACTATAGTACTCCAACATCATGCAATTGTACTAATGTTATTCTGTTAATGACACTCCAATGCAACATCATGCAACTGTTTCAGTAGTACTGCACTTTTACTCCATCGCGGTACTGATTTTTGGAATGCTCCAGCATCATGCAACTACTCCAACATCATGCAACATCATGCTCCAGTACCGATTTTTGTCATGCTCAATTTTGTTCCTACTCCATGTACATCCCTCAACACCATGCAACTGAATTGCCCGTTTTTGGACATGTTGAACGACCAGGACCTGAAACAGGTGGCGATCTGCAGTACCTGGAGGTGGAGCTGGCGAGGCCCTGGGAGGGTGACAGCAATCTGCAGCAGGGCGCTGGCCTTGGGATGACGAGGTTGGGATCTGCTGGCCCAGGACGACGAGGGGGATCTGCTGGCCTAGGAAGATGGGGGGGATGGGAGGGGATCTGCTGGCCCAGATGGAAGACGGGGAGGATGGGAGGAGATCTGCTGGCCCAGATGGAAGACGGGGAGGATGGGAGGCAATGGAGGTGGAGGATCCAGAGGTGGGGGGCGATGGAGGTGGGGGGCGATGGGGGCGATGGCCCAGGACGACGAGGGGGATCTGCGGGCGGATCTGGAAGGCGGATCCAGAGGTGGAGGGCGATGGAGGAGAGAATTCAAAACTGAAGGGTAACCTGGTCATTTCGCTGCTTTTTCACCTGGTCGGAAAAACTCCCCAGCGTCATGTATTTCGGAACGGAGGGAGTACTTGGTAGGCTTGATGTAGAACCTCCTCGGCAACAGTGCTAGAAATTCTTCCTGCTACTTCTTGAGCTTGCGTTGATTTTTTCCCTTGAATAGGATATATAGGGTGATGCAACAAAGTAGATATAAGTATTTCCCGCAGTTGAGAACCAAGGTACTAATCCAGTAGGAGCACAAGCAAGTCTCCAATCTATGCACTTGCACAAACTAACAAACACTTGCACGCCACGCAGAAAAGGGGTTGTCAATCCCTTCACGGTCACGAACAAGAGTGGCATCTGGTAGAGATAGATTTAAAAAAAACAAAAAAAAAGTAAAGTAAAGTAAACACAAAATAATTATAGCAAGATATTTTTGGGTTTCAGTTTTATAGATCTGAAAATATATGATAGAAAATACACCCGGGGGCCATAGGTTTCACTAGAGGCTTCTCTCTCAAAGAAAGCATACGGTGGGTAAACAAATTACTGTCGAGCAATTGATAGAAAAGCACAAAGTTATGACGATATCTAAGCAAATGATCATGAATATAGGCATCACGTCCATGAAAAGTAGACCGACTCTTGCCTGCATCTATTACTAATACTCCACTCATCGACCGCTATCCAGCATGCATCTAGATTATTAAGTTTAAAATAGAGTAACAGCTTAAGCAAGATGACATGATGTAGAGGGATAAACTCATGCAATATGATATAAACCCCATCTTTTTATCCTTAATGGCAACAACACAATACGTGCCTCACTGCCCCTACTATGTCACTGGGTGAGGACACCACAAGATCAAACCCATCACAAAGCACCTCTCCCATTGGAAGAAAAACCAATCTAGTTGGCCAAACCAAATCGATAGATCGAAGAGAAATACAAAGCTATCTTAATCGTGCATAAAAGAGTTCAGAGAAGACTCGAATAATATTCATAGATAATCTAATCATAAATCCATAATTCATCGGATCTCGACAAACACACCACAAAAGAAGATTACATCGAATAGATCTCCAAGAATATCAAGGAGAACATTGTATTGAAGATCAAAGAGAGAGAAGAAGCCATCTACCTACTAGCTATGGACCCGTAGGTCTGTGGTAAACTACTCACACATCATCGGAGGGGCGACAAGGTTGATGTAGATGACCTCCGTGATCGAATCTCCTCCGGCGGAGTGCCGGAAAAGGCCCCGAGATGGGATCTCACGGGAATAGAGACCTGCGGCGGTGGAAAAGTATTTTCGTGGATGCCTCTATGGTTTCTGGAAAATCTCTGAATTTGTTGGCCAAAGAGTAAGGTTAGGGGACTCTCGAGGGGGGCACAAGCCCAGGGGCGCCCCCCCAGGCCCCGCCCTTGTGGCTTGTCGCCTCCTCGGGGATCTTCTCACTTGAACTCCAAGTCTTCTGGATGTCTTCTGGTCCAAGAATAATCATCGTGAAAGTTTTATTCCGTTTGGACTCTGTTTGATATTACATTTCTGAAAAAATAAAAACAAGGAAAAAACAGAAACTGGTACTAGTCTCTAAATTAATAAGTTAGTCCCAAAAATAATATAAAATAGCATATTAATAAATATAAAACATACAAAGTTTATAATATAATAACATGGAACAATATAAAATTATAGATACATTGGTGACGTATCAAGCATCCCCAAGCTTAATTCATTCTCGTCTCTCAAGTAGGTAATTGATAAAAATAGATTTTTTTAATGTGGAATGCTACCTAACATAATTATCAATGCAATCTTCTTTAGTGTGGCATGAATATTCAGATCCATAAGATTAAAAACAAAAGTTTAATATTGACATAAAAACAATAATACTTCAAGCATACAAATGAAGCAATCATGTCTTCTCAAATTGACATGGCAAAAGAAAGTTATCCCTACAAAATCATATAGTCTGGCTATGCTCCATCTTCATCACACTAAGTATTTCATCATGCACAACCCCGGTATTAGTCAAGCATTTGTTTATATTTGGTGTTCTCAAACCTTTTCAACTTTCACACAATACATGAGCATGAGCCATGGATATAGCACTATAGGTGGAATAGAAGCTGGTGGTAGACAAAAGAAGGAAGAAAGTTTCACATCAACTAGGCAAATTAATGTACTATGGAGATGCCCATCAATCGATATCAATGCAAGTGAGTAGGGATTGCCATACAACGGATGCACTGGAGCTATAAGTGTATGAAAGCTCAAAAAGAAACTAAGTGGGTGTGCATCGAACTTGCTTGCTCACGAAGACCTAGGGCAATTTTAGGAAGGCCATCATTGGAATATAAAAGACAAGTTCTATAATGAAAATTTTCCACTAGTATATGAAAGTGACAAAATAAGAGACTCTCTATTACAAAGAACATGGTGCTATTTCAAAGCACAAGTGTGGAAAAAGGATAGTAACATAGTCCCTTCTCACTTTTCTCTTATTTTTTTATTGGGCTTCTTTGGCCTCTTTTATTTTATTTGGTCCTCTTTGGCCTCTTTTATTTTTTATGAAGTCCGGAGACTCATCCCAACTTGTGAGGGAATCATAACTTCCATCATCCTTTCCTCACATGGGACAATGCTCTAATGATGATCATCACACTTTTATTTACTTACAACTCAAAAATTACAACTCAAGGAAAAGACTCATAATGACAAAACGGTGAAGTTGCATGTCAATATATCTCGGAATGGCTATGGAAATGCCATAATAGGTTGGTATGGTGGCTGTTTTGAGGAAGAGTAAATGGTTGGTTTAATGCACCGACGAAAGTTGCGCGGTACTAGAGAGGCTAGCAATGGTGGAAGGGTGAGAGTGCGTATAATCCATGGACTCAACATTAGTCATAAAGTACTCACATACTTATTGCAAAAATTTATTAGTCATTGAAACAAAGTACTACACATATACTCCTAGGGGAGAGGTGTCGTGGTACTAATCCTGACAGTGAGAGTAGGGGGTAAGGAGGCAAGGTCCAAGCTACGTCAAGGTTGTACACATGAGTTTTAGGAGTTCAGGCCCCTCTCGGAGGAGGTAAAAGCCCTATGTCTCGGTGCCCGGAGGCTGTTGATGACCCACAAGTGTAGGGGCTCTATCGTAGTCCTTTAGATAAGTAAGAGTGTCGAACCCAACGAGGAGCAGAAGGAAATGATAGGCAGTTTTCAGTAAGGTATTTTCTGCAAGCACTGAAATTATAGGTAATAGATAGTTTTGTGATAAGATAATTGGTAGCAAGTGACAAAAGGTAAAAGTAAATAAGATGCAGCAAGGTGGTCCAATCCTTTTTGTAGCAAAGGACAAGTATGGACAAACTCTTATATAAAGGAAAGCGCTCCCGAGGACACATGGGAATTATCGTCAAGCTAGTTTTCATCACGATCATCTGATTCGCGTTCGGTACTTTGATAATTTGGTATGTGGGTGGACCGGTGCTTGGGTGTTGTCCTTACTTGGACAAGCCTCCCACTTATGATTAACCTCTAATGCAAGCATCCACAACTACAAAAGAAGTATTAAGGCAAACCTAACCATTGCATGAAACAAGTGGATCCAAATCAGCCCCTTACGAAGCAACGCATAAACTAGGGTTTAAGCTTCTGTCACTCTAGCAACCCATCATCTACTTATTACTTCCCAATGCCTTCCTCTAGGCCCAAATAATGGTGAAGTGTCATGTAGTCTGTTGACACCAAATTTTGGCACGGTAAAGAACTTAATTAAGATGACCTCAAATGGAAAAGTTCTCAAAGTGAGAAAGTTTCGTATCATCAAAAGGATAAGCTTTGATATTTGAGCCATAGCCATCCGGTCTTATCTCTAAGGCCGAAGTTGTGTTTGAAGTACTGTAATTTTGTATCGAGAACACTATTCGGCTGATTACACTACCAACATGGCCCCAAATGAAAAAACTTCCTATATGAATTGTCTTCGTCTCGTCGAAACGGTCGACTTTCATATAAAAATCGTCCCAATCCGAATTCGTATGCAGAAGTTAGAGTTATCGGAGTGCAGCTCTGTCCTGAGGCAAGATGTGGCGCGCCTCACCAGACCTATGTCTGATGGGTAGCGCGAGCAAACATGTGTTTTGCGTGACCGTTTTGGCCTAGAAGATGATTTCAAATAGAAAAATGTTCAACATGAAAGTTGTTCGTCTCGTCGAAACAGTAAAGATTTCTTTTGGGCTCTTTTCCATCCGAGGTCGTTTACCACATCAAACATTACCCGCAAGGTGCAGCCACTTAAAACCGAACAGTTTTGGAAAGTTCGGACAAAACCAACCCGAATTTGGCTAGGATTTTGGACGTGAATCCAAGCCTTTTCCTTGCACGGGAAGTCCAGCCGCCTCTTATATACCTAACGGGTGATGGCCGATTGTACAACACACAATCGAACAAACACATCTACTACTTTTTCGTGTTCATCTATCCCCTACACTTGTATCTTCTTCCTCGTTCTTCGTTCGTTCTTCTTCATTGCACGGTGGCGAACCTCGAGGCCCTAGGGGCGATCAGGTCGACCTAGGGCAGCCCATAGCCGTTGCGCGCCCTGACGGGGTCCCTCCCGGACGTGTGGGGTTTTGGGTCTACAAAAGCGCCCGCCGGATTGTCTTGCGTACCGCGCTTCCGGCGGGTCTCCTTCGACGTGAGCTGCGGTGCATCACCCCCGGCATCGAGGTACACGGTGAAGTGTTCGCGTGCGAACACACTTTTTGGCGACTCCACTGGGGACGAAACTTTAAACGGTCTCCGGTCTGTTCTTGCTACGAAGAGACCGTCATCTAGGGTTTGCAATCTACAAAGGTAATATGAATACTCAATTCACATATGTAGATGCAAATAATGCATATGTTGTTGCTAGATCATCTAATGAGCATAATGTATCGGCTAGCCCTAGCTTTATCAATCATGCATCTAATTTTGTGCAAGAGCCGATGCAACAAAATTTTCATGCTTGTACTTCATATAATTTTAGCAACATGCAACATATGTATTCCATCTCCCATGCATCGGCAACCCCAGAAATACATATGCCGATTGATAACATGATGAGTTTGGTTAATCAAGTTGAAACACCTCACATAGGAACTTCTGATAGTATGCAACAAAGTGTTTCACCTTTTTATTCACCGGCAATTAGCTTGCAATATGTTAATCCAAAAATGTCGGTGGATAGAGAAATTGGCCATGCTACTACTAGTTATCCAACCAATTACCATCAACCATCATATGCTACACCTCATGCTACTAATGTTTGGCACCATATGCAACTAAAGGTATTCATAATTCGGCTTTGCACCTTCACGCTAATAGCCTAATAATTGAAAATTCTATAGGATCGCATGTGTCTTCACCTAGTACCATAGCATACAATGTTTCCCCTGCACAATTACAGAATTCCAGCGACACCTCGTTATCAAAAGAGTCTAAAAGTGTCGGGGGGCAATTTTATCCAGATTGGGTCATTAAGAAAAATCTTACGTCTTTTTGGGACGAATGCAATGTTGTTCTAAATGAATTAATAAAAGAGGGAAAGCCTATTAATTCTGTTGCAATACAAGTTAGATTATGTCAAAAAGAGAAAGCATTGAGTGTGGATAGAATTATCAAAAAGAGTGGTGATTCAGATAACAAAGTTAATTCGGTTATTGAAAAGACCGAATCAAATATTACGTATGCCGAATCTATTCTAGAAAAAGAGGACGACAAGATGTTGGGTAGCTTTTCGAAAGTGGAACAAGATGTCATTCAAGTAACACAACCATCATGCTCTCCCAACGTATTTGAAGAGGTATGTCTAGTAAGTAATTTACCTATCTTCCGATTTGGTCGCAACTTTATTGTTGATTCTTCTATAAGAAAAATTCTCATAAATAATTTTGAAAGACCAATGAAGAAGGGTAATTTACTTGTTAGCAACAAAATTGTTATAGAGCATATCGGTCAATCTATTGTGCCATTTATAAAGACCGATTGTGACTTATTATTGTAGCCAAAGTTTTCCCTATTGCTTTATCAAAATTTTGTATCTAATTGGGTAGCTTTGCTTGCTTCATACTTGGCTTATGCATGATCTCAACTGAGACATGTATGTTCTAACTACATTGATTTCAGAAATTTAAAGCCAAGGTTATACTCTGTTGAGAAAACCGATGATAGCATAATTTCCTTTCCGAAGACATCGGAAATAGAGTGCAAAACACAATGCATAGCCGAATGGGGTAATACTAAATCTAAATCATTCGTTTGCTTAACTCCAAAGCCGTTCTCACATCAAGATCGGCTAGAGAATATAAAGTTTACCTTCAATTCAAGTATGTGTGATCAAATATTTGATTTGTTGCTGAAAAATAATTACATAAGAATTCTTGATCACCATGTCAAGCCATCAATTCAAGGACGAATATATTGTAGGTTGCATCATTCGTTCAAGCATAATTTGGAGGATTGCAATATGTTTCGTCAAATAGTTAAATTGTCCATTGAAAAAGGACGATTGAAATTTGTTGAAACACCAAAAGATGACCAATCTATTCTGATTGGTCTTGATGGCAAAAAGTTTTTGAATCGGCTGCTTCAAGACGATTCCTTTAATGATGAGAAGCTCAAGACTGCAAGTGATGGGATCAAGCTTTCAAATAAGGAAGTTGCTCGAGAGCATGATGAAAATATTCTTGAAGGCGAAAATTCCGTCAAAGTTGCAATGAAGACGCCAAGTATTAGGGGGCAACAAGAAAATCCAAAGATTGGTGCAAGCACAACCAAAGAAAGCAAAGGCCGAGGTAAGCACAAAGGTAAAAAGTCAAAAGTCACTTTCGTGCAACTATTGGAAAAATATCGGAAGATAAGTAAGGAGAACAGTGTTTATCGACCAAGTAATTCAAGAGCATCAAGACCAACCCCTAGGCGCGAACCCGAAGATAGGCATTGGCAAAATGAGAATTCTAATGCAGTATATTTGTATCCTTATTTTGGGCCGCCAATGCCAATGTCGTGGATACCTCCCTATGCTCATGTAGATCCATATCCAGCATGGGACAGGTATGATACAAGGGCACATTCTTCATCTTATTTTAGATCATCTCACCAATATAATGCAGCTCCGAGAAGATCAATATTTGAACAATCACATGTTAAAGACCGTTTCAATCATAAGGAATCGGTCCAGATCTCAAGGAAGAAGAAAGAGGTGGTCAAGCAAGTCTACCGTGTTAAAAAAGATGGACGTAAGAGTGTAGCTTCAGATTTGATCTCAAATGAAAAGGACCCAATTAAAGTATTGACATTGGCTACTAAAGGCAGCGAGGCAAGTCAATCAAATGTCAGATCTGAAGAGAAGAAGTTGAGAGTGCACAAGGTAGAACAAGAATTGCCATTGCTTCAAACAAATTCGCAGCCGGGGTGCCCACTCGGCTTATCTTATAGGAAAAAGAAGAAATTACAAAAACTTAGTGCACAAGAACTTAAAGAAAGGAACATGGCATGGGTTCCCAAGGGAAGTACTCAAAATAAGAATTATGTGCAAGCTTCCATTACAAGAAGTGCGGCAAAGGTGAACAAGGAAAAGAATGGAAATTATAAAGGACCAAGCTGAAGGTTTCAACATCTTTGGTCTACACATTATCCATATTCTTCAAGTATGCCATTAATGCCTATGCCATTGAATTCTTCATCAGGTATGATTGGTTACCCGCAATGGTCTTATTTAAATCCATGGACGCAATATAACTTCTTACATCATGGAAGGGTTTTACCACATCATCATTCATTTGATTAGCTGCATTTTGTTGCTGATCCATATGGCCGATATATAATTATCGCCCTAAGCATAAACATGGCCGATATAGAAATTATCGCCCTAAGCACATAAAATGACTGATGGAGTGTTGACATCGTCCTTAGAAAAAGCATCGTGCAAGTTATTTTTCTGCACACAAGTTTGCCGAAAAACAAGGGGGCATGTGTTGACACCAGATTTTGGCACGGTCAAGAACTTAATTAAGATGACCTCAAATGGAAAAGTTCTCAAAGTGAGAAAGTTTCGTATCATCAAAAGGATAAACTTTGATATTTGAGCCATAGCCATCCGGTCTTATCTCTAAGGCCGAAGTTGTGTTTGAAGTACTGTGATTTTGTATCGAGAACACTATTTGGCTGATTACACTTCCAAGATGGCCCCAAATGAAAAAACTTCCTATATGAATTGCCTTCGTCTCGTCGAAATGGTCGATTTTGATATAAAAATCGTCTCAATCCGAATTCGTATGCAAAAGTTAGAGTTATCGGAGTGCAACCATGTCCTGAGGCAAGATGTGCCGCCCCCCACCAGACCTATGTCTGATGGGTAGCGCGAGCGAAAATGTGTTTTGCGTGACCGTTTTGGCCTAGAAGATGATTTCAAATCGAAAAACGTTCAGCATGAAAGTTGTTCGTCTCGTCGAAACAATCAAAATTTCTTTTGGGCTCTTTTCCATCTGAGATCGTTTACCACATCAAACATTACGCGCAAGGTGCTGCCACTTAAAACCGAACAGTTTTGGAAAGTTCGGACAAAACCAACCCGAATTTGGCTAGGATTTTGGATGTGAATCCAAGCCTTTTCCTTGCACGGGAAGTCCAGCCGCCTCTTATATACCTAAGGGGTGATGGCCGATTGTACAACACACAATCGAACAAACACATCTACTACTTTTTCGTGTTCATCTATCGCCTACCCTTGTATCTTCTTCCTCGTTCTTCGCTCGTTCTTCTTCATTGCAGGGCGGCGAACCTCGAGGCCCTAGGGGCGATCAGGTCGACCTAGGGTAGCCCATAGCCGCTGCGCGCCCTGATGGGGTCCCTCCCGGACGTGTGGGGTTTTGGGTCTACAAAAGCGCCCGCCGGATTGTCTTGCGTACCGCGCTTCCGGCGGGTCTCCTTCGACGTGAGCTGCGGTGCATCACCCCCGGCATCGAGGGTACACGGTGACGTGTTCGTGGGCGAACACAGTCGACGTTCACATGACACCACTAGAGGAGAGACAACATACATCTCATCAAAATATCGAACGAATACCAAATTCACATGACTACATATAGAAAGACTTCTCCCATGTCCTCAGGAACCAAAGTAACTACTCACAAGACATAATATTGTTCATGATCAGAGGGGTATTAATATGCATAATGGATCTGAACATATGATCTTCCACCAAATAAACCAACTAGCATCCATTACAAGGAGTAATCAACACTACTAGCAACCCACAGGTACCAATCTGAGGTTTGGGTACAAAGATTGGATACAAGAGATGAACTAGGGTTTGAGAGGAGATGGTGCTGGTGAAGATGTTGATGAAGATAGCTCTCCCCAAGATGGGTGAGTTGTTGATGATGACGGCGGTGACGATTTCCCCCTCCCGGAGGGAAGTATCCCCAGCAGAACAGCTCTACCGAAGCCCTAGATTGGTTTCCGCCTCGGTTCCGCCTCGAGACGGCGGTGTCTAGTCCTGAAAGCCTCATTGATTTATTTCCAGGTCAAAACACCTCATATAGGAGAAAATGGGCATCGGGGGACCGTCAGTGGGCCCACGAGGCAGGGGGCATGCCCAGAGAGGGGGGGCGCGCCCCCCACCCTCGTGGACAGCCGGTGGCCCCCCTCGTGAACTTCTTTCGCCAGATATTTTTTATATTTTGTGAAACGGAGTTCTGTGGAGTTTCGGGGCTTTTGGAGTTGTGTAGAATAGGTTTCCAGAGTTTGCTCCTTTTCCAGCCCAGAATTCCAACTGCCGGCATTCTCCCTCTTCTTGTAAATCTTGTAAAATAAGAGAGAAAAGGCATAAGTATTGTGACAAAACAAGTAATAACAGCCCATAATGCAATAAATATCAACATATAAGCATGATGCAAAATGGACATATCAACTCCCCCAAGCTTAGACCTCGCTTGTCCTCTTATATGTGAAGTCATCACTTCCCACAAGATCAATATGATCTCTTTGATACTTTTCACATTTTCTTTATTTTTATCATGACCCAAGTGAGGAAATCAAGCCCTTGACTCAACACTAATCTTTATTATATAGCTCACGGACTCGATTACAAAGGGTAAAGATCGTAAGGCAAAAGCTCACAACTAGAACATGCTAACTTTATTCTACTATATCAAGATACTACCAAAAGGATCGAACCAAGAAAACAGTAAAGGTAGGAGTGATGGTGATATGATACCGGGGTGATGTCTACACACGCTTGTACTCTTGTAGACTATGTTGGGCCTCCAAGCGCAGAGGTTTGTAGGACAGCATCAATTTCCCTCAAGTGGATGACCTAAGGTTTATCGAACTCAGGGAAGTAGAGGTTGAAGATGGTCTCTCTCAAGCAACCCTGCAACTAAGATACAAGAAGTCTCTTGTGTCCCCAACACACCTAATACAACTAGGAGTTGTATAGGTGCACTAGTTCGGCGAAGAGATGGTAAAATATGGATGATAGGAGTGGCAAAGCAAAGTAATATAAATCTGTAATAAAAAGTGCAGCAAACAAACAAGTGGTAAATGTGAGCACAAATGGTATTGCAATGGTGGAAACAAGGCCTAGGGATCATACTTTCACTAGAGGCAACTCCCAACAACATTAACATAATCGAATCACATGATATTTCCCATAAAACATGCAATGGAGACGCACCCGGAGGTCATTCCTCCGTGGTCAAGAGAGGACGAGAATTATGTAGGGCTACAAAAGCACACCTCAAAGTTCGTAGTTCTCAATCTAAGGATTTCCCAATGTCATCGCGGCCATCCAAAGAGAGTCCCACAATCACCACAACATATCTAAAGGATAGTCAAAGACAAGCACCAAGAGACTCTCAATCTTCAATCAACACACAAGAAAGGAAATCACTCATGAAAATATTTTTCTAATCCATGTCCAATAGACCGCTGTCACCTTGGTCTCGGGGATTATACTAGATAAAGACAAGTGAGTACATCAATCCAATACATAGAGGAAGGGGAAATATCATGGGATCGCCCTAGATTAACATAGCCTATGATCACAACGAAGATCACATCATGGGAGAGAGAGATAACCACATAGCTACACGTACGAGCCCTCGGCCCCGGAGAAGACTACTCACACATGGACATGGTGAGGAGGAGGTTGATGATGGTGTTGATGGAGAGGTGCAGCCCCGCGAGGAGGAGATGGCCGGCGGCAGCCACGGAGGCGGCGGCGGCGGCCCTTGGGGGCGCGGCGGCGGCGGCGGCCCTAGGGGGCGGCGGCGGCCCTCGGGGCGGCGGCGGCCCTAGGGGGCAGCGGCTCCTTGGCCCCCCTTCTTCCTTGTGGATGGTGCTGCAATGGTGCTGGTCCTCCCCTCCAAGACGGGGGCTCGGGAGGAGGAAAATTCGTGGCCCTTGGTGACCTAGGTTTCCTCTCTTTATATAGACTCTCGGATTCCCGTCATCAGATTTTGGGCCTCAGTAAAACGGGCTTTACTCGGCCGTCCGGACTCCGATTTGGACGAATTTTATATCCAGAAGCATCGCCTCGAAATTCCCCACAACTTTCGCAACTAGACTTTTTCCGTTTGACGTCTTCTTCAGGCCGGAACGTGGCCATCTTTAAAAAACGTTCTCAGACAGATTTCAGGAAAGTCAGAGTCCTACTCCAATACGACTCCTTTTGCGTTTTTGTCAATTTCCAAGTAATTCCTACACAATAAAGTGTAAAACAAAAATATTGTGCACTTTTGCAACCATTAGTAGGTTAGTCCAAATATGATCAAAAGTGTATGAAAGTGCATAAATATCGTAGCAATATCACACAAAAAGGCATGGAGCAAGCAGAAATTATAGATACGTTTTGGACGTATCAACATCCCAAGCTTAATTCCTGCTCGTCCTCGAGTAGGTAAATGATAACAAGCATAATTTCTGTGGTGACATTCTATTAACCATATAAGAACTTTTAACAGTCTCATGACAAATGCTTACTGAGATAATGAATCTGTAGTAATTAAGTTTCCTCATGAGAAAATCACAAAGAACTGAAAGTTTTACAATATGATACTGAAACACTCAATAGATTTGTAGTGAGCATGGTGTGCAAATATGACAAAGTGATATCTCGCTTGCCCCCCTTTAGTGAAGCAAAACATAAATGCAGGGGCACCTCCAAGGTTTAAGTGACGACTAGATACAATGATTTCAGAATAAACGATATCATAATCATGCAAAAGACAATGCTGCTTTGGGACAATGCACATTACACTCAGAATGACAATCATGCTCTCAATAGTTGGTGCTTTAAAGAAGGTGGAGACTCTCGAACCGTGGCTTTTGTTGGGAAGGTTGAAAACCCGTGGTCGGAAACAAAAACTAAACATGTACCAGAGCTCTTGGTTTTAAAAACAGAGGTAATAATTTTTTTTTTAGAATATGCATATTTCATCAACGAATGCTAGCAGATAACTCAATTACTTCTTGAGCTAGACAAGTTTCGAGGAACGGCTCCCGAATGAGGACGATCACATCCTCTTAATCTCCTTTGTTTATCACTGCCAAAGTTTTCTGATTTCTCATGAACAAAGCGTGAAGGAGGGTTTGTTTGTTGTATTATTTTTTAATGAGCCGGGCGCACTCTATGCCAGTTCCTTCTCGTATTATGGGTTTGCACATTAGACATGCAATCCCGGGGTGAAGCTTGTCCAACTTAAAAAGATCATTAATTAACTACTACTTCCTCATGAGCTAAAACAGAGGCACAAAAGAGAAATGCTTTTTTGAACAATTTCGAGATGATACATGAAAGTCTTCGTTAGGAATGGCAGGTAAATACCATGTATAGGAAGGTATGGTGGACTCATATGGCATAACTGGTTTAAAGGATTTTGGATGCACAAGCAGTCAGTCCGCTTAGTACAGGCGAAGGTTAGCAAAAGACTGGGAGCGACCAACTAAAAGAGCAATGACAGTCATAATCATGCAGAGCGACAAAGAAGCATTGAATCGGGCATGGAAGTTATATCGCTACTCAGAAATTAAAGATCATCAAGGCTTGATAGACTTTCTTTACAGTCTTAAATATGTGTGAGCATATGCCAAGTCAATCAAAATAAATTCTTGAAGGAAGATATCACTAAACCATACCACATCATAAGCAAACAAATCATGTTGGTACTCCAATAACACATTGAGAACCCCCCAGCTATTTGAGACTAACCATAAGAAAACATGAACTACTAAGCACCATTATGCACATAGCATTTTTATCATAGACATATCAACCAGTGCAACAGAAGCCAACTCTCTTAACAAGATAAGCATGATAACTAAAGAGAGTTCCAGCAACCAACTAAACAAAATCTCTTTAAAAAGTAAAGCATGAAAACTAAGAGCTGAACATGATAGTAGCTATTGAAAGACAAAGAACACACACAACAAAGATAGACATGAAAATTCTATGTTATGTTCTAGGTTGAAGTGGAGCGTGTTTCTCTCCCACACAAAGAAAGTTGAGTTCCAACTCGTTATGAACAGCAAGCAAAGCTAAAGAAAACTAAAAAGGAAACTAAAAGTAAGACGCTCCAAGCATAGCACATAACACATGAAGTGATAAAAATATAGTGGAACGAAAGACGAACTGATAATGTTGATGGAGAAGGGGATGCACGGGGGCATCCCCAAGCTTAGACGCTTGAGTCTTCTTGAATATTTCTTGGGGGTGCATGGGGGCATCCCCAAGCTTAAGCGTTTGACACTCTTGAATCTTTTTATAATCTTCCCTCGCACACTTGAAAACTCCCTTCATACATAACTCATCATAATCTGATTAGCGAGGTTAGTACCCTTAATAAAATAATTGTTCCTTGCTGGAAATAAGGATATTCTTGAAGTTCTACTGTTTCTCAAGATTGCCAAAAGGTTTTTGCAAAGAAAAAGCAAGCTCAAGGTTTGCAAAACGAAGGAAAGGCAAAACAGGACAGAATCTGTGAAAAACAGACCAGCAGGTAGTAAATGATTTTTTCGGGGCACTTCTGCAACTCAAATCAAAAAACTCAGAACAGACGCGCGAAAGCCAATTGTATAGAGCACGTTGTCGAAAAAATTCAGACCAAAAAGATGATCTGGTGATTTTATAGGATTTTTTTCTGTCCAAGGACATAATCTGTTTCCTGGACAGCACGTCACAACTTTTGAACTTTCTTGCAATCAGAGGCTAAACTTGGCACAAAGCTGAAAAATAAAGATACAATGATGTTGCTACAGTAGTAACAAATATCAAGACCACTAAAACTAAAAGCAAAGATAACAAGGGTTGTCTCCCTAGAGCTCTTTCTTTATAGCCATAAAGATAGGCTTAAGACTTTAATGATGCTCTCGTAGGAATAGAGTCGAAGAACAAAAGAGAGCATCAAGAAGCAAATACCAAATACATTTAAGCCTAACATGCTTCATATGCATAGGAATATTGCAATGGAATAATTCATTGAAGCACAAAGAAATAAGCATAGGAAGACAAAACAAGTGCAGCTTCAAAACCTTCAACATAAAGAGAGGGGACTTAATATTATTGAAATATCTATAAGCATATGTTCCCTTCTCATAATAATTTTCAGTGGGATCACGAATAAACTCAACAATATAAGCATCACATAAAGCATTGTTACCATGATCCACATGCAAAAAGGTACTCTTACTCTCCACATAAGCATCTTTGGGGAGCCCATGGTTAGGACATTTTAGCATTAACGTTTTCAGTCTCCCCCAAGCTTGAGCTACGCTCTCTCCGTCACGAGACCTAAAGTTATAGATATAGTTCCAGTCTCGATGAATTTCATGAAGAGGATAAAACTTAGTATAAAAGAGAGACATAAGCTCTTGCCAATCAAGCAAGTGCGAGTTATCGAGAAGCTTATACCAATCTGAAGATTTATCTATAAGTGATACGGCGAACAATTTCCTCATGACAAACTCCCTTGATACACCTGCAAGCTTAAATAATGAACATAGTTGTGACAGATATAGCAAGTGTTCACCGGGATTTCTGTCTCGTGCATAACGATTAGCCAAAATATAATCGATAATACCAGCCGGTATTTTATAGGGCACAATTTCAGTAGGAGGAGGAGCAACCACCACAGTTGTGGGGCGTCTTCCCACAAGCAACGAACTAAGAATGCGGTTTTCCATAAACATAACTAGTGAAATAAAAACAAGAAACAAAAAGATTTAATTGCAAGATCTAAAGATATACCTTCAAGCACTCACTTCCCCGGCAACGGCGCCAGAAATAGCTTGATGTCTACACACGCTTCTACTCTTGTAGACTATGTTGGGCCTCCAAGCGCAGAGGTTTGTAGGACAACAGCAATTTCCCTCAAGTGGATGACCTAAGGTTTATCGAACTCAGGGAAGTAGAGGTTGAAGATGGTCTCTCTCAAACAACCCTGCAACTAAGATACAAGAAGTCTCTTGTGTCCCCAACACACCTAATACAACTAGGAGTTGTATAGGTGCACTAGTTCGGCGAAGAGATGGTAAAATATGGATGATAGGAGTGGCAAAGCAAAGTAATATAAATCTGTAATAAAAAGTGCAGCAAGCAAACAAGTGGTAAACGTGAGCACAAATGGTATTGCAATGGTGGAAACAAGGCCTAGGGATCATACTTTCACTAGAGGCAACTCCCAACAACATTAACATAATCGAATCACATGATATTTCCCATAAAACATGCAATGGAGACGCACCCGGAGGTCATTCCTCCGTGGTCAAGAGAGGACGAGAATTGTGTAGGGCTACAAAAGCACACCTCAAAGTTCGTAGTTCTCAATCTAAGGATTTCCCAATGTCACCGCAGCCATCCAAAGAGAGTCCCACAATCACCACAACATATCTATAGGATAGTCGAAGACAAGCACCAAGAGACTCTCAATTTTCAATCAACACACAAGAGAGGAAATCACTCATGAAAATATTTTTCTAATCCATGTCCAATAGACCGCTGTCACCTTGGTCTCGGGGATTATACTAGATAAAGACAAGTGAGTACATCAATCCAATACATAGAGGAAGGGGAAATATCATGGGATCGCCCTAGATTAACATAGCCTATGATCACAACGAAGATCACATCATGGGAGAGAGAGATAACCACATAGCTACACGTACGAGCCCTCGGCCCCGGAGAAGACTACTCACACATGGACATGGTGAGGAGGAGGTTGATGATGGTGTTGATGGAGAGGTGCAGCCCCGCGAGGAGGAGATGGCCGGCGGCAGCCACGGAGGCGGCGGCGGCGGCCCTTGGGGGCGCGGCGGCGGCGGCGGCCCTAGGGGGCGGCGGCGGCCCTCGGGGCGGCGGCGGCCCTAGGGGGCAGCGGCTCCTTGGCCCCCCTTCTTCCTTGTGGATGGTGCTGCAATGGTGCTGGTCCTCTCCTCCAAGACGGCGGCTTGAGAGGAGGAAAATTTGTGGCCCTTGGTGACCTAGGTTTCCTCTCTTTATATAGACTCTCGGATTCCCGTCATCAGATTTTGGGCCTCAGTAAAACGGGCTTTACTCGGCCGTCCGGACTCCGATTTAGACGAATTTTATATCCAGAAGCATCGCCTTGAAATTCCCCACAACTTTCGCAACTAGACTTTTTCCGTTTGACGTCGTCTTCGGGCCGGAACGTGACCATTTTTAAAAAACGTTCTCAGACAGATTTCAGGAAAGTCAGAGTCCTACTCCAATACGACTCCTTTTGCGTTTTTATCAATTTCCAAGTAATTCCTACACAATAAAGTGTAAAACAAGAACATTGTGCACTTTTACAACCATTAGTAGGTTAGTCCAAATATGATCAAAAGTGTATGAAAGTGCATAAATATCGTAGCAATATCACACAAAAAAGGCATGGAGCAAGCAAAAATTATAGATACGTTTTGGACGTATCACGGGGTCACTCCCCCAAGCTTGGCAGTTGCCAAGGGGAGTGACCATGCCCATATGATTATGTCTCCTTCTTTGGGGGTGGTGAGTTAGGAGTTGTTGATGATGTAGTCTTGTCGTCCACCTTCCAAGGCATGGGCTCACCATCATAGAAGGATGATCGAGTATCCGGGATACTCAAATCTGCAGCCAAACTCATCTTCTTGAATCTATATTCATACTCACGGTTTTGGTTTTGCAGGTCATAGATCTGGGCTTGGAGGTGATCGATCTTCTCTTGAAGATTGGAGATAGTTTCCCCGAAGATCCTTGAGTCCAGCTTGAGGTTGTTGGCGAGCTCCGAGATTATCATGTGGTTGGCGTTGAGTCCTCGTTCCACGATACCTTGGCACTTGAAAACTTGCTGCTCCATTGCTTCGAGTCTTGTCTCCACGCTTTCGGTCCTCCTCGGCCCCTCAACATCACGGATGTGCAGCACCCCCTCATGCAACTCCATGGTTTTAGGGTGATGCAGCACCTCCGCAAGGTAGGGGTTTATGACCTTCTCGAAGAACTTGTCCTTGGGGATGTTGGAGGACGCCATGATGATCTAGATCTGTCAAAAATAGTAGCTCGAAACGAAAACAGAGGATTTTTGCGTGATACAGAGGTCAAAACCCGCGGGAGTATATATAATAAATTTTTACCAACCAAAAGGAGTAACATACAAGAAAACGGAGTCCGGGAGGCACACGGGGTGCCCACGAGGCAGGGGGACGCGCCCAGAGAGGGGGGGCACGCCCTCCACCCTCGTGGACAGCTCGTGTCTCTTCTGGACTGCCACTTATTTTTCTATTTTTCTAAATATTCCGAAACGGAGAAAAATTGCCTTTAGAACTGTTTTGGAGTCGGTTTACTTACCGTATCACATACCTCTTCCTTTTCGAAGGCTGAATCGTTCTGGAAGGTGTCCCTTATGTATTCCTCCGGGGTTACGGTTTCAATAACTTTGGTTCCAACATTTATAGGATTACCTGAGATATAATGTTTGATTCTTTGACCGTTCACCACCTTCGGATTTGTGCCTTCGAAGTTGTTGATTTTTATGGCACTGGAACGATAGACCTCCTCGATAACGTAAGGTCCTTCCCACTTGGAGAGAAGTTTTCCTGCAAAAAATCTTAAACGGGAGTTGTATAGCAAGACATAATCACCTATGTCAAACTCACGCTTTTGTACCCTTTTTGCATGCCATCTTTTAACTTTTTCTTTAAACAGCTTGGCATTCTCATATGCCTGGGTTCTCCATTCATCAAGACAGCTAATGTCAAATAACCTCTTTTCACCGGCAAGTTTGAAATCGTAATTGAGCTCTTTAATAGCCCAATATGCCTTATGTTCTAGCCCAAGAGGCAAGTGACAAGCTTTTCCATATACCATCTTATATGGAGACATGCCCATAGGATTTTTGTATGTAGTTCTATAGGCCCATAATGCATCATTAAGTTTCTTGGACCAATTCTTCCTAGACCTATTAACTATCTTTTGCAAAATTAATTTCAACTCTCTATTACTTAGTTCTACTTGACCACTAGTCTGTGGGTGATACGGGGATGCAATTCTATGATTCACATCATATTTTGCAAGCATCTCACGGAAAGCACCATGAATAAAGTGTGAACCACCATCAGTCATTAGATATCTAGGGACTCCAAACCTCGGAAAAATAACTTCTTTAAGCATCTTAATAGAGGTGTTGTGATCGGCACTACTAGTTGGAATAGCTTCTACCCACTTATTAATGTAATCAACAGCAACTAAAATATGTGTATACCCATTGGAGGCAGGAAACGGTCCCATATAATCAAAGCCCCAAACATCAAATGGTTCAATAACAAGTGAATAATTCATAGGCATTTCTTGACGTCTACTGATATTACCAATTCTTTGAGATTCATCACAAGATAAGACAAACTTACGGGCATCCTTGAAGAGAGTATGCCAATAAAAACCGGATTATAATACCTTGTGTGCAGTTCTATCTCCTGCATGGTGTCCTCCATAAGCTTCGGAGTGGCACTTGCGTAGGATCTGTTCCTATTCATTCTCGGGTACACAACGTCTAATAATACCATCTACTCCTTTATAAAGATGTGGGTCATCCCATAAGTAATGTCTCAAATCATAGAAGAACTTTTTCTTTTGCTGGTATGTGAAGCTAGGAGGTATAAACTTAGCAACAATATAATTAGCATAATCAGCATACCATGGAGCAGTACGAGAAGTATTTATGACAGCTAATTGTTCATCAGGAAAGCTATCATCAATAGGTTGTGGGTCATCAAGTACATTCTCTAACCTAGACAAGTTATCTGCAACGGGGTTCTCAGCTCCCTTTCTATCAAAAATATGCAAGTCAAATTCTTGCAGCAAGAGAACCCATCTAATAAGTCTAGGTTTAGCATCTTTCTTTTCCATAAGGTATTTAATAGCAGCATGATCAGTGTGAATAGTTACTTTAGAATCAACAATATAAGGTCCGAACTTATCACAAGCAAATACAACTGCTAAAAATTCTTTCTCAGTAGTAGCATAATTTCTTTGGGCACTATCCAGAGTTTTGCTAGCATATTGGATAACATTCAACTTCTTATCAACTATTTGCCCTAGAACAGCACCTACAGCATAATCACTAGCATCGCACATAATCTCAAAGGGTAAATTCCAGTCAGGAGGCTGGACAATAGGTGCAAAGATCAATGCTTTCTTAAGTATTTCAAATGCCTCTAGACAATCATCATCAAAGACAAAAGGAATATCTTTTTGTAAGAGATTAGTCAGAGGCCTGGAGATTTTGGAGAAGTCCTTAATGAACCTCCTATAAAACCAGGCATGACCAAGGAAACTTCGTATACCTTTGATGTCCTTGGGGCATGGCATCTTTTCAATAGCATCCACCTTAGCTTTGTCAACTTCCATACCTCTTTCAGAAATTTTATGTCCCAAGACAATGCCTTCATTAACCATAAAGTGGCACTTCTCCCAATTCAAAACAAGATTAGTGTCTTCACATCTCTGCAAAACTCGATCAAGGTTGCTTAAGAAATCTTCAAAAGAAGTTCCGTAAACGGAGAAATCATCCATAAAAACCTCAAAAATCTTTTCACAAAAATCAGAGAATATAGCCATCATGCATCTTTGAAAGGTAGCAGGTACATTACATAAACCAAAAGGCATATGTCTATAAGAAAATGTACCGAAAGGACAAGTAAAAGTGGTCTTTTCTTGATCCCCTTTTGACACAGGTATTTGAGAGAAACCAGAATAACCATCTAGAAAGCAAAAATGAGTATGCTTGGATAACCTTTCTAGCATTTGATCAATAAATGGCAAGGGGTAATGATCTTTCTTAGTAGCTTTATTTAACTTACAGAAATCAATTACCATCCTATAACCTGTAACTATTCTTTGCGGGATCAATTCATATTTATCATTAGGAATGACAGTCATACCTCCCTTCTTAGGGACACAATGGACAGGACTTACCCACTGGCTATCAGCAACTGGATAGATAATACCTGCCTCTAGAAGCTTTAGTATTTCCTTCCTTACCACTTCTTTCATCTTAGGATTTAACCGTCACTGATGATCAATAACCGGTTTAGCATTTTCTTCCAATTTTATCTTGTGTTGGCATAATGTGGGACTAATGCCCTTAAGATCATCCAGAGTAGATCCAATAGCAGCACGGTGCTTCTTCAGATTTTTCAATAATTTTTCTTCTTCCTGCTCTGAAAGGTTAGCACTAATAATAACAGGATACATCTTCTTTTCATCAAGATAAACATACTTATGATTATCGGGTAAAGGCTTAAGATCAAACACGGAATCACCCTTGGGTGGAGGAGGATCCCCTGGGATTTCAAAAGGAAAGTTGTTTTTCAATACGGGTCCCTGATTAAAGAATATTTCATCTATTTCCCTTCTTCCATTCATATGCATATCATTTTCATGGTCTAGCAAGTATTGTTCTAAAGGATCATTAGGAGGCACAGCAATGGAAGCAAGACCAATAATTTCATCCTTACTAGGTAGTTCTTTATCAAGGGGTTGTCTACGGAATTTAGCAAAGTTAAAATCATGAGACATATCCCCTAATCTAACAGTAAAAATATCTTTCACGTAGTCTATTTTAGCATTAACAGTGTTCAAGAAGGGTCTACCAAATATAATGGGACAAAATTCATCTTGTGTGGAACTAAGAATAAGAAAATCAGTAGGGTATTTAACCTTTCCACACAAGACTTCAAAATCTCTAACAATCCCAACTGGTGAAATAGTGTCTCTATTAGCAAGCTTAATAGTAACATCAATCCCTTCTAGCTCAACAGGTGCAATGTCATGCATAATTTCTCGATATAAGGTAAGAGGGATAATACTCGCACTAGCACCTACGTCACATAAACCATGATAGCAATGATCTCCTATCTTAACAGAAATAACAGGCAAGCCTACAATAGGTCTATGTTTATTCCTAGCATTGGGTTTGGCTATATTGGCAAACTCTTCTTGGAGGTAAATAACATGTCCATCTAAATCTTCTACCAAGAGATCCTTAACCATGGCAACACTAGGTTCAACTTTAATTTGCTCAGAGGGTGTAGGTGTTCTAGTATTACTCTTACGAACCACAGTTGAAGCTTTAGCATGATCCTTTATCCTAACAGGGAAGGGTGGTTTCTCAATACAAGCAGTAGGAATAATAGGATCAACATTATAAGTGATAATCTTTTCTTCAACTTTAACAGGTTCAACTACTTTTACTTCAATAGGTGGATGGTATTTAAACCACTTCTCCTTGGGGAGATCAACATGAGTAGCAAATGATTCACAAAAAGAAGCTACTATCTCAGAGTCAAGTTCATATTTAGTGCTAAACTCACGAAAAACATAGGTATCCATAAAAGCTTTAACACAATCAAACTTAGGGGTCATACCTGACTCCTTACCTTCGTCGAGATCCCAATCTTCAGAGTTGCGTTTAATTATTTCCAATAAATCCCATTTGAATTCAACAGTCTTCATCATAAAAGAGCCAGAACAAGAATTATCAAGCATGGTGCGATTATTGAGAGAAAGACGAGCATAAAAATTTTGAATGATCATTTTTCTTGAGAGCTCATAATTGGGGCATGAATATAACATTGACTTAAGCCTCCCCCAAGCTTGAGAGATGCTTTTTCCTTCGCGAGGCCAAAAATTATAAATATAATTACGATCACGATGAACCTGGTGCATAGGGTAGAACTTCTGATGAAATTCCAACTTCGCACGATTATAGTTCCATGATCCAATATCATCACATTACCTAAACCATGTCAACGCATATCCCTTCAAAGATAAAGGGAAGACCTTCTTCTTGATAACATCGTTGGGCATACCTTCAAGCTTAAATAATCCACAAACTTCATACACATAGATTAGGTGTAAATCGGGATGAAGTGTTCCGTCTCCTGCAATAGGATTTTCAAGCAGTTTCTCTATCATACCCGAAGGAATCTCAAAGCAAACATTTTTCAGTAGGTGCAGTAGGTTGAGGAGCAACTCTTTGCTCTTTTGGTCGGGGTGAAGATACCCCGAACAAGCCCCTCAAAGGATTATGAGCCATAGTAACAAGTGACACTAAATTTCAGCACACTATATTAATTTTTCCTTACCAAAGGCGCTTCACTCCCTGATAACGGCGCCAGAAAAGAGTCTTGATGACCCACAAGTGTAGGGGATCTATCGTAGTCATTTCGATAAGTAAGAGTGTCGAACCCAACGAGGAGCAGAAGGAAATGATAGGCAGTTTTCACTAAGGTATTTTCTACAAGCACTGAAATTATAGGTAATAGATAGTTTTGTGACAAGATAATTGGTAGAAAGTGACAAAAGGTAAAAGTAAATAAGGTGCAGCAAGGTGGCCCAATCCTTTTTGTAGCAAAGGACAAGTCTGGACAAACTCTTATATAAAGGAAAGCGCTCCCGAGGACACATAAGAATTATCGTCAAGCTAGTTTTCATCACGATCATCTGATTCGCGTTCGGTACTTTGATAATTTGGTATGTGGGTGGACCGGTGCTTGGGTGCTGTCCTTACTTGGATAAGCCTCCCACTTATGATTAACCTCTAATGCAAGCATCCACAAGTACAGAAGAAGTATTAAGTTAAACCTAACCATAGATGAAACAAGTGGATCCAAATCAGCCCCCTACGAAGCAACGCATAAACTAGGGATTAAGCTTCTGTCACTCTAGCAACCTATCATCTCATTATTACTTCCCAATGCCTTCCTCTAGGCCCAACTAATGGTGAAGTGTCATGTAGTCGACGTTCACATGACACCACTAGAGGAGAGACAACATACATCTCATCGAAATATCGAACGAAGACCAAATTCACATGACTACTAATAGCAAGACTTCTCCGATGCCCTCAGGAAAAAAAGTAACTACTCACAAGACATAATATTGTTCATGATCAGAGGGGTATTAATATGCATAATGGATCTGAACATATGATCCTCCACCAAATAAACCAACTAGCATCAATTACAAGGAGTAATCAACACTACTAGCAACCCACAGGTACCAATCTGAGGTTTGGGTACAAAGATTGGATACAAGAGATGAACTAGGGTTTGAGAGGAGATGGTGCTGGTGAATATGTTGATGAAGATAGCTCTCCCCAAGATGGGAGAGTTGTTGGTAATGACGGCGGTGACGATTGCCCCCTCCCGGAGGGAAGTATCCCCGGCAGAACAGCTCTGCCGGAGCCCTAGATTGGTTTCCGCCTCGGTTCCACCTCGAGACGGCGGTGTCTGGTCCCGAAAGCCTCCTTATGATTTTTTTAGGTCAAAACACCTCATATAGGAGAAGATGGGCATCGGGGACCGTTGGTGCGCCCACGAGGCAAGGCGGGCGCCCAGAGAGGGGGGCGCACCCCCCACCCTCGTGGACAGCCGGTGGCCCCCCTCGTGAACTTCTTTCGCCATATATTTTTTATATTTTATGAAACGGAGTTCTGTGGAGTTTCGGGGCTTTTGGAGTTGTGCAGAATAGGTTTCCAAAGTTTGCTCCTTTTCCAGCCTAGAATTCCAGCTGCTGGCATTCTCCTTCTTCTTGTAAACCTTGTAAAATAAGAGAGAAAAGGCATAAGTATTGTGACAAAACAAGTAATAACAGCCCATAATGCAATAAATATCCACATATAAGCATGATGCAAAATGGACGTATCAGCTGTCGACTGGAACATGGGTGTGTGTGTTATAGGGGGTCCGAACCCCCATACCGGAGGAGGGGTGCCTTATATAGAGTGCGCTAGGACCCCAGCCGCCCCACGTTACAGAGGGTTCAATGTACATAAAGACAGGACATTACTGATAACGCCTGTAATAAAGAGTTGTAATGGCATTTAAGTCTACGGAGTGAATTCCCGGCCGTTGCTAGTCTTGTGTGACCTTAGGCCTTCTACGCTCTGAGTGGTTTCTTGCACGGTCGAGTGACTTCATTCTGGTCAAATGGAATTGGGGTATCCGAGTGAGATATAAGGTCGAGTGGATTGCACTCCTTGGTCAGTTCAGTCGGTACCTTTTGTGATCCTTTGAATGTCATTGATCCTAGGGTAGTGACCTTGGGTAGGGCGTCTAGGTCAGGCCTATGACCCTACCCTAGGTCTATGGTATTGTCAGTAGCCCCCGAATGGATTGAGATCCGAGTGAAAAGAGAGTTGAAGTTGATTCCGACCCGATTCTTATGCTCCCGAGGCATTCTCTTTGAACCTGGGAATCAAGCTAGTCCTTCAACCTTATTTTAGTCGCCTTGATCAATTTAGAAATCGTCGAGTGAACTATGCAAGTAACATTCGAGTGTTGATGAGGCACGGGATCTTCAGCGTGATTGGCTGCTCTGCGGTTCCCAGATTTTGCGGGATTCGAATTTCGGGGAAGCGCGTGGGATGGAGCGAGACACAGTAATCGGACCGGATATACACGGATGCCTCAATTCTCGTGCCACCTTTTCTGCCACGTATCGGGCGTGAGACTGTTGCGGGATTTGACAGGACTGCTCGGGCCCACAGGTCAGTCACTCGACCGCATGTCCATAAAAGGGCATCGGGGCCGATGCGTAGGCACTATGCGCTTCGTACTTCTTCTTCCTCCTCTGCTTCTCCACCGCACCTCTGCCCCTCACCCACCGCCGCTCTGCCCGCGCGCAGCTCGCCGCCATGGATAAAGACAAGACGGCGGCCTTGGAGCACGCGTAGAAGGCGCCGGCGATAGGGAAGGGCAAGAAGACGAGTCGGGGGTCGACGTCGAGGACCGGGCTGCCGCCCGGCTGGATCCAGGGGGACTGGATCCGGTCTTCAATGCGGCAGGAGGACATGGAGGAGCTGGTTGATGGGGGCCTGATTGCCCATAAGTCTTGGAGGCTGCTGGGGGACAAGACCAAGCCGCAGATGCAAGAGGGCGAGTGTGTCCTCCTTACGACCCACGTCGACCGAGGTTTCTCCTTGCCTCCGCATACTTTTTTCTGGGGTTTTCTGAACTTTTATGGCGCCCAACTGCACCACTTTTCTCCCAACACTATCACATATCTCGCTGCCTTCATCTCTATGTGTGAGAATTTCTTCGGCTGTCGACCGCACTGGGGTCTTTTCAAAGCACATTTTCACTTGCAGATCCCAAGCCGTAAAGAAGGCGAACCCGACTGACGAGAAGACGCACGTGATCCAGATGTGTGGAGGATTAGGTATACAGACTAGGGGTAGGAGCACCTTTCCCACCATGACTCTTCCTGAGTCAGTCAGAGGGTGGCAGTCGACATGGTTCTACTGCAAGGATATTTCGACCCCGGGTTAGTCGACCGGTCTTCCTCCTTTCACCTTAGATTGAGTCAGTCCGCCTCCCTCGTTGGTTGTGAGTCGGGCTGAGAAAATAGAAGTGGATATGTTGGTCGAGCGAGTGGTCCAACTAGTCCGCGACGGTGTGACTGGGATGGACCTGCTGGAGTTATTTCTCAGTCGACGGATTCAGCCTCTCCAAGCCCGTGATCATCCGATGTGGATGTACTCGGGCACCAATGACACCGCTCGGGTACACCCAGAGGAGGTCACCGAGAAGACAGTGGAGCAGTGGTTGCGGAGCATCACCAGGAACAAGGACAACCCTAGGGGGACCAGGAGAGTCCGTCGATTCGACGCAGCCCACAAGCCGGACAAGGTTCGACTTCTTTTTCCGAGTGAATTTTCAGTTTTGATTTGTAGATGTCTCTGAATCCGATTGACATTTGATCAACTCTTTGCACTGCAGATTTATACTGAGATGTACTCGATACCCAACGGAGAGAAAGTCCAGGAGGGGGTGGAGGGCATCGGCGAGGTCACCGACTGGAGGTCTGATGAAGAGACCGATGAGGAAAGTGAGGACTCAAGTAGTGGCAAGGAGGACGAATCGTCGCCTCGCGTCGAGAGGCACTCCAAGCTGACACACGATCCAGAAAGCGCGCGCGCCAAGGCAGCTCCCTCCAATACTTAGGTACAGAAACGCACTTGGAGGACTTCAGCTGATCCACTGAGAAGGCCCCTAAGCAGCTTAAGGTTGCGCCTTTAAAGCCTCGGAAGGCCCTGCCTAAGATCGAGGTGGACGTTCCAATTGCTTCCACGTGAGTGTTATTCTTCTCTGTTCTTCTCTTGTTTGAGAAATCTTATGCATCTTGTCGATTCATCTGTCTATTTGATCGAGCGAGTTCTGAAACTTCTAGTGCTGCTGCTTCTGGGACCTCTATGGAGATTGACAAGGGCCACAACGATGAGGAGACTACGGACGTGGCCACTTCCAGCGCAGGTATAGCTCTTTGGCCATGTCTTCATTTTGTTGATCGCTCTGTCAGTCGACTGAGTGTTCTTCTTGGTCGAATGTTTTGCAGCACCACCCAACATTATCGACCTGCCGGATGATGATGATGAGTATGTAGAAGTGCCTCGGAGGAACACAGGAAGGAGGGGTAGGAAGGTGTCTGCTGCTTCAGACGCTCAGCAACAGGGTGACACAGTTCGGGTTGTTGTTTCTTTTGCCGTTCCTATGTCGATTGATAGTCCTTCGTCGCCGACTGCCCAAGTTCTTGCCTCGCCCGTGCAATCCCAAGCTTCGGATCCTCTGGCTGCTCCGACTGCTCCATCGTCTTCGCTCTTTGCTACCCACCATGTCCCAGAGGACCCAGTGAATGCAGCTAAGGAAGCTATACATCAAGCAGGTCTGATGATGGAACAACGAGGGCAGCGTATGAGGCTAGCATGGCTGCTTATAATGCCAGTTCAGCTCTTCGGATCAACATCCAGGTGAGTTCTTTTCCAACTGAGTTCTCTTTTGACTGGTTGTTGTTCTGCTAGGATATTGTACCTGAAAATTACAGCTTTGTTCGTAAGATGGTGTCCGTGGATGAGCGTTTGAAACCTTCACTAAATGCCTATCCTGAGACTGTCCTTGTTTCATTCACCCACTTGGTGTTCTAGCTTCTTCTATATAGGTCTTGTATTTCAATCGGCCTGGTTGTGTCGATTGAAGTAGTGGGGGCGCGCAGAGTGCACCCACTAGGTGTAGTCCCCGAGACCATGGTCGAATGCGGGCAGTCAACTGTGGTCTAAGAACGAATGTTGTTGCTATTTCTTGTAGTATTTCCACTCGTGCTGGACGGATCGTGTCGAGTGGGAACCGGTGGGGGCACGCTTTTTTTCTTTCTTTCCACTCGTACTGGACGGATCGAGTTGAGTGGGAACCAGTGGGGGCATGCCAAGTGCACCCACTGGGTGTAGTTCCCGAGGCTACTGTTGAGTGTTTGACTCGGTAGTAGTCTTAGAACTCTTTTGGTGTAGTAATTCAGTCTCTGCACTTTATCAAGTGTGGAAGCAACTGTCTTTATCCTTGTCGACTATATCTTTCGCCATCTCCTTTGCTCGCGGCCAGTAGAATCCGGCTCGGTATGCTTTGGCAACAATGGTCCGAGAGGATGCATGGTGACCACAGGTCCCCGAGTGGATCTCATTCAAAATCATTCGACCTTCTTCCGGGGTAATGCAACACCGGGCGACTCCCGTGACACTTTCTCTATAAAGCTGCCCTTGTATCACCGTGAAGGCTTTGGATCGATGGACAATTCGGTGAGCCTCATCTTCGTCCTCTGGGAGTTCCTGCCTGAGCAGGTACTCGATATATGACACCGTCCAGTCGGGAGTGATTACTAAAACCTCCATGATCAAATCGACTACAGCTGGGACTTCGATCTCAGTCGGGTTGGTTGTACTTATCGGTTGCGGGGGCTCTTCCATGAAGGGGTCTTTCTTAACTGATGGGGTGTGGAGATGCTCTAAGAACACATTACTGGGGATAGGTTTCCGAGTGGAACCTATCTTCGCCAGATCATCAGCAAGTTGATTCTTGATTCTAGGTACGTTGTGGAGCTCCAACCCTTTAAACTTCTTCTCTAACTTCCTCACTGTGTTGCAATAACCGGTCATTGCTGGGTTCTTGACATCCCACTCCTTCATCACTTGATTGACCACTAAGTATGAGTCGTCGTATACCATTAGGCGACAGACGCCGAGTGAGATGGCCATACGCAACCCATACAAAAGTGCCTCATACTCGGCTTCATTGTTTGAAGAATCAAATTGAATTTGGAGGACATAGCTGAGCTTGTCGCCTCTGGGGGACACAAAAACCACACCTGCACCGGACCCATTCAGCATCTTGGATCCATCAAAAAACATAGTCCAATGATCCGACTGAACTTGAGTCAGTTGTTCTTGTTCAATCCACTCGGCAACGAAATCTGCAATTGCCTAAGACTTGATTGCTTTCTTTGCCTCGAATTTGATATCTAACAGAAGGAGTTCAATCACCCATTTAGCCACTCGGCCGGTTGCGTCCCGATTGTTTAGAATTTCAGATAACGGGGCGTCGCTGACGACTGAAATTGAGTGATCTGAGAAGTAATGCACAACTTTCTTGGCGGTCAAGTAGATCCCATACACAAGCTTCTGATAATGCGGATATTTCTACTTGGATGGAGTCAAGACTTCAGAAATGTAGTATACTGGGCGTTGAACCTTGTAGGCCTTGCCTTCTTCTTCCCGCTCAACTGTGAGCACCGTGCTGACAACTTGTCCAGTGGCTGCGATATATACTAACAGAGGCTCTCTGCTGACTGGGGCAGCAAGCACCGGCTGGGTGGAAAGCAGGGCTTTGAGTTCCTCAAACGCTGCTTCCGCTTCAGGATTCCACTCGAACTTGTCAGACTTCTTCATCAGTCGGTAAAGAGGTAATGCCCTTTCACCGAGACGTGAGATGAATCGACTCAATGCAGCCAAGCAACCGGTAAGCTTCTGAACGTCATGCACCCGCACAGGGCGTTTCATTCGTAGGATTGCACTGACCTTTTTTGGGTTTGCGTCGATTCCCCATTAGGAAATGAGAAAACTGAGTAACTTTCCGCCTGAGACTCCGAATGTGCACTTCGACGGGTTGAGCTTGATATCATAACTTCTCAAGTTCGTGAATGTTTCAGCGAGGTCACCCAGTAGGTCGGAACCTTTACATGACCTGACCACAATGTCGTCCATGTACGCTTCCACATTCTGATTGATTTGATTTAGCAGACACTTCTGAATCATGCACATGAAAGTTGCGCCAGCATTCTTGAGGCCAAAAGGCATGGTAACATAACAACAACACCCGAATTGGGTGATGAAGGTTGTTTTTATTTCGTCGGGTCCAAACAGTCGGATTTGATGGTACCCGTAATATGCATCTAGAAAGGACAAACGCTAACACATCATAGTCGAGTCAACAATTTGATCGATGCGGGGGAGAGGGAAGTGATCTTTTGGGCAGGCCTGATTGATATGTTTGAAATCAGTGCACATGCGGAGTGACTTGTCCTTCTTGGGGACCATGACAACATTGGCGAGCCATGATACGTCTCCAACGTATCTATAATTTTTTATTGTTCCATGCTATTATTTATGAAGTCTTGGATGTTTAATGGGCTTTATCATTCACTTTAATATCATTTTTGGGACTAACCTACTAACCCAAAGGCCCAGTCCAGATTGCTGTTTTTTGCCTATTTCAGGGTTTTGCAGAAAAAGAATATCAAACGGAGTCCAAACAGAATGAAACCTTCGCGGGAGATATTTTTGGAGAAAATCACGCACGCGGAGCTTGAGAACCACGTCAGGGGATCAAGAGGTGGCCCACGAGGGTGGGGGGCGTGCCCCCTGCCTCGTGGCCCCCTCGAGCGTCTCCCGATGCCCTCCTTCTTCCTATATAAGTCTACGTACCCCATAACCTCCGTGAACAGAGAGAAAACCCTAATTCCACCGCTGTACCTTCTGTTCTCGTGAAGATCCCATCTTGGAGCCTGTTCCGGAGCTCCATCGAAGGGGGATCCATCACGGAGTTCTTCATCATCATCATCATCGCCCTCACCATGAGTTGTGAGTAGTTTACCACAGACCTTCGGGTCCATAGCTAGTATCTAGATGGCTTCTTATCTCTCTCTCTGGATCTCAATACAAAGTTCTCCTCGGTCTTCGAGGAGATCTATTCGATGTAATCTCTTTTTGTGGTGTGTTTGTCGAGATCCGATGAATTGTGAGTTTATGATCAAGGTTATCTATGAAATATATTTGGTTCTTCTCTGAACTTTTTATGTGTGCTCATAATATCCTTGCAAGTCTCTTCGAATTATTGGTTTGGTTTGGCCTACTAGAACTATAGTTCTTGCAATGGGAGAAGTGCTTGGCTTTGGGTTCAATTTTGCGGTGTCCTTTCCCAATGACAGTAGGGGCAGCAAGGCACGTATTGTATTGTTGCCATCGAGGATAAAAAGATGGGGTTTATATCATATTGCTTGAGTTTATCCCTCTACATCATGTCATCTTGCTTAAGGCATTACTATGTTCTTATGAACTCAATACACTAGATGCATGCTGGATAGCGGTCAATGTGTGGAGTAATAGTAGTAGATGCAAAATCGTTTCGGTCTACTTGTCTCGGACGTGATGCCTATATACAATGATCATGCCTAGATAGTCTCATAATTATTCACTTTTCTATCAATTGCTCGACAGTAATTTGTTTACCCGCCGTAGAATATCGCTATCATGAGAGAAGCCACTAGAGAACACTATGGCCCCTGGGTCTATTCTCAACATATCAATCTACATCTACTTTACGTTTATCGCTTTTATTTGCTGTTCTTATAAACCAAAAATACCAAAAATATAAACTATCATCTCTATCAGATCTCACTTTCGTAAGTGACCATAAAGGGATTGACAACCCCTTATCGCGTTGGCTGCGAAGTTCTTATTTGTGTGTGCAGGTGCGAGGGACTCGCGCGTGGTCTCCTACTGGATTGATACCTTGGTTCTCAAAAACTGAGATAAATACTTACGCTACTGTGCTGCATCTCCCTTTCCTCTTCGAGGGAATACAACGCAAGCTCCATAAGTAGCAAGAAGAATTTCTGGCGCCGTTGCCGGGGAGGCTTACGCAAAAGTCATATACCAAGTACCTATCACAGACCCTTATCCTTTGCATTACATTTTTGCCTCTCGTTTTCCTCTCCCCCACTTCACCCTTGCCGTTTTATTTGCCCTTCTTTTTGTCGTGTGTTTACCGTCCGCTTGTCTCTTGTTTGCTTGTGTGCTATGTGCCCTCAACTAGCTTGCATATTTGCTTGCTAAAGTATGGATCCTCATCCACTTGCTAATCTCTTTAAGAGATCCAATTATGTTGAACCTATTGCTAGTGAGTTGACTGCACTAGATTATCTTTATGGGGTTTTGCTTGAAATTTGTGAATCTGAAAATTGTGACGAATTATTGAAAGAAAAACATAAATTGATTCACGATAGCTCCTTGAGTAAAAAGCATGATTGCAATGATGTTATTATAAATTATATTAATGTCACTTGTGCTAATGATACGCAGAACCCTAAGCTTGGGGATGCTAGTATTTCTATGTCCACTAGTTGTTGCAATGATCATGATTGGGGTGATGCTTCTTACGATCTTGAAAATTTATTTCAACCCCATGATGAATATGAGATTGATAATAATGTTTGCAATAATATTGAAAGTGGGTTTGGAAGAGTGTCAACTTTAGATCCCACATATTTGGAGTATGATCAATCTTATGAAAATTTTCATAAGAGTGGGTTTGGAGAGGTCATGACTTTAGTTAGTGTTAATCCCACTATTTTGGAAGAGTGTCAACTTTGCATGCATATGGATCGTGTTGAGAATATGTTATGTGATAGCTATATTGTTGAATTTTCTTATGATCCTACATGCAATTATTATGAGAGAGGGAAATATGGTTGTAGAAATTTTCATGTAACTAAATTACCTCTCGTTATGTTGAGATTGCTATTGTTTGTTTCTTCTTTCTTGCATGAGCTAGATCTCTTGTGTCTTGCTAATTTGTTCTCCTATAAAATTCCTATGCATAGGAAGTATGTTAGACTTAGATGTGTTTGCCATGTGCTTTATGATGCTCTCCTTGTGCTTCAATTCTTGTATTTCATGAGAGCATCACTAAAATCGTGCCTAGCTAGGGGCGTAAAACGATAGCGCTTGTTGGGAGGCAACCCAATTTTTTTTGCTGCTGTTAGGGAATAAATATTGCATCTAGCTTCTGCTTAGATGTGGTTTCATGTTTTGTTTAGTGTTTGTGCCAAGTATAACCTTTGGGAAGACTTGTGTGAAGTTTATATGATCTTGCTGTGAAAAACAGAATCGTTAGCGCTCACGAGAATGATCATCAGATTTTACTGGAGCATGCTATTTAGTTGATTCTTTCTGCAGATGATTGGTAGACAAATTCCGCAAATTTACCAATTTATTTTGAATTTTTTGGAGTTCCAGAAGTAGGCAAAACCTGCAGATTACTACAGACTGTTATGCTTTTGACAGATTATGTTTTTCGTGTGTTGTTTGCTTATTTCAATGCATCTATGAGTAGTATTAGAGGATATGAACCATAGAGAAGTTGGAATACAGTAGGTTTAACACCAATATAAACAAAGAATGAATTCATTCCTGCACCTTTGAGTAGTGGTTTGTTTTCTTATACTAACGGAGCTCACGAGAATTTTTTTGTCCAACTTTTGTGTTGTGAAGTTTTCAAGTTTTGAGTATTGCTTTAATGGACTATGGAACAAAGAGTAGCAAAGGCATAAGCTTGGGGATGCCCATGGCACCCCAAGTAAATTCAAGATAATCAAAAGCCTAAGCTTGGGGATGCCCCGGGAAGGCATCCCCTCTTTCGTCTTCATCCATCGGTAACTATACTTGGAGCTATATTTCTATTTGCAACATGATATGTGTTTTGCTTGGAGCGTCTTGTATAATTTGAGTCTTTGCTTGTTAGTTTGTCACAATCATCCTTGCTGGACACACCTATTTGAGACAGTTAAATATGGCCTAGAAATTGTTAGAACACTCTATATGCTTCACTTATATCTTTTGAGTTGAATAGTTTTTGCTCTAGTGCTTCACTTATATCTTTTAGAGCACGGTGGTGGTAATATTTTGTAGAAATTGTTGAAATCTCATGCTTCACTTATATCTATTTGAGAGTCTATTAAAACAGCATGGTAATGTGTTTAGGCTAAGAAACTAGTCTTCACATGATAGACATCCAATGTCAATGTAGTAAAAAAATTACACCAAGTGCATTGAATAGAATGAGATGTTGGATGCTTGATGATTGTTTTGAGATATGAGTATAGTGATATTATAGTCATGCTAGTGGAGTTATTATGAAATTGAGAAATACTTGTGTTAAGGTTTGTGATTCCCGTAGCATGCACGTATGGTGAACCGCTATGTGACGGAGTTAGAGCACGAGGTATTTGTAGAGTGCCAACCTTTGTGTGGAGGTCGGGGGCATGCGATGGTTAACTCCTACCAACCTCCCCCCTAGGAGCATGTGTTGATTGCTTTGTTTTGATGACTCGTAGATTTTTTTGCAATAAGTATATGAGTTCTTATGACTAATGTTGAGTCCATGGATTATACGCACTCTCACCCTCCCACCATTGCTAGCCTCTCTTGTACCGCGCAACTTTCGCCGGTACCATAAACCCATTATATATCCTTCCTCAAAACAGCCACCATATTATTCCTCAAAACAGCCACCATACCTACCTATCATGGCATTTCCATAGCCATTCTGAGATATATTGGCATGCAACTTTCCACCGTTCCGTTCATATGACACACATCATATTGTCATATTGCCTTTGCATGATCATGTAGTTGACATCGTATTTGTGGCAAGGCCACCATGCATAATTTTTATACATGTCACTCTTGTTTCATTGCACATACCGGTACACCGCCGGAGGCATTCATATAGAGTCATACTTTGTTGTTGTAGTATCGAGTTGTAATATCAAGTTGTAATGAAAATGTGATGATCATCATTATTAGAGCATTGTCCCATGGGAGAAAAGGCTAAATCTATAAAGCCCCTCCGCAAAAAGAAAAGAAAAAAAGGACAAAGAAAAAAAGAAAGGCCCCTAAAAAAAGAGAAAAAAAATAAAAGAAAATAAAAAAGGGGACAATTGCTACTATATTTTTCCACTCTTGTGCTTGAAAGTAGCACCATGTTCTTCATTGTAGAGAGTCTCATGTTTAGTCACTTTCATATACTAGTGGGAATTTTCATTATAGAACTTGGCTTGTATATTCCAACGATCGGCTTCCTCAAATGCCCTAGGTCTTCATGAGCAAGCAAGTTGGATGCACACCCACTAGTTTCTTTTGTTGAGCTTTCATTCATATTTAGCTCTAGTGCATCCTTTGCATGGCATCCCTACTCACTCACATTGATATCTATTGATGGGCATCTCCATAACCCGTTCATACGCCTAGTTGATGTGAGACTATCTCCCTCCTTTTTGTCTTCTCCACAACCACCTCTATTCCACCCATAGTGCTATGTCCATGGCTCACGCTCATGTATTGCGTGAAAGTTGAAAGGTTTGAAAAGATAGAGTATGAAAACAAGTGCTTGGCTGAAATCGGGGTTGTGCATGATATGAATATTTTGTGTGATAACGAGGGAGCATAGCCAACACTATATGATTTTGTAGGGATAGCTTTCTTTAGCCATAGTATTTTGAGAAGACATGATTGCTTTGTTAGTATGCTTGAAGTATTGTCATTTCTTATATCAATATAGACTTTTATCTTGAATCTTTCAAATCTGAACATTCATGCCACAATTAAGAGAATTACATTGAAAAACTATATTGGTTAGCATTCCACATCAAAAATTCTTTCTTTATCATTTACCTACTCGAGGACGAGCAGGAATTAAGCTTGGGGATGCTTGATACGTCTCCAACGTATCTATAATTTTTTATTGTTCCATATTATTATTTATGAAGTCTTGGATGTTTAATGGGCTTTATCATTCACTTTTATATCATTTTTGGGACTAACCTACTAACCCAAAGGCCTAGTCCAGATTGTTGTTTTTTGTCTGTTTCAGGGTTTTGCAGAAAAAGAATATCAAACGGAGTCCAAATGGAATGAAACCTTCGCGAGAGATATTTTTGGAGAAAATCACACACACGGAGCTTGAGAACCACGTCAGGGGATCAAGAGGTGGCCCACGAGGGTGGGGGAGCGCCCCCAGCCTCGTGGCCCCCTCGAGCGTCCCCCGGTGCCCTCCTTCTTCCTATATACCAACCTGAATCAGAGGATTATCCGGTGATTCAATACGCAGATGATACATTGATTGTTTTACCCGCAGATCCGCGGGAGTTGCAAATTGTCAAGCAGATTTTGGATTCATATGCCCGGGCGACTGGCCTGAAAATCAATTACGCTAAGTCACAACTGATGCCAATAAACGTGACTGCACAAAAAACCACAGAGCTAGCTAATGATTTGGGCTGTCAGGTAGGCTCGATGCCCTTTACATATCTGGGTCTGCCACTTGGAACTACAAGACCGACTGTAAGAGAATTAGTGCCCCTGGTGGGCAGAATCGAGAGAAGACTGACGGCAACTGCCATATGGTTGTCTTATGGAGAGCGGGTTCAGCTCATTAACTCTGCTTTGTCGTCGTTGCTCTCCTTTGCGATGTGCGTTCTCAAGTTACCGTTGCGACTGATCGACATTTTTGATAGAGCGAGGAGACATTGTCTTTGGAGAAAGGAGATTGATAGAGAAGCGAAAACCAATTCTTTGGCTGCATGGGACATGGTTTGTAGACCAAAGAAGAAGGGAGGGTTGGGAATCCTTGATCTAAAAATTCAAAATAAAGCCCTGCTGCTCAAATACATACATAAGTTCATTCATAAGCATGATACTCCCTGGGTGATGCTAGTCTGGAATGCCTATTACAATGAAACACCCCCCCCCCCATGCTAAACCACCTTGTGGATCGTTTTGGTGGCGTGATGTCTTTTCCCTAATGGACATTTATAGAGGGATCACCACATGTGTGCCTACTGCAGGTGATACTATATTGCTTTGGAAGGATGTATGGATTAATGAAAGACCGTTGGCAGAGACACACGACCATCTTTTCTCCTTTGCCCTTAATGAAGACATCTCGCTGGCTCAATTTTATTATAATGATGCAGCGTTATATAACTTTATGCTCCCTTTGTCATTGGAGGCCCGAGAAGAATTGAATGACTTGCGTCGGGTGATGGATGGAATGACTTTGACACCAATGGGAACTGATGAATGGATCTTATGCTGGGGGGATACAAAATTCAAACCGAAGAAGTTCTACAATTATGTTTTCAGAAACATCACGGCTCCACAGTACATCACCTCCATATGGAAGACTAAATGCATCATGAGACACAAGGTTTTTGCGTGGTTGATGTTGAATGATCGAGTAAACACGAGAGACCTCCTTATACGAAGGCATTTCGACATTGGGGATGATCATGACTGTCCTATGTGCACAATGAGAGTAATGGAAACGAATAGACATCTGTTCTACGACTGCCCATTCGCTGCAACATGCTGGGAAGCTGTGGGCATAAGCTGGGGAGATCACCAAGATTTGCAAAACAAATTTGACACGGCGAAAACTGGGTGGCATGGACCTCTCTTTAAGGATATAACCATCTTGGCGGCTTGGAACATTTGGAAACAGCGAAACAATGAGATATTCGATGGGGTGACTGCCACTCATGTAGACTGGTTGCGGAGATTTAGAGAAGACCTGGTGCTCTTAGGTTATAGGATCAACCCCCAAGGCCTAGCCTTTTTGAGAGACTTTAGCAACTCTCTTTCTATCTAAAAACACCTTTTCTCTTGCATTTCAAATACTTTGTACCCCCCCCCTGTTTTGTCAAAATGTAAATACTAGCTTTGGGTGCCAACTCTTGGCTGGCACTCATGGCATATAAATGAAAAAAGGGCAGTAGGAGACTCTCCTGCTGTTTTCAGAGTGTCAAAAAAATATAAGTCTACGTACCCCAGAACCTCCGTGAACAGAGAGAAAACCCTAATTCCATCGTCGTACCTTCTGTTCCTGTGAAGATCCCATCTTGGAGCCTGTTCCGGAGCTCCACCGGAGGGGTATCCATCACGGAGTTCATCATCATCATCATCATCATCTCCCTCACCATGAGTTGTGAGTAGTTTACCACAGACCTTCGGGGTCCATAGCTAGTATCTAGATGGCTTCTTCTTCTTCTTCTTCTTCTTCTTCTTCTCTCTCTCTCTCTCTCTCTCTCTCTCTCTCTCTCTCTCTCTCTCTCTCTCTGGATCTCAATACAAAGTTCTCCTCGGTCTTCGAGGAGATCTATTCGATGTAATCTCTTTTTGCGGTGTGTTTGTCGAGATCCGATGAATTGTGAGTTTATGATCAAGGTTATCTATGAAAGATATCTGGTTCTTCTCTGAACTTTTTATGTGTGCTCATAATATCCTTGCAAGTCTCTTCAAATTATTGGTTTGGTTTGGCCTACTATATCTATAGTTCTTGCAATGGGAGAAGTGCTTGACTTTGGGTTCAATCTTGCGGTGTCCTTTCCAAGTGAAAGTAGGGGAAGCAAGGCACGTATTGTATTGTTGCCATCGAGGATAAAAAGATGGGGTTTATATCATATTGCTTGAGTTTATCCCTCTACATCATGTCATCTTGCTTAAGGCGTTACTCTGTTCTTTTGAACTCAATACACTAGATGCATGCTGGATAGCGGTCGATGTGTGGAGTAATAGTAGTAGATGCAGAATCGTTTTGGTCTACTTGTCTCGGATGTGATGCCTATATACAATGATCATGCCTAGATAGTCTCATAATTATTCGCTTTTCTATCAATTGCTCGATAGTAATTTGTTTACCCGCCGTAGAATATCGCTATCATGAGAGAAGCCACTAGAGAACACTATGGCCCCCGGGTCTATTCTCAACATATAAATCAACATACTTTACTTTTATCGCTTTTATTTGCTGTTCTTATAAACCAAAAATACCAAAAATATAAACTATCATCCCTATCAGATCTCACTTTCGTAAGTGACCGTAAAGGGATTGACAACCCCTTATCGCGTTGGCTGCGAAGTTCTTATTTGCGTGTGCATGTGCGAGGGACTCGCGCGTGGTCTCCTACTGGATTGATACCTTGGTTCTAAAAAACTGAGGGAAATACTTACGCTACTGTGCTGCATCTCCCTTTCCTCTTCGAGGGAATACAACGCAAGCTCGAGAAGTAGAAAGCCACTCGGAGGGGTATATCTCGTGGATGAACTCAGCTGCCAGAAGCCCAGCCACTTCTTCGCCAATTGCCTTTCTCTTCTCTGCGGCGGACTGACGAAGATGCTCTTTGATAGGTTTTGCTTTAGGGTCGACTCGCAAATGGTGCTCAGCCAGTCCCCTGGGTACACCCGGCATGTCGGATGGTTTCCATGCAAAGATGTCCCAGTTCTCATGGAGGAACTGGATGAGCGCTTCTTCCTATTTGTTGTCCAGTGTTGTTGAGATGTGAGTCGGAGCAGCATTGGGATTGGTCGGGTGAATATGCACAGGTTTCATTTCTCCGGCCGACTGAAATGCAGACTCGGAAGCAGGTTTCTTGGCTCGCAACAAATCACTCGGATCTGCGTTCTTCCGGTACTCTTCCATCTCCACTGCCACCATCTGCTCATCAGCAATTTTTGAGCCCTTCTGGAAGCACTCTTCTGCTTTCTGCCGATGTCCAGTGACTGTGATTACGCCCTTGGGACCTGGCATCTTTAGTTTTAGGTACACATAGCACGGTCGAGCCATGAAACGGGCATAGGCAGGCCTGCCCAGAATAGCATGGTAATCACTGTGGAAATCCACTACCTCAAACGTCAATTTTTCCTTGCGATAATTGGTCGAATCACCGAAAACCACGTCAAGAGTGATCTGATCGAGTGAGTCGGCTTTCTTCCCCGGGATGACGTCGTGGAACCGCATGTTGCTCTCACTCAGTTTGGACATCGGAATGCCCATCCCACGGAGGGTCTCAGCATATAAGATATCCAGACCACTGCTGCCATCCATCAGAACCTTGGTCAATCGCGTGCCGTCAACAACTGGGTCGACCACCAATGCTTGCCGCCCGAGGGTGGCAATGTGCACCGGATGGTCGGACTGGTCAAATGTAATGGGAGTCTTTGACCACTTCAAGTATGTCGTTATTGCCGGAGCAACCATGTTGACTTCCCTGTTGATGACTTTCAGTCGACTCTTGCTTTCGATGTCAGCAAAAATCATCAAGGTGGAGTTGATATGGGGATAACCTCCATCTTCCTCTTTGTCCTCATTCTCCTCAGATTCCTTCTCCTTCTCATTGGGCTGGCCCTTTTGGAAGCTCTGAATTAGTAGCTGTCACTGTCGAGTGGTATGCTTGAGGTAAATGAAATTCCCCTCTTCATCCTTCTTGGTGTGTATATGACAAGGCAAATCAAGCACATCATTTCCTGCTTGATCCTTCACTTTCTTGGTGATCCAGGGGCCTTTAGGTTTCTCTTTGTTCTTCCCCTGGTTCACGACTACAGCCTCTCTAGGAGTTGCGGGTTCTGCTTTGCGCTTTGGTTTCCGATTGGAATTTCCATCATCATGGGCGACTGGTTTCTTGCCACTACGGATTGGTCCGCTTCTTCGCCGTTAGCGTACCGACTGGCTATCTCCACCATCCGAGTCAGAGACATGTCTCCTGTCCGACCGAATTTCAGGTTTAGCTCTCTGTATCGTACGCCCTCTTTAAAGGCACAATATGTCTGATGTTCTGACACATTCTCCACTGTATGATGAAGAGTGGTCCACCTCTGGGTGTAATCTCTCAAAGTTTCATTCAGCTTTTGGATGCAATGCTACAATTCTGTCAGCCCGGCCGGTCATTTGCAAGTGCCTTGAAAGGTCCTGACAAACACTCGGGTCAATTCTTCCCAGCTGAATATGCTACCAGGGACCAACTGATTTAGCCAAGCTTGGGCCGAGCCTTCCAGCATCAGAGGGAGGTGCTTCATGGCTACATCATCGTTGCCGCCACCAATCTGCACAGCCACTCGGTAATCCTCTAGCCAAGTATCTGACTTTGACTCACCTGTAAAATTGCTCACCCCTACTGCCAACCTGAAGTTGGGGGGGGGGCTCTCAGCCTAATGGCGCTGCTGAAACACTCGGGCCCAAAAACGTGAACTCTGTTGACACTCGGACGGTCTCTGTCATGCCCTTCTCTATGTGCCCGGTTCCTGTCAACCAGACCTTGCACAAGAATCGATCTCGCATCAAAGTCGGGTCTTCGGGGATCTACTGGGATCCTTTTCTCTTCATCATTTAGGCACCTGCCATCATGCCGCTGGGGCGAGTATGATCCGCTTCTCGGAGGTGGCGTGGGCACTCGACGGCGGTCATTATGACCGAGTCGACGGTCATACTGATCATAATTCCGACCTAGATGTTGCTCTTGGCAGGGCCCATGACCTTCACGCTGCGGGGGTGATCTTGGGTTGTGGGCCGACCAGACTGTGTCTACTGCCATGGACCTGCTATGAATTCTGTTGCGCGACTGGGAAACGGCTGAATTTTGTTGACCTGCCGCTCGGAGCAGCGCTCGAATCTGCAGTAGACCCCTTCCAGCTTCCGATCGGGATGGCTGGATCGACTCTGCAATACGGGCCGCAGCTATGAGGTTCTGAATCGGAGTGCGGTATACCTGGGGCTCGAGAGGAAACAATTATCGCTGCTCTCGACTAGATTCGGGAATCAATCAGCGGGCTCAATCATCAAGTGAACGCTGAATGTTCTCTAGACGCGCGCGCTCGGCCACGGTGGCTAGGCGCGCGACTTCCAGGGCCCGAGCCTCGGAAGTCTCTCCCAAGATGGGGTCTGAAGCGCTTCGACGTTACGGCGACGTAGCTCTTCCCTTTGCTCCGCAGTGTGGGGCTGAGGCACGTACCCATCATGATCGTACGACTGACCATCGTCACTGCTGCTGCCATCACCGCGAGGGTACCCAGGCGGACTGCGCCGAGAGCCGACCATGAGGACCTCCACCGCGGGGTCGCTGCTCCCACACTCGGAAAGTGTATCTACGAAGCCAGTCAACCGGCCCGTAGTGTTACTTGTCGGGCTCGATTGCCATGACTTGGGGGTGGCTGATTGGTGAGCCACCGCATGCTTCACGCACCGCTGGAGCCGCGACCGACCGGACCGCTTGCGGTGGCATGCGGCGGGGAGAGATGATGATGAGGGAGCCGACCGATACTGGGTCGACGGCTGCCGGAGAAGGACACCACAAGCACTCGCACGAAAGTGCACCGCCCCGCGGACGGGAAGCGCCTGGACATCGAGGGGAGCCTCTTGAAGCCAGGCGGAGTCGTCGGCGATGAAAACAAGCGCACCGAGTCGGATCTCACTGCCCAACGCCAGACCACCGCCAGAAACCATGTTGATGAAGATCGGAGAACAACTTGCAACCTCGCCAGAAGTCGCTAAGACACCTGCCCCACGGTAGGTGCCAACTGTCGTGGAGAGTAGGGCGTACGTAGGACGAGGCAAGGTCCTAGCTACGGCAAGGTTGTACACACGAGATTTATGAGTTCAGGCCCCTCTCAGAGGAGGTAAAAGCCCTACGTCTCGGTGCCCAGAGGTTGTCGACTGGAATATGGGTGTTTGTGTGTGTTACAGGGGGTCCGAATCCCCGTACCGGAGGAGGGGTGGCTTATATAGAGTGCGCCAGGACCCCAACCGCCCCACGTTACAGAGGGTTCAATGTACATAAAGGCAAGACGTTACTGATAACGCCTGTAATAAAAAACTGTAATGGCCTTTAAGACTACGGAGTGAATGCCTGATTGTTGCTAGTCTTGTGTGACCTTAGACCTTCTACGCTCCGAGTGGTTTCTTGCACGGTCGAGTGACTTCATTCTGGTCGAATAGAATTGGGGTATCCGAGTGAGATATACGGTCGAGTGGATTGCACTCCTTGGTCACTTCAGTCGGTACCTTTTGTCATCCTTGGAATGTCTTTGATCCTAGGGTAGTGACCCTAGGTAGGGCGTCTAGGTCAGGCCTATGACCCTACCCTAGGTCTATGGTATCGTCAAGAGGTTGGTAAGAGTTAACCATCATGCGCTCCCGACCTCCACGCAAAGGATGACAATCAAAGAATAAATCATGCTCCGACTTCATCGCATAACGGTTCACCATATGTGCATGCTACGGGAATCATAAAATTTAACACAAGTATTTATACCAATCCACAATTACTCACTAGCATGACTCTAATATCACCATCTTAATATCTCAAAACAATTGTAAGGAATCAAACTTCTCATATATTCAATGCTCTTTATGAAATTTTTATTATATCCCCTTTGGATGCACATCATATTAGAACTAAATTCATAACCTAAGCAAATTACCATGTTGTCTTTAGAGACTCTCAAAATAGTATAAGTGAAGCATGAGAGTTCATTAATTTCTTCAAAATAACATCACCGCCGTGCTCAAAAAGATATAAGTGAAGCACTAGAGCAACTACCCTAGCTCAAAAGATATAAGTGAAGCACAAAGAGTATTATAATAAATTCACGATTAATGTGTGTCCCTCTCAAAAAGGTGTATACAACAAGGATGATTGTGGCAAACTAAAAAGCAAAGACTCAAATAATACAAGATGCTCCAAGCAAAACGCATATCATGTGGTGAATAAAAATATAGCCTCAAGTAAATTAACGATGGATTGAAGACAAAAGAGGGGATGCCATCTGGGGCATCCCCAAGCTTAGATGTTTGCTTGTCCTTGAATATTACCTTGTGGTGCCTTGGGCATCCCCAATCTTAGGCTCTTGCCACTCCTTATTCCGTAGTCCATCAAATCTTTACCCAAACTTGGAAACTTCACAACACAAAACTCAACAGAAAACTCATGAGATTCGTTAGTGTAATAAATAGAATAACCACTTTAGGTACTGTTGTGAACTCGTTATAATTTTATATTTGTGTTATATCTACTGTAGTTTAACTTCTCCATGGTTCATACCCCCGATACTACCCATATATTCGTTAAAATAAGCAAACAACACAATGAAAACAGAATCTGTCAAAAACAGAATAGTCTGTAGCAATCTGAAAACTTCGCACACTTCTGCAACTCTAAAAATTCTGAACAATTAGGAAAATGTGGGAAATTTGTATATCAATATTGTGTAGAAATTTTAGAAAATTATCACGCTTCGGTGAATTATCGAATTTTCTGTACTCGACGCAAAAGTTTCTGTTTTTCAGCAAAATCAAATCAACAATCTTCCAAACCATCCCAAAGGTCTTACTTGGCACAAACACTAAATTAAAGCATGAAAACATATCTAACCAGAGGCTAGAAGGTATATTTATTTAAAAACAGAAAATAAATATTGGGTTGTCTCCCAACTAGTGTTTTTCTTTAAAGCCTTTTAGCTAGGCATTCATAGTTTTAATGACGCTCACAAGAAAGACAAGAATTGAAGCACAAAGAGAGCATCATAAAACATGTGACAAAACACATCTAAGTCTAACATACTTCCTATCCATAGGCATTTAATAAGCAAACAATTTATCAAGGCAAGCAAAAACTAGCATATGCAAGGAAGAAAAGGGATACGATAGCAATCTCAACATGAAGAGAGATAATTTAATAACATGAAATTTCTACAACCATATTTTCCTCTCTCATAATAATTACACGTGGGATCGTATTGAAATTCAACAATATAGCTATCACATAAAATATTCTCTACATGATCCACATGCATGCAAAATTGACACTCTTCCAAAATAGTGGGATTATCATCAAATAAAGTCGTGATTTCTCCAAGCCCACTTTTATCAAAAATTCATAAGATTGATCAATCACCAACGTGGTGGGATCATTATTACCTAAACTTAAAACTCTTTCAAACCCACTTTCAATATTATTGCAAACACTATTATCAATCTCATATTCATCATGGGGCTTATATAAATTTTCAAGATCATAAGAAGAATCACCCCAATTATGGCCAATGCAACAAGTAGTGGGCATAACAAAATTAGCATCCCCAAGCTTTGGGTTTTGCAAATCATTAGCACAATTGACATTCATAGAATTTATAATAACATAATTGCAATCATGCTTTTCATTTAAGGAGCTATCGTGCATCACTTTATAAACTTCTTCTTTTAACACTTCGTCACAAGTTTTAGATTCACGAATTTCAAGCAAAACTTTATAAAGATAATCTAGTGCACTCAACTCACTAGCAACTAGTTCATCATAATTGGAATTTTTTTAAAGATTAGCAAGTGGATGAGGATCCATAACACTTTACTTCTGAATTCCTATAAACATAATTATGCCATGCAAACGAGCAAACAAACCAAGTAAGACATGTGGCAAAACGGAAAGAAGGCGAATAAAAAGGCAAATATTTTAGTGTTTTTCTGAAAATATTTTAGAAGTGGGGAAGATGAAAACGAGAGGCAAATGGCAAATAATGTAAGTGCAAAAGATGAGACTTTATGACAAGTACTTGGTAGGCTTGATGTAGAACCTCCTCGGCAACGGTGTCAGAAATTCTTCCTGCTACTTCTTGAGCTTGCGTTGATTTTTTTCCCCTTGAATAGGAAAGGGTGATGCAGCAAAGTAGATATAAGTATTTTCCTCGGTTGAGAACCAAGGTATCAATCCAGTAGGAGGCACAAGCAAGTCTCCAATCTATGCACCTGCACAAACTAACAAACACTGGCACACCACGCGGAAAAGGGGTTGTCAATCCCTTCACGGTCACGAACAAGAGTGACATCTGATATAGATAGATTTAAAACAAAAATAAAAAGGAAAAATAAAGTAAACACAAAATAATTATAGCACGATATTTTTGGGTTTCAGTTTTATAGATATGAAAATATATGATAGAAAATAGAGCCGGGGACTATAGGTTTCACTAGAGGCTTGTCTCTTGAAGAAAGCATACGGTGGGTAAACAGTCGAGCAATTGATAAAAAAGCGCAAAGTTATGACGATATCTAAGGCAATGAGCATGAATATATGCATCACGTCCGTGACAAGTAGACCGACTCCTGCCTGCCTGCATCTACTCCACTCATCGACCGCTATCCAACATGCATCTAGAGTATTAAGTTAAAAACAGAGTAACGTCTTAAGCAAGATGACATGATGTAGAGGGATAAACTCATGCAATATGATATGAACACCATCTTTTTATCCTTAATGGTAACAATACAATACGTGCCTCGCTACCCCTACCATGTCACTGGGTGAGGACACCGCAATATCGAACCCATCACAAATCACCTCTCCCATTGCAAGAAAAACTAATCCAGTTGGCCAAACCAAATCGATATATCGAAGAGAAATACAAAGCTATCTTAATCATGCATAAAAGAGTTCAGAGAAGACTCAAATAATATTCATAGATAATATGTTCATAAATCCACAATTCATTGGATCTCGACAAACACACAACAAAAGAATATTACATGAATAGATCTCCAAGAAGATCAATGGATTGAAGATCAAAGAGAGCGAAGAAGTCATCTAGCTACTACGTATGGACCCGTAGGTTTGTGGTAAACTATTCACACATCATCGGAGGGGCAGCAAGGTTGATGTAGTTCTTTGGCCCTCTTTGGCATTCTTGTGTCGGAGCCGTTGCGCATCTGACTCCACCATCGCGAGGGACCGGCGGAGGATGAATGCGAGAAGTGCTTCTTTGGGATCAACTGTCGCGCACGCTTGCGCGTCGCCTCACCAATGCATCGCCCGCCGCCACCCTCTCCTCGCCCGTTGTCGCTCGCGTTGTGCGGCCCGCGCCTCCGACTAGGGCATCCGGTGCCAGACCAACGCCGTCGAGGACACGAGCACCCAACTGTTCCCGTGGATGCCCTCCGGAGGTGGCTAGGAAGGGACAAGGCGGCGTACCTGCAGTGGAGCGGAGCGAGCGAAGCTGCCGTCGGTGCCGCGGGCCTGGCAACGTCGCCCGCAATGCAACGCCGGGCGAAGGGGAACGGCGCGTCCGAGCATGACATCTGCCGCTGTTGTCGCCCCGATCTAGCTGCGCATCCACATCGGAGTCGTCGCCGCCGGAGCCATTTGGAAGCATGAATGAACATGAACAAGGTCACTACTATTTTCATTCTATTGTTTGTCTGCAATGTATCTCTGCTCTCCACATTCTATTGTATCCTTTTTATTTTAATGCAATTTTACATATTAAAAAATAGTGTGCGCGCGCTGCATTTTTGGGCACTGCTGGAGCGGCGCGCGCGCTGCATTATAGCGCGGCTGTTGGAGCCAGCGCCTATCCCCGCGCTATACCTGCCGAAGCGCGCGCGACATATGCTTTTTTTGGGCGCGGCTCTTAGCGCGGCTGTTTGAGATGCTCTAAGCAAAGAACTGGAGCAAAAAGGAAAACAATGGCTTCTTTATGTAAAACGCTAACAGTTAGTTCAATCACATCAATACAGTTACATTTGGTCTCATCACACAAGCAAACATATTTACAAAAACAACATTTCTGCCACTAGCTAGACTTGCACTCCGTAACTGCTTCTGCTGGCCTCTTCATGCATGCTAACCTCCCTGCCACAACACAAGAACCATGGTCAGCGCTTACAGTATACACTAGCAGCAAACTAAAACCTAGCGAATTGAAGACAAGCTCGAGGAATTTCCACCTAGCTAAATCATAGGAATTTTCAAGAATACAGTTTCAAAAGTATTCCTTTTTTCTTCCATACAAGCCCCAAAATGGGAGTAGTTTCGTAGTACTAGAGATAGCCAAGAAGGCACAAATTAATTGTAACTGCACAAGCGTGGTTGCGAGTAAAATCCAAACAGAAAATATGTGCAGAAGCAAGCAAGACACAATTGCCCCCAGGCCAAACAAAAATGACATTCAGACTAACCTAACAGACCAGCTTTATATTATATCAAAGAAAAGAAAGCATAGGCGAAGTGACAGGACGCAATATCTCAGGAGATGCACGAAGCGGCCAAAGGGTTGCACCATTAAAGAAGTGGCTGCCCGCCCCAGAGCGAGAATGATGAGCGAGCGACACTTGACATATTTGGTCATACTACCAAACACCAGGTCTTTTTTGAGGAAGCAAACACCAGGTCTTTGTTTGAAGTCTGACTTGTGCATGTCCCTCTCTAATCAGTCCATTCATGATACTCCGCTTTCCTTATATAGAAAGGTACCATGGACCGTGGATGATCTTGTCCTCTTTAATAAAGTGAAACATCACCCTCAGCTCACTACTACTACGTAGGTAATTCCTTTTCAATTAAATGAAATCAGGGCGGAAAGCTCCATAATTCGGGGAAAAACTCACGAAGTTGAGTATATAGAACTCCGATGGTAACTCGGGATGAACAAAGAGGGGTAAAGGATAAACTGCATCAAAATATTCACAGTTCACACCAGTCCCCTTACTTTCAGAGGAAACAGACAGGGAATTAGCCAAAATCTCTCACAACTTTGCTCAGTACTAGAATAATGTAATCTTTTTCAGTTCAAAACTAAGATCGAATAATCTACATAGCCAAGGAAACTGCAAATTATCTTCATATTCAAAGCGATCAGAGTACCGATGTGAACTTTTTTAGAAGAACAAGCAAACTGCAAATTATCTTCATATTCATAGCGATCAGTACCAAGACGAACTTACAGAAAATGAAGAAATGATTAGGGATCAAAACATTACCGGCTGTTACGTGGTTTTCTATTCATCGTCGTCATCATCATCATCATCATCATCATCATCATCATCAATATAGAATCCTCCATCAGAATCATACACAAGACGCTTACTAGGCCGAGTTTCGTCATCGGAAGCATAGCCGGAGTCGGAGTCATAGTCGTCGGAATCACTGTCGAGGGGTGCTGGCCGTGCCATGGCGCGGCAAGGAGGATCTTGTCTACAAAACATCAGAGATGAAGGTGAGATCGAATCGAACACAAAAGGCGATAAGTAATAAACAGTCCTCGAAAAACAAAGAAGGAAGAAATTAGGAGAGAACCGTTTCACAGTGAAAATCGACTTAGAGCATCTAAATCCGGACCCATATTCCTAAATGTCTAGATGGACAACCCCGGCAGTGTCCGGTCATAGAAAAGTGTCCCAATGGTACCCTCGACTTCCTCCCCCTCGAACGCAGCCCGTATGGGCGGATATGGGACGGCCGGACGCGTCCGAGCACGTCCGCCACCTTAGCCCGCATGTGAGACACAGCACCGTTCCTATCTCACTGTCTTTTTCCGGCGCGCATGCCGTCGCCCGCCCGCCGCCTCCTCTCTGCGAACCAGCTGAGGGTCGCTCGCATGGCTGGAGCTGGCGCGGGCCTGCGTGCTGCCGCCGCGTGCGTGAAGCCGTGCGTGCTGGCCTAGCGCCTCTGCGTGCTGCCGCGGCGTGCTGGCCTAGCGCCTCTACGTGCTTGCGGAAACCTCCGTGCGTGCTGGGCCATGGCCTCTGTGTGCGTGCAGTGGCCGAGGCCCTCGCGCTCGCGCGCGCGGAGCTCGACACCACCGCCGCCGCGTGCTGGCCGAAGCCCTCGCGCCCGCGCGTGTGGAGCCCGCCACCGCCGCCGCCGCCGCGTGCTGGCCGAGGCCGTCGCGCCCGCGCGTGTGGAGCTCGCCACCGCCGCCGCCGCCGGGTGCTGAACGAGGCCCTCGCGACCGCGCTTGTGGAGCTCGCCACCACCGCTGCCGCCGCCGCCACGTGCTGGCCGAGGCCCTCGCGACCGCGCGTGTGGAGCTCGCCGCTGCCGCCGCCGCGCGCTGGCCGAGGCCATCGCGCCCGCGCGTGTGGAGCTCGCCACCGCCGCCGCCGGCGCGTGCTGGCCGAGGCCCTCGCGACCGCGCTTGTGGAGCTCGCCACCACCGCTGCCGCCGCCGCCGCGTGCTGGCCGAGGCCCTCGCGACCGCGCGTGTGGGGCTCGCCGCTGCCGCCGCCACCGCGTGCTGGCCGAGGCCGTCGCGCCCGCGCGTGCGGAGGTCGCCACCGCCGCCGCCGCGTGCTGGCCGAGGCCCTCGCGGCCGCGTGTGTGGAGCTCGCCACCGCCGCTGCCGCCGAGTGCTGGCCGAGGCCCTCGCGGTCGCGCGTGCGGAGCTCGACACCGCCGCCGCCGCTAGTTCCGCGCTGGAGGGCCGGCAGCCGCCACGCTACGTACTCTCGCGGTATAGCACACAACCTGTTCGTCGATTTGCCTTAAAGTGGGGAGACCAATTTGAGGAGTAAGGTTGGATCGCCGGAAAAGTAGAGGGGGTGGCCTTACGGAGAGATCGGCGAGGGAGCTCGAGGTTGCACCGCTGCAGTGGGGCGAGACGGGATCGCTCGTGCGGGAGAGGTTTCTAGGCCGGTGCTCTGCTTGTTGGTAGGCGGCAGTTATAAAACAGTGCCGACGAGGCGGCCGCCTGATGTGTACGCCTTTGATGTTGCCATGTGTCAAAAAACGGTCTCCTTTTCTTATCCTCTGATGAAGCTTTTTTTTTTTTGCGGGTAAAAGAACTTCATTACTCAATTAAAAGGTCTTTACAATCATCCACCGTTATCTCCTTGAGAGCCTCCGGACCATCTCCCAGCCAAGTAATAGTCCTACCATGTTTCCTTGCAAAGGAAGCTAAATAATCACTAGCCTTATTCTGATGCCTAGAGATATGAATTACACGAGATTGCCTAGCAGAAAGTAAGTGTTTTATCTCTTGCACAATAGGGGCATAGATAGAGCGATCGACACCACCACATGAAATCATGGAAACAGCTTCAATGGAATCCATCTCCACTAGCACTGGTAGGTCACTCCGGTTGATCGCCAAGGAGAGGCCCTCCATACAAGCACTAAGCTCCGCCTCCAAAGCGTCACGGCATGAAAATAAGGCCCTGCATGAAGAAAACATGATCGCCCCGAGATGATTTCTCATAATCATCCCAACACCGGCTCCTTCTGCTGCGACAAAGGATCCATCCGTATTAAGTTTATTCCATCCCATCTCCGGGGGGCACCATCTTCTCACCACCGGCATATTGGAAGAACTGTCCTCTCGAATTTTTCCTCCATATGTGATGTACGATTTCCCTTTCGCAGGGTCAGCATCGGGGTTCATTTTCACACCAATAAGAGAATCAAGATAGCTCTGTAAGAATCTCACCGATATTTCCAAGGGTGGAGCCGGCTTTGAGTGGGTTACCTCATTCCGAATATACCATGACCTCCAGAAGATCAACATCACCATCATCCGGCCCACCTCACTCAAAGGAGCCAGGGCATGTAGGAGCCATTCCTTCCCATTATTAGCTAGCTTGTCAATCGCTGGGATCGTCCAAACTTTCGACATTGCCAAGTACAAGTCTTTCCCAAGCTGGCACCGGATAAACGGATGAAAGTTATCTTCTTCTTCTCTTCCACACACTGGGCACTGGCTAGTAACCTCCAGTCCAATTCTTTGTTTCCTCTGCCACGTCGGGAGCGAGTTAGTAGCAAGCCTCCACGCAAAGTTACGGACCGTCGGCGGCGCCCAGCTCTTCCATATGTAACTCCAGCATTTCCTCTGTCCCCCTGGCACCGAGCTCGACGACGACTCCGAGGCACGGTGTTCCTCCTCAAAAGCTAGGGCATAAGCTGATTTTACTGTGAAAACGCCAAACTTCCCGGGACCCCAGGCTAACGTATCATCCTCCAGTCTGGGGGAGACCTTTATCTTTGCTATTTCATTCACATCAGCCACAACAAAATGTCTGTTAAGAAGCTCATAGTTCCACGACCCATTAGGATTCAGCAAGTCAGAAACAAAACGAATACGGCACCTTCCCTTCGGCGAAACTGGCTTGTAAGAGAAAGGCCGCGGTATCCAATTATCTCGCCATACCCGGATGCTTCTTCCATTCCCTACTCTCCACACCAGACCTTTCTTCAGTAGTTCCAGACCATAGCTGATCGCTTGCCATGACGAGGAAGCGTTTCCTGAGAAAACAGTGTCCTCCAGCTTGCCTCTAGGGTAATACCTCGCCTTCAGAACTTGGGCACACAGGCTGTTCGGGTTAGTTAGTAGACGCCACGCTTGGCGTGCTAACAAGGCCTGGTTGAACATCCGAAAATCTCTAAACCCCGCCCCTCCCTTCTCCTTTGGCTGCTGCAACTTGTCCCAGCTTCTCCAGTGAACTTTCCTTTTGCTATCCGTTGCACCCCAATAAAAGTTCCTAACCATGCGTGTTAGGTCATCACAAACTGCAAAGGGAACCTTAAAAACGCCCATTATGAAAGTTGGAAGCGCCTGCGCCACAGATTTGATAAGAACCTCTCGTCCGGGCTGAGCCAAAAGCCCATCCCCCCACTGCATCAGACGTTTAGTGAGGCTTGTTTGCAGATTTTGGAACCGGCCTTTTGACATACGTCCCTCCGGGGTGGGCAATCCCAGATACTTCTCCTCAAACGACATGCTTGAAATATGCAGGGCTTCTCGGACTCCTTCTTGCACGTCCCCTGGACAGGCCTCTCCAAATAGTATCGAACATTTATCAAAGTTCAGAACTTGCCCTGTCGCTTTCCCGAAGAGGTTCAAAATCTCTTTAACTCTTTCCGCCTGCGCTCTTGAAGCCTCAAAGAACAACAATGTATCATCCGCAAAAAGAAGATGTGAAATACCCGGCGCAGACCTACAGACTCTGACAGGGGTTAAGTCCCCCGATGACACCTTGTTCTTCAGTAGTAATGACAGCCCATCAGCCACAAATAAAAACAGAAAGGGAGATAGAGGATCACCTTGCCGTAAACCTCGAGACGGTGCAAATGAATCCAAGAGAGATCCATTGAAGTTAACAGAATATCTCACCGACGTGACACAAGACATTATCCAGTCCACCCATCGTTGAGCAAATCCCATCTTTTGCATCATTTGCCTCAAGAAGATCCAATCTACCCTATCATATGCTTTGGAGAGATCAAGCTTGTATGCACAGAAACTCCTCGCAGGATCTTTCTCTTGCTTAATGTAGTGTAAACATTCGAACGCCACGAGCGCATTATCCGTAATTAGCCTTCCTGGAACAAAGGCGCTTTGCTCAGGCGAGATAAGATCATCCAAGAGAGGCCTCAACCTATTCACCAGGCACTTCGAGATCACCTTATAAATGACATTGCATAAACTTATTGGCCTATAATCTTTTAGACCGGAGGGGTTTTGCACTTTAGGAATAAGTACAATAGAGGTAGAGTTTACTCCTTCCGGCATCACTCCAGAGTGGAAGAATTCCTTGACAGCCGCCAAAACCCCGTCTTTCAAAGTACTCCAGTTGCGCTGAAAGAACCTGGCTGGGAGGCCATCCGGTCCTGGAGCCTTAAGAGGCCCTATTTGAAACAAGGCGTCAGATATCTCTTTATCAGTGAATGCGGCGCAAAGTTTAACATTATCATCCTCCGTCACCCTGGCTTCTACCAGTTCCAATATTGGTGATGCATCAAGAGAAGTATCCGCTGCAAAAATATCTTGGAAGTAATCTGTGGCCAGCTTGCTCATGGACTCGAAGTCTGAATGCACTGCACCAATGCTATCCGTTAGTTCACGAATTTTATTCTTCCTAGCCCTCCAAACCGCCTTACTCTGGAAATATTTGGTGTTCCTATCACCCTCTTTCAACCACATTATCCTAGATCTCTGTAGCCAGAGCATCTCCTCCTGGTAGAGTAGTTCATTCATCCTGTCAGTTACCCTTCTAATGTCCTGTCTGTCCGCATTCATATGCATGAGTTCTTCCAGCTGGGTCCGTGACTTGGCAAGTTCCCGTGTCACATTCCCAAACTTCCTGCTCCACAGCCTCAAAGTTGTCATAGTTTTAGATAGGGCATCCCGTAACTGGGCCAAAGTCTGAATATTCCCCACTGCATCCCACGCATCTTTGATCACCTCTGGAAGGGCAGAGTCCCTTTCCCAAAAAAGTTCATAGCGTTTTATCTTAGCCCCGTTTGGTCCTGGGTCCGGTGATCCTTTAACCACGAGGGCCACATGATCCGAACATGGCGAGGGAACATGTAAGACTGAAGAAAAGGCAAACAGGTTCCTCCATGCATTTGTGGCCATGGCTCTATCCAGACGAACCTGCACGTTCGTGCATCCTCTCCTTTTGTTATCATATGTGAATGGAATGCCCATGAACCCTAAGTCCACAAGTCCGCAAATTTCCATAGTATCTCGGAATGCCACCATTTGGGGTTCCGCTCGAGGGGTGGCTGACAAGTGCTCGTAACCCCACATAGCCTCATTGAAATCTCCCACCACAAGCCACGGTAGGTCGTTAGAGTTGTTCAACCGCAGCAGCTTTTCCCACATAAGATGACGGTTCTCCACCCTCGGCTCTCCATACACACAGGTAAGTCTCCACTGTTCTGCCCCCTCCTTCACTCGCACAAGAGCATCGATAAATCGATCGTCCTTCTCCACCACCTCCACCTCATACGATTCATGCCAGAACAACGCAAGGCCCCCACTCATCCCATTACAATCAACACCAGCAAAACCTTTCAAACCAATACGACCACGTATCCTCTTCATCTTCTCGGCTGTCTGCCTCGTCTCACACAAGAAGATTAGGTTGGGGGAATGCGACTGTGAGATCGTCGCCAGCTCACGAACTGTCCGGGGATTCCCCCCTCCCCGGCAGTTCCAACTTAACAAATTCATTGGCCTCGGCGGCCCTCCATGCCGGAGGCCGCCTCGGACGCCACGTCCATCTCCATACCTTCGATAACCACCCCTTGCTTCCTTCTCTTAACGATCGGCACCCTCCCTGGGGTGGTCGATAGCCCACCATCAGCGCTTTCCAGAGTATTACCCCCTTCTATCATTAGCACCGCACTAGAGACTTTGCCCGGCTGATTTGAACTTACTTGACCTCGGCTACTGGCTGTGCCATCCCCAGCCACCAATCTCTTGCGCACGAGTCTGGGGTCATCTTCCCCCAAATTATGGTCGCGAATCACCAAGGAACTGCTCCCTCGGTGAGCCCCATCGTTCTCCTTGCCATCCGAACGGGCTTCAGCATTTGCCCTACCTCCCATGCCTCCTCTCCCTCCTCTACCTCCCCTCTCAGCATGCCCCGCACCTCCCCTTCCTCTACCTCCAGCCACACCTCCTCCTCCACGTCCCACCCCACTGCCACCCACAGGCCCTTCATTGCTCCAATGTAACCAGTCTCCCCACTCACACTCCTCCTGATCATGAACCCCGTCTCCACATTCTTCAACCACATGTCCCATACAGCCACAAAAATAACAGAAGTCCGGTAGTTTCTCATAGCTAACAAGGTATCTCTTGTGTTCTTTTAGCTTGATAGGAACAAATCTGACCAAAGGCTTGTGGACGTCCACAAAGACTCTAACCCTTAGGAAGCTAGATGGGTTGATCTTCCCCTCATTAACAGCCACTATGAACGGCGGCATGCCCACCTTTTTCGCAACTTTTTCAGCCAGCTCCTTCTTCCTCGTAAGCCCATCGGGTAGGCCTTTGATCCTAGCCCAGAGGGGATATCTATCAAGCACGTACTCTGCAACGTTGGTATAGCCATCATATTCCACAATAACCACCGGATCTCTACGGAACTGCCATGGCCCTCCCTCCATCACCCTCTTCCAATCCCCCAAGCAATGGCACTGGGCCAGAAATAGATTTGGTCCTTTAATGTTGAAGGTTACACCCTGAGCGCACGACCACGCGTTCCTCAGAGAATTAAGCAAGGCCGCATGGCTAAACGGCCGCATCGTATGAACCCTAAACAGGCACAGCCACCGCACCTCCTTGATCAAATCATCAACCTCGCCCGAGAGATCCAGATCCTCCTCCTCCTCCCCGTGGAGTTTCAATCCATCAAACACATCTTCCAGAGGCGTTTCCTGCCCTAGGTCATCCCAGTCTTCTTCAACCTCCTGACGTTCCTCCTCTGCCGCGTCCTCCTTCCTTCCTCCAACCATCTCTGCATCCAAGGACTGGGTGGTAGACGACGAACCTCCTCGGCCTGTCGTCCCATCCGCCTGGTCCGCCATATGCCCTAGCCCCGTCAAGTCCATCTTCGCATCCCCCCCGTCTCCCTGTTGTTTCGGTTCCTCCATGAAGAGCACTCGCTATGTTCCGATCCCTAGGCCTGCAGATCGCCGGTTAAACCCCGACGTCGGCGGTAGGGTTTTTGGGGTGGACTCTGGCGTCGCCGCCAGAGGAAGGGGTAGACTCTAGGGAAACCCTAGAGGAAAAGACGAAATGTACTTCATCCTCTGATGAAGCTAACGCCGATGACATGATGTGTACGAGACTTTTTACAGCAGTACGAAATAGCGACAAGAAAAAAAAAATCTATGCATGCATGAACACGATGGTTAACTTCAACGATGATCGTGGTTTACGGGAATAACCAGGCCGTGCACGCGGCCGGCGGCCAAGACACGGCGCGCAATAATGCAACGAGACGACACGGCGGGCGTCGAGGGTCGTCGGCGACCAGGCACACGGTGGGCGACAGAGAGGTTGGATCCGGAGCAGCGGAGGGGAGTGCATGCAACGGGACAATCGGGGTAGCTGGGACAAATTTGACAATTTTGATCTGTGGATGAAATCATTTCACATAATACTGTTTTTTTTAAAAAAAAATCACTCAGTTGATATTTCTGAGTGGCGCTTGACACGAAAGCATCACACTACACCGTGGAGCGTCTGACTGACAGGCGCTGAACGCCTGGCCAGCATCGCATCTCAGAATGTCTAAAAATTACTAAGTCAATGTGCAGCGCAAAATAATACAACCACTAGTGCAATGCCTAGAGGCTAGGCGCTGCACACTGACTTAGTAATTTTCGGATCACCCGGATGCGACGCTGACTAAACGTGCAGCGTCTGTCAGGCGCTGCACAGTGTAGTATGGCGCCTTCGTGATGGAGGCCACTCAAAAAGGCCAATGAATTTTTTTTTAGAGACAGTTTATTTTGTTAAATGACTTCATCCACAGATCAAAATTGTCAAATTTGCCCCGTAGCGGACGTGCGGCGTGCGGCGTGCGGGTGGAGATGGGAGAAAAGGCGCCATCGCACGCTAACCCTTGGGAAAGGGGAAGATGTTCAGATCAGAGCCGTATCGGAGTTATTTGCACTGCCCGGAGATTCCCTGGAACCTTCCTGGATGGTGCAACCCTGACAAATTACCTCGTGCCCCGGAGCACTTACACACCACGATTAGCCTGGTCAGCGCTCGCGTTAATTGCTGGCATCAGTATTCGGTACGAGTAGTAGTAACAACTATTCTTTCGTTTTTAAAACTACATTAGTGTCAAAAATGTTTTTATATTATGAGACGGAGGGAGTACGCAACAACACCAAACCGCTTGACGCACTCGACCGTAACGTAGCCTACGTCGCCATAGTTGCCGCCGCGTTGAGGGAGAGGGGTGACACGAGCCCGTTAATGGTGGCGAGGGGGGTTACCGTGTCGACGCGTCATCTACGCGGCACGCGAGGCACCTGGTTAGACATTCCTGTTTTTTTTTGCTCAGCTTGCTTTTCTAGCTGTGTGAAAACTTCTTTGAGTAGCACACGCGATCGTGTCAGCTAACTACATGGGCAGGTAATAATGCTTAGGGACACAGCATATTCACTGCACTTCAGGGAGCGGTAGGTACGGGTTAAGGGTTCGTTTTTCCCGGGAAAAACCATGATTATTAATTTTCTCGGAGGAAAGACTTGCTTGCTTACTTGCTTGACTACACGCATGGCCTGGTGACAATTCTTTAGTTAAGGCTATACATAGCTTTCTCAAATTAAAAATAATAATATATATACTAGCTTTCTCAACGGGCTGGGTTGTCGTCTATGTGGTCTTGGCCGGTGGAGGCACCTCTACTCAACCAAGTCAACCTCCGCAACCACCTCAAGAAACCCCCGGAACCAGACGGGCACTCAGGATTGGCACCACGCAGGTCCTCGTCTTCCCGGATGTTACAGTACAGGTGACAAGCGCTTCCTCTTACCTTGGTTCAGCGTTCGCCGCCGGTTTTAGAAAGATTATCATACTCCCGTAAATCAATGGCTCAGTAGATTTAACGTAGATATATAGACGGACAGGGAAACTTTGTAAAGTTTGTAGTGCATGAAATTATGTTGCTTGGATACATATATAAAGTATATATATACAGTCGGGTGGATTATGTAAACTCCTAAAGTCAAATAACGTCGCGATGCATGCATGCTTCCAGTCCAAGGTAAGTAAAAGCACCAAGAGTTTGGATATTACTAGCATAAGGGAGTTCGGATATATAGTACAAGAAAGATCAATATAGCACGGATCCTCGGTCGTTGATCTGTTCCAAGATTTGCGTATCCACTGACGTATAGACATAGTTCGCTTTTCCCTTTTCTGTGTAATGCATTCGTATAGCATGCGGATATGCCAGTTGGTGTGGGTGTCAGAGTAGAGGCATATCTTTGTCCTCGACGCGGCCGGCTGGATGCGGCAACCCGGCCCGCCACTGTAAACCCACGACGCCGACCGCCCCGTCACGCTGAGGGTGGCACTCTACAGTGTCACGCCTCCCACGGAACCCGTGCCCGGTGGACCCGGCAGCCAGCGGGTCCCACCACCGGTTTTAGATGATCACACCAGGGCCCGCGCCCATGTAACATCACCTCTTTATCCCTAAGGGCGATCTACAAGACCAACAGGAGCCCTCCATATAGATGGTCTTTAACCTTAAGATCTCCCCTCACACACTCACATGAGGGGCAAGAAGCAGAGCTAGCTCCTTCTTTCTCCTCCACCGTACAACTCGAGGAGCACCATTGTATCCCTTGCGCATATCATACCATTCCGGCAGGACTAGGGGTGTTACCTCTTCAGAGGGCACCGAACCTGGGTACATATGGTGTCTCACACTTGAGCGCGTCGACCTCGCTTCCGGAGCCCACCGGTGTCCTCACTCAACCCCCCACTTTTTGCCATCTCATTGCATCTTCCGTGATTTTACCACGACAGTTGGCGCCTACAATGGGGATGCTCGCGGCGTCAGCCGGAGTCAAGTTTCGGATGAGGCCCTTCACCGACTTCGGCGAGCGCATTGCGCATGGACTGGTCCCCACGCCTGGCACGGCCCCGGCCGACCCCGTTGGCTACTCCATCATTCCCTTCGGCGCACCGCGCGTCTTCGACGTGGTCATCCCTGATGAGTACCCTAGCAAGGTACATAGCTTCACCGACTCTCCCGTTCCCGTCGACCCCGCTGTCTCTGACGACGCCGCGGATCCGTGGTTGTGCTCACCCCCAGCTCCAGCCGCACTTCCTCGCGAGAGAAGGAGAAGGATGTTGTGGCCAAGGCGGCAGCAGCTCGCGCTAATCAGGTCGCCCCGTTGCGTGCAATGCTGCAGTGCCTCCGCATTCCCATCACAACCGACGCCGATGCGACCTCTCCTTCGGCCCAGTTCGAGGAGGGCCGTCAGCGCCTGCTGGACGAGGCCACGGAGCTCACCGCTATGCAGCGCCGGATGGAGTCCGCCGGCGGGAGTACGACACCGCTTACGACTTCATGCTGGCTACGACCGAGGCCAGCCGGGTTGCCGAGGTGCGGGCCTGCGACGGCTCTATCGGCTGGGCCCACTTGACCCCTGCGACGAGAACGACACCCGCCACCGCATCGAGAAGCTGGCTCGCTCCCTCAAGATGGAGGAAGAGACTGTAGTCGGGTCGTCTTGCTTCGGTCCGCGAATCCGCGACGAGCCCTTCCCCAAAGGGTTTACGCTCCCCGCGACACCCCAAGTACAATGGGACAGCCAAGCCGGAGGACTGGCTCACCGACTACACCACGGCCGTCGGCATCGCCAGTGGCAACAAGCGTGTTGATGTGCGCTACATGCCACTCATGCTCCTGGACTCGGCCTGGATAAGGATGAAAAGTCTGTCGGCCAACAACGTCAACACCTGGCTTGACTTTGTCGAGGCCTTTATGCGCAAGTTCACCGTCATGTACGAGCGGCTCCTCCAGCCCCGTCAGCTCGCCACGTGTGTTCAGGGTCGGATGAGACCGTCCGTGAGTACCTCACCTGGTGGACCGAGCTGCGGAACAATTGTGAGGGTGTCCACGAGGTCCAAGCCATATAGTACTTCATCAACTGGTGTCGGAATGGCACCCTGCTCAAGCACAAGCTCATGCGCTCCGAGCCAACCACTATGGCTTCGCTCATGGCCACGGCGGACAAGTACGCCACGATCGACTCCGCCATAAAGGTCCAGATCTAGGTATACGCATCCAGCAAAGCATTGTCGGCTCCGCCCTCCAACCCTCGGCAGGCTGGCGAGAGCACCCGGTAGCAAACAATAAGAACCGCAAGCGCAAGGGCGAGCAACCGGCACCTCGCTACGACAACTGGCTAGTCACCGCCGAGGAGGAGGAGAAGCCGATGTCAGCGAACCGGCAAGGCCGTCTGGAAGACCATGCTCACCTTCGAGCAGATGCTTGACGCCCCCTGCAAGCATCATGACGGCGCGAAGCCGTCCACGCACACGCTCCGGCAATGCAGCATCACCATGCACCTCATGCGCGGTGACCTCCCGCCGCCTCCTCCTCCTCCTTCGCCAGGTGCGGGGTAGCCGCCTCCTCCGCCGCCTTCGGCAGTCGGCGCCAGGCGCAATGACGCCTTCCCCAAACCGAACGTGTGTTACATATTATTCACTAGTGAGGGCGATGACAAGCACAACAAGCATAAGATCCAACATGAGGTGAATGCTGTCACCCCAGGTTCCCTAGTACATGAACTAGCCCGACTACCTTGTCAGCTCTACCCGAAAGGAGAATGCGGCCGTGATGCTTGCTACTTCTTGAGCTTGCGTTGGTTTTTCCCTTGAAGAGGAAATGGTGATGCAGCAAAGTAGAGATAAGTATTTCCCTCGGTTTTGAGAACCAAGGTATCAATCCAGTAGGAGACAACGCACAAATCACCAATAACTGCACAAACAATCAAACAACTTGCACCCAACGCGATAAAGGGGTTGTCAGTCCCTTCACGGTTACTTACAAAAGTGAGATCTAATAGAGATAGATAAACAAAAGGTAAAATATTTTTGGGTTTTTGGTTTATAGATTGCAAAGTTAAAGATTGCAAAATAGTAGATCGGAAACTAATATTATGGAAAATAGACCTGGGGGCCATATATTTCACTAGAGGCTTCTCTCTTGACGGCAAATATTACGGTGGGTGAACAAATTACTGTCGAGCAATTGATAGAAAGCGCAAAGTTATGACGATATCTAAGGCAATGAATATGTAATATAGGCATCACGTCCGTGTCAAGTAGACCGACTCCTGCCTGCATCTACTACTATTACTCCACACATTGACCGACTCCTGCCTGCATCTAGAGTATTAAGTTCATGAAGAACAGAGTAACGCTTTAAGTAAGATGACATGACGTAGCGGAATTAACTCAATTAGTATGATGAAAACCCCATCTTATTATCCTCGATGGCAATAATACAATACATGCCTCGCTACCCCTTCTATCACTAGGTGAGATCACCGCAAGATTGAACCCAAAGCAATGCACTTCTCCCATTGCAGGAAAAACCAATCTAGTTGGCCAAACCAAACAGATAATTTGAATAGAATTACTAAGATATCAAATCATGCATATAAGAATTCAGAGAAGATTAAAATAATATCCATAGATAAGCTGATCATAAATCCACAATTCATCGGATCTCGACAAACACACAGCGAAAGCAGATTACATCGGATGGATCTCCAATAACATCGAGGAGAACATGTGAAGGAAATATGCCCTAGAGGCAATAATAAAGTTGTTATTTATATTTCCTTATATCATGATAAATGTTTGTTATTCATGCTAGAATTGTATTAACTGGAAACTTAGTAGATGTGTGAATACATAGACAAAACAGAGTGTCCCTAGTATGCCTCTACTTGACTAGCTCGTTGATCAAAGATGGTTATGTTTCCTAACCATAGACATGTGTTGTCATTTGATGAACGAGATCACATCATTAGGAGAATGATGTGATGGACAAGACCCATCCATTAGCTTAGCACTATGATCGTTCAGTTTTACTGCTATTGCTTTCTTCATGACTTATACATGTTCCTATGACTATGAGATTATGCAACTCCCGAATACCGGAGGAACACATTGTGTGCTATCAAACGTCACAACATAACTGGGTGATTATAAAGATGCTCTACAGGTGTCTCCGAAGGTGTTTGTGGTGTTGGCATAGATCAAGAATAGGATTTGTCACTCCGAGTGTTGGAGAGGTATCTCTGGGCCCTCTCGGTAATACACATCGTAATAAGCCTTGCAAGCAAACGACTAATGAGTTGGTCACAAGATGATGTATTACAGAACGAGTAAAGATACTTACCGGTGACGAGATTGAACTAGGTATGATGATATCGATGATCGAATCTTGGGCAAGTAACATATCGATGACAAAGGGAACAACGTATGTTGTTGTGCGGTTTGACCGATAAAGATCTTCGTAGAATATGTAGGAACCAATATGAGCATCCAGGTTCCGCTATTGGTTATTGATCGGAGATGAGTCTCGGTCATGTCTCCATAGTTCTCAAACCCGTAGGGTCCGCACGCTTAGTGTTCGATGACGATTGGTATTATGAGTTTATGTGTTTTGATGTATCGAAGGTAGTTCGGAGTCCCGGATGTGATCACGGACATGACGAGGAGTCTCAAAATGGTCGAGACATAAAGATTGATATATAGCAAGGTTATATTCGGACACCGGAAGGGTTCCGGGGGTCACCGGATAAATACCGGAGTACCAAGGAGTTACCGGACCCCTCGGGGATTAATGGGCCTACATGGGCCTTAGTGGAAACAGAGGGCAGCAAGGGGAGTGTGGGGCGCGGCCCCAAGGTCCGAACCGAATTGGTTTAGGGCAAGGGGGGTCGGCCCCCTCTTTCCTTCTCCTCCTCTCCCTTCCTTCCCCTCTCATACTCCTACTAGGAAAAGGAGGAGTCCTACTCCTAGTGGGAGTAGGACTCCCCCTCTTGGCGCGCCCTCTCCCTGGCCGCACCCTCGTCCCTCCCTCATTTATATACGTGGGGAGGGGGCACCCCATAGACACACAAGTTGATTTGCAAGCCGTATGCGGTGCCCCCCTCCACAGTTACACACATGGGTCATATCATTGTAGTGCTTAGGCGAAGCGCCGGTAACTTCATCATCACCGTCACCACGCCATCATGCTGACAAAACTCTCCCGTGACACTCAACTGGATCAAGAGCTCGTGGGACGTCATCGAGCTGAATGTGTGCTGAACGCGGAGGTGCCGTACATTCGGTGCTTGGATCGGTTGGATCGCGAAGATGTTCGACTACATCAACCGCGTCACTAGATGCTTCCGCTTTCAGTCTACGAGGGTACATAAACACACTCTCCCCGCTCGTTGCTATGCTTCTCCTAGATAGATCTTGCGTGATCATATAATTTTTTTTGAAATACTAAGTTCCCCATTTGTGGTATCAGAGCCAGGTCTATGCGTAGATGATATGCACGAGTAGAACACAATGAGTTGTGGGCGATAATAGTCATACTGCTTACCAGCATGTCATACTTTGATTCGGCGGTATTGTGAGATGAAGCGGCCCGGACCGACATTACGCGTACTTTTACGCAAGACTGGTTTCACTATTACGAGCACTCGTTGCTTAAAGGTGACCGGCGGGTGTCTGTCTCTCTCACTTTAGTTGAATCGAGTGTACCTACGTCCGGTCCATGTGAAGGTTAAAACATCACACTCGACGAAAAATCGTTGTGGTTTTTTATGCGTAGGTAAGAATGGTTCTTGCTAAGCCCGTAATAGCCACGTAAAACTTGCAGCAATAAAGTAGAGGATGTCTAACTTGTTTTTGCAGGGCATGTTGTGATGTGATATGGCCATCACGTGATGGGTTATACGTTATTGTATGAAATGATCATGTTTTGTAAAATTATCGGCAACCGACGGGAGCCTTATGGTTGTCTTTTTTTGTATGAAATGCGAAGGCCATGTAATTGCTTTACTTTATCACTATGAGTTAGTGATAGTAGTAGTAGCAATAGTTGGCGAGACGACCACGACACTATGATGAAGATCATGGTGTCAAGCCGGTGACGATGGAGATCATGACGATGCTTTGGAGATGGAGATCAAAAGCACAAGATGATGATGGCCATATCATGTCACATATTTTGATTGCATGTGATGTTTATCTTATTATGCTTCTTATTTTTCTTAGTACGGCGGTAGCATTATAAGATGACCCCTTACAAAATTTCAAGGTACAAGTGTTCTCCCCGAGTATGCACCGTTGCGACAGTTCGTCGCGCCGAGACACCACGTGATGATCGGGTGTGATAAGCTCTATGTTCAAATACAGCGGGTGTAAGACAGTTTTGCACATGCAGAATACTCGGGTTAAACTTTACGAGCCTAGCATGTACAGACATGGCCTCGGAACACTGGAGACCGAAAGGTCGAGCGTGAATCATATAGTAGATATGATCAACATAAGATGTTCACCATTAAAAACTACTCCATCTCACGTGATGATCGGACATGGTTTAGTTGATATGGATCAAGTGATCATTTAGATGACTTGAGGGATGTCTATCTAGGTGGGAGTTCTTTAGTAATATGAATAATTGAACTTTAATTTATCATGAACTTATTCCTGATAGTATTTGCAAATTATGTTGTAGATCAATAGCTCGCGTTATAGCTCCCCTATGTTTTTGATATGTTCCTAGAGAAAACTAAGTTGAAAGATATTAGTAGCAATGATGCGGACTAGGTCCGTGATCTGCGGATTATCCTCATTGCTACACAGAAGTATTATGTCCTTGATGCACCGCTAGGTGACAAACCTATTGCAAGAGCAGATGCAAACGTTATGACCGTTTGACAAGCTCGGTATGATGACTACTTGATAGTTTAGTGCGCCATGCTTTACGGCTTATAACCGAGGCTTCAAAAATGTTTTGAACACCATGGAGCATATGAGATATTCCAAGAGTTGAAAATAGTATTTTAGACTCATGCCCGTGTCAAGAGGTATGAGACATCTGACAAGTACTTTGCCAACAAGATTGAGGAGAATTGCTCAACCAATGAGCATGTGCTCTGAATGTCTGAGTACTACAATTGCTTGAATCAAGTGGGAGTTAATCTTCCAGATAAAATAGTGATTGACAGAGTTTTCTAGTCACTATCACCAAGTTACTAGAACTTCATGATGAACTATAATATGGAAGGGATGACGAAAACGATTCCCGAGCACTTCGTGATGCTGAAATCAACGAAGGTAGAAATCAAGAAAGAGCATCAATTATTGATGGTTAATAAGACCACTAGCTTCAAGAAAAGAGCAAGGGGAAGAAAGGGAACTTCAAGAAGAATGGCAAGCAAGTTGTCACTTCCGTGAAGAAGCCCAAAGTTGGACCTAAGCCTGAAACTGAGTGCTTCTAACTGCAAAGGAAATGGTCACTGGAAGCGGAAGTTCCTCGAATATTTGGTGGATAAGAAGGATCGTGAAGTGAACAAAGGTATACTTGATATACATATTGATAATGTGTACCTCACTAGTGTTCATAGTAGCCCGTGGGTATTTGATACTTGTTCGGTTGCTAAGATTGGTAACTCAAAACAGGAGTTACAGAATAAACGGAGACTAGTTGAGTGTGAGGTGATGATGTGTGTTGGAAGAAGTTCTAATATTGATATGATCATCATCGCGCACTCCTTGTACTTTCGGGATTAGTGTTAAACCTAAATAAATGTTATTTGGTGTTTGCGTTGAGCATGAACAAGATTGGATCGTGTTTATTGCAATACGGTTATTCATTTAAGTGAGAGAATAATTGTTATTCTGTTTACATGAATAAAACCTTCTGTGGCCATACGCCCAAGGTGAATGGTTTATTGAATCTCGATCGTAGTAAATACACATATTCATAATATTGAAGCCAAAAGATGCAGAGTTGATAATTATAGTGCAACTACAACATACTTGTGGCACTGCCGTTTAGGTTATATTGGTGTAAAGCGCATGAAGAAACTCCATGCTAATGGACTTTTGGAATCACTTGATGCTTGCGAACCATGCCTCATGGGAAAGATGACTAAAACTCCGTTCTCTAGAACAATGGAGCGAGCAAGTGACTTATTGGAAATAATACATACCGATGTATGCAGACCAATGAGTGTTGAGGCTCATGGCGGGCATCGTTATTTTCTGACCTTCACAGATGATTTGAGCTGATATGGGTATATCTACTTGATGAAGCACAAGTCTGAAACATTTGAAAAGTTCAAAGAATTTCAGAGTGAAGTAGAGAATCATCGTAACAAGAAAATAAAGTTTCTATGATATGATCGCAGAGGTGAATATTTGAATTATGAGTTTGGTCTTCATTTGAAACAATGTGGAATAGTTTCACAACTCACGCCACCTGGAACACCACAGCGTAATGGTGTGTCCGAACATCGTAATCGTACTTTATTAGATATGGTGTGATCTATGATGTCTCTTACTGATTTACCACTATTGTTTTGGGGTTATGCATTAGAGACGGTTGCATTCACGTTAAATAGGGCACCATTTAAATTCGTCGAGACGAGACCGTATGAACTGTGGTTTGGCAAGAAACCAAAGTTGTCGTTTCTTAAAATTTGGGGCTGCGATGCTTATGTGAAAAAGCTTCAACCTCATAAGCTCGAACCCAAGTCGGAGAAATGTGTCTTCGTAGGATACCCTAAGGAAACTGTTGGGTACACCTTCTATCACAAATCCAAATGCAAAAATATTCGTTGCTAAGAATGGATCCTTTCTAGAGAAGGAGTTTCTCTCGAAAGAAGTAAGTGGGAGGAAAGTGGAACTTGATGAGGTAATTGTAACTTCTCCCGAATTGGGAAGTAGTACATCACAGAAACTAGTTCTAGTGATTCCAACACCAATCAGCGAGGAAGCTAATGAAGATGATCATGAAACTTTAGATCAATTTACTACTGAACCTCGCAGGTGTAGCGACCACGATCCGAATGGATCGAAGTCTCTGTGTTTCAATGTCATCCCTGGACCGGTAATGCTGACACACACAGTACTTGAAGGATTTATAACAGAGTGGCAATCACACACTTATTACATCGAATGTCTCCAAAGAGAACTTATTACAAAAGTCTATGGCATAAGACCATCTAACAAAATAACAGCAGAAGGCTTGGAAGATAAGTGAGTCCATCAACTCCAACGGCATAGCTGAGTGCATGAGAAACGACCTAGAACGTCTTACTCCTCGTCTGAAAAGTCTGCAATGTGATATGTTGCTGCCCGAAACGGGTCAGCACATGGAATATGCTGGCAAGATAACACAAAAGATGCAAGTAACTGAAATAAAGGCTACACTATATGCATATTTGGCCGGTGGAGGCTCTAAGGTTAATTTTTTGCATAAAGCCAATTTTCCCTACAACAAAGGAATCAATTTTAATTTAACTACCATGGTAGTTGAAACATCATTGAGAAGGTACCTCAAACTCAATCCCAAATTAAAGTAATCATTAACCCAACAAATTTAACTTTAGAGTGATGAGATCAACCAATAATTCAAGTACCAGATACTCAAAATTGTCCATAACCGGGGACACGGCTAATGATGATCAATTTGTACACGCTGCAAAGGTGTGTGCACTTTTCCCCACAAGACTCGATCTCCTCCGTTGGATTTCTCGCACTACATGGTGTTTGAGAAACGGATGACCAAGACACAGTCTTTCGGAAGCATTTACACTTTACCCCGGGTGGACCCGTATACCTACTTTCCCTTACATCTGCTAGTCCACCACTGAAAGAGCTCACACAACTTACTCATACTATGCCAGAGCCCATAATGGCATTGTGGCTACACACGGAAGTTTCTAGCATGAATAGTTTTATGATCCCTTTGAGCCTGGGTGGCATTCCATAGGACAATCACATGGTACCCCGAGAATTCCTAGGACAACACTTGATTCTCCAGGTGCCTTGCAACCAATCCACCCAGATGTGCATTCAAGTAGCCACCTTAAGTTGAACCATTAATTAACAACTCACATCTGTCATGGATTTCACTCAAACCCAAACCACGTCTACGACCATAGCATGGCAACCTAAGCAAACATAGAAGTAACTCCCAAGGGTTTGAAAGTAATGGAGGTAATAGGTTCTACCTAAATCTACTTCCCAGTCCCAAAAATTAAGAGATCCTACTCATGCAATGTGTGAGGGTTTGATCTAATGCATAAAAATTGGGTAATAAAATGTATGATCAAAGTGTTACTTGCCTTGTTGACGATTCGCAAAACCTAGAGACTCGTAGTAGCACGCTTCACAGTCCGGGTATTCTATCGCAAGCAAACAATAACATACATAATAAAACAAGCAATGATGCACAAAAAAATCCAAAAGAGAAGATCTAACCAGAAAGTTCAACTTAAGAACTCCGGTTTGCAAAAACAATCAAATCGAAAGAAGCAACGAAACTCAAACTGCGAAAGAAACGAGATTCGTTTACTAGTTCGATCTAAAGTCGAATTTTACAGTAGCCAAAACTTTGTTTAAGTTGGTTAAACGGAAGAGGGCATCGAGACGAAGATCTGGGATTTTGAATCACCTGATTCCGACTCTCGAGCGAAAATAAAAATGAAAAACAAGATCAGGGCAGAAATCGTGATCGAAAATAATCGCGGATAAATACCCCGAAAAGAAAACTGACGAACATGCTAATGAACGAACGTTCGCTGTCTGCGGCTAACGGGCGAACAATGTTCGTTAAAACGAACATACGGACGAACGTCCGCTAAATAACTAAATCGAAAAAACCCGATCGGTTAACCAAAAAGATACGGCGACGGCGGCGAGAAGACGGCGGCGACGGCTACCTCGAAGAGCGGGGCGGCGGCGGTGACTCCGGCGGCGGCGGCGGGTGGCTCCGGCGGCGGCGCGGCTTAGGGCAGGGGCGGGCGGCTGGGCTGCGGGGCTCCGGGCTGGCGCTTATAAAGGCCCGACTAGGAGAGTCCTAGCCTGTTACGGCCCAGAGTCGGTTTCTCTTTTTTTTAAACAACTCCTAGTGTACGAAAACAAATAAAATAAATACTAAACGGACTCCAAAAATCCGGAAATAAATTTTCACCGTCCTCTAATAAAATTTAAGACAAAGTGAACATTTTTCCTGGACCTAAATGCAATTTTGAAAAACGCGAATTTTTCCTATGCAAATAAAATCACAAATAAATACGAATAAATAACAAAAGTGATTTTAATATTTTTCTTCCAATATTTCTGTTATTTTGGAGAAGTCATATTATCTCCGCTCATATATTTTATTTAGAAATATTTTTAGGAGAGAAAAATAATTAAAACCAACGCTATCCTCGTACCGGTATTCGAGTAAACTCAAATACAAAACGGTCGAATTCCCAACTCTCTCCATAGGTCCTTGAGTTGGTTATAATTTTCGAGGATCTCCACGAACAAAATGCAAAGAAGTATGCAATGCAGTATGACCTGTGTATAACATTCCAAATTGAAAATTTGGGATGTTACAAACCTACCCCCCTTAGAATGAATCTCGCCCTCGAGATTCGACTTGGCTAGAGAACAGGTATGGGTGGTCCTTGCGTAGACCATCTTCTCGTTCCCAAGTGGCTTGTTCCTCGGTGTGGTGACTCCACTGAACTTTGCAAAACTTGATAACCTTATTGCGGGTGACTCTGCTTGAAAATTTGAGAATCTAAACATGCTTCTCCTCATAAGTCAGATCACTATCCAACTGAATCCCTTCCAGGGGTACTGTGTCTCTAAGTGGAATATCGGCCCTCTCTGCATGGCACTTCTTAAGCTGCGAAACGTGAAACACGTCGTGCACTCCTGACAATTCTTCGGGTAACTCCAACTTATAGGCAACCTCTCCCATGCGTTCCAAAACACGGTAAGGTCCCACAAATCTCGGGGCTAGCTTTCCCCTAACTCCGAAATGTTTAACTCCTCGCAGAGGCGATACTCTGATACGTCCAAAACGTATCTATAATTTCTGCTTGCTCCATGCCTCTTTTGGGTGATATTGCTATGATATTTATACACTTCCATACACTTTTGATCATATTTGGACTAACCTATTAACTCAGTGCACCCGAGTGCTAGTTTCTGTTTTCTGCTGTTTTTGTATTTCAGGTTTTCCCGTCACGTAAACTGCCAGAAAAATCCCGGAAAAATTATATAAAAGATCAGCGTTCCAGAAGCTTCCCGGCAGCCAAAGTAGAGCCGGAGGGGGGCCACCAGGGCTCCAGGCGCCCTGGTGGCGCGGCCCCCCTCCTGGCCGCGCCGGGGGGCGCTTGGGCCCCCCAGGCCTCCGCTGATGCCCCCCTTTGGCATATATTTAACACGCGTCCCGAAACCCTCGAGACGGGAACCCTTTTTCGCGATCTCATCTCTGTTCCGCCGCCACCGCGCTTCCAAGATCGAGAGCACCAGGAGAACTCTTCTCGGCACCCTGCCGGAGGGGAGGATCACCACCGGGAGCCTCTCCACCACCATGGACGCCTCCCGGATGAGTTGTGAGTAGTCTCCCTTGGACCATGGGTCCATGACCAGTAGCTATGTGATGTTCTCCTCCCCTTCTTGTGCTTCACTAATTAGACCTCGTGAGCTGCCCTACATGATCGAGGCACATATGTAATCCTTATGCTGTTGCTATGATGAGTTTGCTGGGATCCGATGGATTGTGAGATTATGTTCAGATTGTGTCTGAGTAATATATTTGATTTACCTCTTTTATATTTATGTTCGTAAGTAATTCTTGCATGTTCTCCGTTGCTATTTATTGCTTTGGCCAAGTAGTAGGTAGTGACTCCAAGAGGGAATGTTATGCTTGATTGTGGGTTCATTCCCCTCGATGACTAGCTTGAGTGACAGAAACATGAGTCTAGGGGATGTGCTGTTGCCACAAGGGGGAAAACAACGGTGCTTGTGCCCGCGGGTGCAAGGATTGTTTACTTTACGCAAAGTTCTTTTAATGCAGTTGTTTGTTGCTTTGAGTTTACACTATGGGTGGGACTCGCAACTTAATACCAGCGAGATGTTCTGGATAGATATCTCAAGGTGGATGATTAGTAGTAGATGCAGATGGATTTTGGTCTACTTGCCTTGGTGTACCGCCCATGCTTTGAACCTCTACCTTTCTTGCAACATAGTTAGCATTGGTTTGCGCACATAATTCTGTCAATTGCCCAGCTGTAATTCGTTTACCTCACATAGCTGTTTTATCGTGTTTTGGGAGAGAGACATCACTAGTGAACATCATGGGACCCCGGTCCATATTACCATCACTGATCACATCCGCTATTTACTTTCTGCTTTTACTTATTATTTGCAGCAATACCTATCACTATTATCACTTGCGTTTGATCCTTTGTAAACGACAAGGCCGGAGGGATTGACAACCTCTCTGTACTCGTTGGGAGCAAAGTTATTTGTATCTGTGTGCAGGTCCACGTTGATTGCTAATATCTGGCGCCGTTAGCAGTTGACACCTTCTTGTTGAAACTGGGAGTCTCAGGGGAAATCGATCCTTGGTATCTTTGCCAAGGGAAAACTTCCGCTACACTGCATCTCAAACCTTCCACTTGGGGTAACCAACGAGGGGCGAGAAGCCATCATACTCTCAGGTATGCCCTGTCTCCGATTTCATAAGCTATCTCCTTGCGCTTCGAATCTGCATAACTCTTCTGTCTGGACTGAGCTACCATCAGTCTATCCCGAATCAGCCTAACCTTCTCTTCAGATTCTTTGATCAAGTCTAGTCCAAACAACTATCGGTCTCCAACTTCATCCCACATTAACGACGTTCGGCATCTTCTTCCGTACAACGCTTCGAACGATGCCATGTTCAAACTGGCCTGGTAACTGTTGTTGTACGAGAATTCAGTGTAGGGCAAATTATCATCCCAACTAGATCCATAATCTAGCGCACAGGCTCTCATCATGTCCTCCAGAATCTGGTTGACTCTCTCGGTCTGTCCATCTGTCTGTGGGTGAAACGCTGTACTAAATTCCAGCGTTGTTCCCAAAGTTTGGTGGAGCTGATGCCAAAACTTTGAGGTGAACTATGTTCCTCTATCTGATACAATCATGGTCCTCGGAACTCCGTGCATACATACGATCTTGGTCATGTATATCTTGGCCAACTTCGCACTGGTGTATGTGGTTTTCACGGGGATAAAGTGGGCTACTTTGGTCAAGCGATCCACTACTACCCAGATCGAATCATAACCTGCTTTGGTCCTGGGCAATCAGGTGATAAAATCCATGCCAAGCTTCTCCCACTTCCATTCGGATATCGACATAGGCTGTAGCAATCATGCTGGCTTCTGATGCTCTGCCTTTACTCTCTGGCATACATCACATACGGCTACATACTCGGCAATATCCTTCTTCATTCCCGTCCACCAGAAACGTTCTTTCAAATCCAAATACATCTTGGTGTTTCCGGGGTGTATCGAGTATGGCGAATCATGTGCTTCCTGCAGTATCAACTTCTTGATCTCCGGGTCGTTGGGCACATAGATTCGATCCTCAAACCACAAGGTGTCGTGCTCATCCTCATGAAATCCTTTGGCTTTTCCTTCACTCATCCTCTTATTTATCTCGGCAATCTCTCTGTCCTCCTTCTGGGCTTCACGTATTTTTCCCAGCAATGTTGACTGAACCTCCAAATTTGCGCCAAAACCTCTAGGAACTATCTCCAAACGAAGCTCCCTGAGATCTTCTGCTATCTCCTGAGGCAATCCCCCTTTTACTAAGGTATTTGCATAACTCTTCCGGCTCAGAGCGTCTGCAACAACATTGGCCTTTCCTGGGTGATAGTGCAGCTTCATATCATAATCCTTTATAAGCTCCAACCATCTCCTATGTCTGAGGTTCAGCTCCTTCTGAGTGAAAATATACTTCAAACTCTTGTGATCCGTGTATACATCACAACGATTTCCAATAAGGAAATGTCTCCAAGTTTTGAGTGCATGCACTACAGCTGCTAACTCCAGATCGTGCGTCGCATAATTCAACTCGTGCGGCCGCAGTTGACGTGATGCATAAGAAACAACTCTTCCATCCTGCATAAGTACTCCTCCAAGTCCTAAGCGTGAAGCATCACAGTACACTTGGAAATCCTTGCGTATATCTGGCAATATCAGCATTGGGGCTGTCATCAACCGTTTCTTCAACTCCTGGAAACTTTCTTCGCACTCTTCAGTCCAATCGAACGTTGTCTCCTTCTTCAACAATGTCGTCATTGGCTTAGCAATCTTGGAGAAATTTTCTATGAATCTTCGGCAGTATCCCGTGAGTCCAAGAAGGCTGCGGATCTCTCCAACTGAAGTGGGTGCCAACCATTAAGTGACTGCCTGCACTTTGAAGGGGTCCACTACTATACCCTCTCCTGATATAACATGCCCTAGGAATCCAACTTCCTTCAACCAAAACTCATATTTGCTAAACTTGGCATACAACTGATGTTCTCTGAGCTTCTCCAGTACCAAACGCAAATGCTCCGCGTGTTCCTCCTCATTCTTCGAGTACACCAAAATATCATCAATGAATACCACGACAAACTTATCCAAGAACTCCATGAACACCTTGTTCATCATACTCATGAAATAGGCAGGGGCGTTAGTCAATCCAAATGACATAACCGTATACTCATATAGCCCGTACCTTGTGGTGAAGGCTGTCTTAGGTATATCCTTCTCTCGGATCTTCAATTGGTGGTATCCCGATCGTAGGTCTATCTTGGAGAATACTTTCGCTCCATGGAGTTGGTCGAACAAATCATTGATCATCGGCAGCGGGTACTTATTCTTAATCATCACTTCATTCAATGCACGATAATCAATGACCATTCTTATAGATCCATCCTTCTTCTCGACCAACAGCACTGGGGCTCCCCAAGGTGATGAACTCCGACGTATAAATCCTTTCTCCAATAACTCCTTAATCTGCTTCTTGATCTCCTCCAGATCATTCGCTGGCATGCGATAGGGTCTCTTTGATATTGGTCCGGTGCCAGGCAACAACTCAATCAAAAACTCAATATCCCTATCCGGCGGCATGCCTGGTATCTCCTCTGGAAACACATCCGGGTAATCCTTTACTACCGGCACTTCCTCCTGAACAACTCCCGTGAGAGAATGTACTTGTGTCCGTATAGGCGAATGCCTAGATACATACTTAATCCTTTTTCCCTCCGACCTCCGAGGTGGTAAGCAAAATAGACTTGCTGGCACAATCGATGTTCCCTCCATACATCGATAGCCAATCCATACCTAATATCACATCCAATCCTTGTGACTCCAAAACTATTAGGTCTGAGGGGAAAACATGTCGTCCAATGGTCAATGGCATCTGAAAACACCCTTGTTTTGCCACATATTCCGCTCCGGGTGAACTTACTAACATGGGGGCCATAAGGACTCGGGTGGGCAACTAATGTCAATTTACGAATCCCCTTGAAATGTACGAATGCAATACACCAGTATCGAAAAGAACTACTGCGGTAAATGACTTAACCAAAAACTTACCAATCACCGCATCTGGTTGTTCTTCAACTTCCTCCACGGTCACGTGGTTCACTTGTCCTTTGTTGAACAGGTTGGGCTTCTTCCCGGCGCTTTCATTGCCGTTCCCATTCTTAGCTTCGGGGCAGTCCGTGGCATAGTGTCCATTCTTCCCGCACTTGAAACAGGTGATGTGGCTGAAATCCTTCTTGGCGGGTATGGATGGAGTAGAGCGATTCTGATTATTGTTTACTCCATTCCCATTCCTATTCTTGGAGCCATTGTGGTTGTGGGAACTGCCTCCAGTGTGGGTGTGGCTTCCATGGTTATGGGTGTATCCTCCCGAATTCGGAGTGAATCGGGGCTTCTGCTGGGCTCCAGAATTATTCCTTCCTTGTCCATACTTCCTCTTGTGGCTCTCAATCTGCTGCTGCTTCGCTTCAATCATAAGAGATTTATCTACCAACTCCTGGTAGTTGTTGAAAGTTGCCACCATCAACTGTACGCTCATCTCATCATTCAACCCTTCCATAAATCTCTCCTGCTTAGCGGCATCTGTGGCCACATCATCTGGGGCATAATGAGATAGCGTACTAAACTCATCTACGTACCGAGCCACAGTACGATTTCCTTGGCGCAAGTTGCGAAACTCCCGCTTCTTCATGCTCATAGCTCCAATCGAGACATGGGCAGTACGGAAAGCTTTCTGAAACTGCTCCCAAGTGACATTGGCTATAGGAAAGGTGGCTGTGTAATTCTCCCACCATGTTGCGGCTGGTCCAAACAACTAGTGTGCGGCAAATCGCACCTTCTCAGCATCTGAGCAATTGGCGGTGGTCAAATCCCTTCCAATCTTGCGCAGCCAGTCATCAGCAACGATTGGTTCAATGCTGCTAGCAAACAACGGTGGTTGCAACCTTAAGAAACGTGTCAGGTTGTCCACGGGTGGTGGTGGTGGAGGGTTGTTGTTTTTTTTCTGGTTGTTCTGAGTGTTTTGGACAAGAAGTTGCATCAAAGTGTTCTGCTGCTGGATCAACTGAGTGAGCTCAGGGGGAAACTCAAATCCGGGCTCACGTCTCGGAGGCATCTGATGGGTGTAGAGGGAAGAGATTAGAATAGAGTTGTGGTCTAGGGGAAAATCACTACCCATATGCACATGAGACAAACACAATCATATCACCCCAATCAATTTCAAGCAAGGTCTTACAAGATCTAACTAACGTTACAAAAGTGCTCTAAAACTACTTTGTGGTGGTGGGGGGGGGGGGGAACTATTAGTCATAGGGTGATCATCTAGAAATTTTGATCGGCGGAAGATTCCATGATGTCCGCTCTAGCTTCATCTTCATAGTCTTCGTCATCACTATCATCGGGGTCTGAATCCGTGTCGTTGATGATGATGTAATCTTCAGAACGAATCTCCTTGGGTTCTTCTTCCTCTTCTTCTCCTCCTGGTGCTGGATCTCCCATGAATACTCCTAGCTTCCTAGTCAAATCATCATTCTTCTCCACTAGTATTAACATCTCCTCCTCGTATCCGTCACGAGTAGACTTGAGTTCTTCTTCTAGCTCCAAGTTCCTGGTTAGTGCCTTCTTCAAATCTATCATCCCTGCACACATCTGGTGCTCCTGTCGTCGAATGTGCTGGTTTAACTCCTGGATGAACGCTGCAATGAACCTGTCCTTCCGGGTACTGATCATGTCCCATCGCTCATCTCGGCGTCCACAAATCTGGTAGATAGTGTCCTTCAGTTCATGCTTGTAGACTTCTCCGATCCTTCCCATAGTGATGTGGGCTGCCATACTCTTTCCTAGGCTCCAGGTTGGTGCATCAAAAGAAAATTCTATTAGCTCAGTGAATGGTGCGAAGGTTCTCCCGGGAATTTGAACTTGGATGCTCCATCGCTCCTCTTCTGGTAAAGTGGCGGTGTAGGTCCCGGTAAAGCTTGGTATTCCTATGTTCAGGTACCTAGTGACTTCCTTCAAGTGTCGTCCAAACGGTGTGTCTTCATCTGGTTGAGTGAACTTGTTCCTTGGGTCCACCATCCTAAAGAAGTAGAAAATGGAGAGAAGTCAGAAATGAGTAGAGAAGAGTGACCTAGGGTTTATCTTAGTGGTCGTGTCCTACAGTCAGCGTGTGCTCTGATACCATCTTGTAGCGACCACGATCCGAATGGACCAAAGTCTCTGTGTTTCAGTGTCATCCCTGGATCGGTAATACTGACACACACAGTACTTGAAGGATTTATAACAAAGTGGCAATCACACACTTATTACATCGAATGTCTCCAAAGAGAACTTATTACAAAAGTCTATGGCATAAGGCCATCTAACAAAATAACAACGGAAGGCTTGGAAGATAAGTGAGTCCATCAACTCCAACGGCATAGCTGAGTGCATGACAAACGACCTAGAACGTCTTACTCGTCTGAAAAGTCTGCAACGTGATATGTTGCAGCCCGAAACGGGTCAGCACATGGAATATGCTGGCAAGATAACACAGAAGATGCAAGTAACTGAAATAAAGGCTACACTATATGCATATTTGGCTGGTGGAGGCTCTAAGGTTAAAGTTTTTGCGTAAAGCCAATTTTTCCCTACAACAAAGGAATAAATTTTAATTTAACTACCATGGTAGTTGAAACATCATTGAGATGGTACCTCCAACTCAATCCCAAATTAAAGTAATCATTAACCCAACAAATTTAACGTTCGAGTGATGAGATCAACCAATAATTCAAGTACCAGATAGTCAAAATTGTCCATAACCGGGGACACGGCTAATCATGATCAGTTTGTACACTCTGCAGAGGTTTGTGCACTTTTCCCCACACGACTCGATCTCCTCTGTTGGATTTCTCGCACTGCATGGTGTTTGAGAAACGGATGACCGAGACACAGTCTTTCGGAAGCATTTACTCTTTACCCCGGGTGGTCCCGTACACCTACTTTCCCCTACATCTGCTAATCCACCACTGAAAGAGCTCACACAACTTACTCATACTATGCCAGAGCCCATAATGGCATTGTGGCTGCACACGAAAGTTTCTAGCATGAATAGTTTTATGATCCCTTTGAGCCTGGGTGGCATTCCATAGGACAATCACACGGTACCCCGGGATTTCCTAGGACAACACTCGATTCTCAAGGTGCCCTGCAACCAATCCACCCAGATGTGTATTCAAGTAGCCACCTTAAGTTGAACCATTAATTAACAACTCCCATCTATCATGGATTTCACTCAAATCCAAACCACGTCTATGAGCATAGCATGGCAACCTAAGCAAACGTAGAAGAAACTCCCAAGGGTTTGAAAGTAATGCAGGTAATAGGTTCTACCTTAATCTACTTCCCAGTCCCAAAAATTAAGAGATCCTACTCATGCAATGTGTTAGGGTTTGATCTAATGCATAAAAACTGGGTAATAAAAGGTATGATCAAAGTGTTACTTGCCTTGCTGACGATTCGCAAAACCTAGAGATTTGTAGTAGCACGCTTCACAGTCCGGGTATTCTATCGCAAGCAAACAATAACATACATAAGCAAAAAAGCAATGATGCACAAACAAAACTCCAAAAGATAAGATCTAACCAGAAAGTTCAACTTAAGAACTCCCGTTTGCACAAAGAATCAAATCGAAAGAAGCAACGAAACTCAAACTGCGAAAGAAACGAGATTCGTTTGCTAGTTCGATCTAAAGTCAAATTTTACAGTAGACAAAACTTTGTTCAAGTTGGTTAAATGGAAAGAGGGCGTCGATACGAAGATCTGGGATTTTGAATCACCTGATTCCGACTCTCGAGCGAAAAGAAAACCGAAAAACAAGATCAGGGCAGAAATCACGATCGAAAATAATCGGGGATAAATACCCCGAAAAGTAAACTGACGAACAGGCTAATGAACGAATGGTCGCTGTCTGCTGCTAACGGGCGAACAACCTTCGTTAAAACGAACGTATGGACGAACGTCTGCTAAATAACTAAATCGAAAAAACCAATCTAACCTAAAAAAACGGATCTAGGTTTTCTCGAAAGAAAACCCGATCGGTTAACCGAAAAGAACCGGCGGCGGCGGCTACCTCAAAGGGCAGGGCGGCGGCGACTCCGGCGGCGGCGGCGGGTGGCTTCGGCGCTGCGCGGCAGCGAGGTGCGGCGGCGGCTTAGGGCAGGGGCGGGCGGCTGGGCTACGGGGCTCCGGGCTGGCGCTTATAAAGGCCCGGCTAGGAGAGTCCTAGCCGGTTACGACCCAGAGTCGGTTTCTCTTTTTTTTAAACGAGTCCTGGCGTACGAAAACAAACAAAAGAAATAATAAACGAACTCCAAAAATCCCGAAATAAATTTCAGCATCCTCTAATAAAATTTAGGACAAAGTGAACATTTTTCCCGGACCTAAATGCAATTTTGAAAAACTCGAATTTTTCCTATGCAAATAAAATCACAAATAAGTACGAATAAATACCAAAAGTGATTTTAATATTTTTCCTCCAATATTTATGTTATTTTGGAGAAGTCATATTATCTCCGCTCATATATTTTATTTAGAAATATTTTTAGGAGAGAAAAATAATTAAAACCAACGCTATCCTCGTACCGGTATTCGAGTAAACTCAAATACAAAACGGTCCAATTCCCAACTCTCTCCGTAGGTCCTTGAGTTGCTTAGAATTTTCGAGGATCTCCACGAACAAAATGCAAAGAAGTATGCAATGCAGTATGACCTATGTATAACATTCCAAATTGAAAATTTGGGATGTTACAGTAGGTCAACCAGAGTACGTTCCGCACCATAGTGATACGGTAACCCTGTTCTAGAAGTCATATTACTAGACCATGATGAACCTACGAAATATGAGGAAGCGATGATGAGCCCAGATTCCGCAAAATGGCTTGAGGCCATGAAATCTAAGATGTGATCCATGTATGAGAACAAAGTGTGGACTTTGGTTGACTTGCCCGATGATCGGCAAGCTATTGAAAATAAATTGATTTTTAAGAGGAAGACTGACGCCGATGGTAATGTTACTGTCTACAAAGCTCAACTTGTTGCAAAAGGTTTTCGACAAGTTCAAGGTGTTGACTACAATGAGATTTTCTCACTCGTAGCGATGCTTAAGTCTATCCGAATCATGTTAGCAATTGCCACATTTTATGAAATCTGGCAAATGGATAACAAAACTGCATTCCTTAATAGATTTATTAAAGAAGAGCTGTATATGATGCAATCAGAAGGTTTTGTCTATCCTAAAGTTGCTAACAAAGTGTGCAAGCTCCAGCGATCCATGTATGGACTGGTGCATGCATCTCGGAGTTGGAATATACGCTTTGATAAGATGATCAAAGCATATGGTTTTATACAGACTTTTGGAGAAGCCTGTATTTACAAGAACGCGAGTGGGAGCACTGCGGCCTTTCTGATAAGTATATGTGAATGACATATTATTGATCGGAAATGATGTAGAATGTTCCGGAAAGCATAAAGGATTGTTTAAAATAGTTTTCAATAAAAGACCTCGGTGAAGCTGCTTACATATTGGGCACCAAGATCTATAGAGACAGACTAAGACGCTTGATAAGATTTTCAATGAGTACATACCTTAATAAGATTTTGAAGAAGTTCAAAATAGATCCGTCAAAGGAGTTCTTGCCTGAGTTGTAAGGTATGAAGTTGAGTAAGACTCAAAACCCGACCACGGCAGAAGAAAGAGAAAGAATGATAGTCATTCCCTATGCCTCAGCCATAGTTTCTATAAAGTATGCCATGCTGTGTACCAAACCTATTGTGTATGTTGCCATGAGTTTGGCAAGGAGGTACAAAAGTGATCCAGGAGTAGATCAATGGACAACGGTCAAAATTATCCTTAGTTACTGGATGACTAAGGAAATGTTTCTCGATTATGGAGGTGATAAAGAGTTCGTCATAAAGAGTTACGCTGATGCAAGCTCTGACACTAATCCAGATGACTCTAAGTATCAATCTGGATACGTATTGAAAGTGGGAGCAATTAGCTAGAGTAGCTCCATGCAGAGCATTGTAGACATAGAAATTTGCGAAATACATACGGATCTGAATGTAACAGACCCGCTGACTAAACTTCTCTCACGGAGCAAAACATGATCACATCTTAGTACTCTTTGAGTTTTAATCACATGGCGATGTGAACTAGATTATTGACTCTAGTAAACCCTTTGGGTGTTGGTCACATGGCGATATGAACTGTGGGTGTTATTCACATAACGATGTGAACTATCGGTATTAAATCACATGGCGATGTGAACTAGATTATTGACTCTAGTGCAAGTGGGAGACTGAAGGAAATATGCCCTAGATGCAATAATAAAGTTGTTATTTATATTTCCTTATATCACGATAAATGTTTATTATTCATGCTAGAATTGTATTAACCGGAAACTTAGTACATGTGTGAATACATAGACAAAACAAACTATCCCTAGTATGCCTCTACTTGACTAGCTCGTTGATCAAAGATGGTTATGTTTCCTAACCATAGACATGTGTTGTCATTTGATGAATGGGATAACATCATTAGGAGAATAATGTGATGGACAAGACCCATCTGTTAGCTTAACACTATGATCGTTTAGTTTTACAGCTATTGCTTTCTTCATGACTTATACATGTTCTTATGACTATGAGATTATGCAACTCCCGAATTCCGAAGGAACACCTTGTGTGCTATCAAAGGTCACAAAGTAACTGGGTGATTATAAAGATGCTCTACAGGTGTCTCCGAAGGTGTTTGTGGTCTTGGCATAGATCAAGAATGTGATTTGTCACTCCGAGTGTCGGAGAGGTATCTCTGGGCCCTCTCGGTAATACACATCGTAATAAGCCTTGCAAGCAAACGACTAATGAGTTGGTCACGAGATGCTGTATTACGGAACGAGTAAAGAGACTTACCGGTGATGAGATTGAACTAGGTATGATGATACCGACGATCGAATCTCAGGCAAGTAACATACCGATGACAAAGGGATCAACGTATGTTGTTGTGCGGTTTGACCGATAAAGATCTTCGTAGAATATGTAGGAACCAATATGAGCATCCAGGTTCCGCTATTGGTTATTGACCGGAGATGTTTCTCGGTCATGTCTACATAGTTCTCGAACCCGTAGGGTCTGCACGCTTAACGTTCGATGACGATTGGTATTATGAGTTTATGTCTTTTGATGTACCGAAGGTAGTTCAGAGTCTCGGATGTGATCACGGATATGACGAGGAGTCTCGAAATGGTCGAGACATAAAGATTGATATATTGTAAGGTTATATTCGGACACCGGAAAGGTTTCGGGGTTCACCGGATAAATACCGGAGTACCGGGGAGTTACCGGAACCCCCCGGAGGATTAATGGGCCTACATGGGCCTTAGTGGAAATAGATGGCAGCAAGGGGAGTGTGGGGTGCGCCCCCCAAGGCCCACACCGAATTGGTTTAGGGCAAGGGGGGCCGACCCCCTATTTTCTTCTCCTCCTCTCCCTTCCTCCCCCTCTCCTACTCCTACTAGGAAAAGGAGGAGTCCTACTCCTAGTGGGAGTAGGACTCCCCCTCTTGGCGCGCCCTCTCCCTGGCCGCACCCTCCTCCATCCCTCCTTTATATACGTGGGGAGGGGGCACCCCATAGACACACAAGTTGATTTGCAAGCCGTGTGCGGTGCCGCCTCCATAGTTACACACCTCGGTCATATCGTTGCAGTGCTTAGGCGAAGCCATGCGCCGGTAACTTCATCATCAGCATCACCACACCATCGTGATGACAAAACTCTCCCGTGACGCTCAACTGGATCAAGAGCTGGTGGGACGTCATCGAGCTGAACGTGTGGTGAACGCAGAGGTGCCGTACGTTCGGTGCTTGGATCGGTTGGATAGCGAAGACATTCGACTACATCAACCGCATCACTAGACGCTTCCGCTTTCGGTCTACGAGGGTACGTAGACACACTCTCCCCACTCGTTGCTATACTTCTCTTGGATAGATCTTGCGTGATTGTAGGATTTTTTTTTGAAATACTACGTTCCCCAACAATATGGTATTGAGAATCAAAGAGAGCGAAGAAGCCATCTAGCTACTAAATATGGACCCGTAGGTCTGTGGTAAACTACTCACGCTTCATCGGTGTAGTGACCCGACCCAAATGGATCGAAGTCTCTGTGCTTAAGTGTCATCCCTGGATCGGTATGCTGACACACACAGTAGTTGATGAATTATAACAGAGTTCAATCACACACTTTATTACAGCGAGGTCCTCAAAAGAGTATTTATTACAATAATATGGCCAAAGGCCATCTGGATAAAATAACTGTGGAAGCATCAAAAGTAAAATGAGTCCATCAACTCCACGACAAACTGAGTGCAGAACAACGACCTATCGCACCTTTACTCCTCGTCGGAAAACTCTGCAACATGAGACGTTGCAGCCCTGTAGGTCAGCACATGGAATATGCTGGCAATTTCACACCATAGAATAATAATAATGAAAAATACTATCTCTATATGCAAATTTAGCTGGTGCAGGCTCTAAGTTTAATTTTTGCATAAAGCCAATTTTACCCTACAACAAAGGAATAAATTTTTATTTACTACAAAATTAAAATGCCATTATTGAGAAGGTTCCTCCAACTCAAACCAAAATTCCCATGTTATTAGTAACCCAATAATTTCATTAAATATAGTGATGAGATCAATCAATAATTCACTTCTAGATACTCAAGTTGTCCATAACCGGGGACACGGCTAATCAAGATTAGTTTGTACACTCTGCAGAGGTTTGCGCACTTTTCCTCACAAGACTCGACCACCTCCATGATCGGAAGATCGAGACATAGTCTTTCTGAAGTATTTCCTCCAAACCCTGGGTAGACCGGTACACCTACTTTCCCCTACATCAGCTAGTCTACCACGGAAAGAGGTCACACAACTTACTCAACTATGCCAGAGCCCATAATGGCTTATGGCTGCACACGGAAGTTTCTAGGCATGAAATATCTTATGATCCCTTTGAGCCTGGGTGGCGGACCTAGGGTAATCACACGGGTACTCCGGGATTCCCCTTGGTCAGGCACTGGTTTCTCCAGGTGCCCCAAACAATCCACCCAGATGTGTATTAAAGTTGCCACCTTATGTTGTCCCAAAATTATTATCTCTCGCAACTTGCATGCATCACACATACCAATCCCCGTCTACGAGCGTGGCTAAGCAATATATGATATAACGAATATTCCCGGGGTGATCAAAGGTCATAGGTTCCTACCAAATGAACTACATAGCATAACCACATGTTCCCAATCCTACTCATGCAATCTTTGAGGGTGAAACTAATGCATAGTAAAAACTGGGTATTTAAACTTATGATCAAAGTGTGAACTTGCCTTGCTGACGTTCGTTGAACTCTAAAGATTCGTAGTAGCAAGCTTCGCACTCCGGATGATCTAGCGTAAGCAAGCAATAACACACATAAGCATACAAGCAAAGAATCAAAAAGAAAACGAATAAAAGACTTCGAAAAACTCCAAAAACACCTAAATAAAGTTTCTGTACAGAACGTAATTTTTACCACAACAAAAATAAATGGTTTTGGTTTTAACAGAAAGTACATGTCACAAGCTTCGATTAGCAAAAAGAATCGCCCAAAACGGAGTTACGAAACTCAAGTTATGGCCTAACGAAGTTTGAATTCAGATCTGCTTGAATTCAAATTTTAAAATTTTCAAAAATATATTTCGTTTGGTTCTCTGGATAGAGGATATTTCTACGAAACCGTAGGAAAAAGAATCAACTAAATCGGATCTATAGATTAAAAGATATACTAGAAATAAGAATTAGTATAGAATCTGAGATTGAAAAATTACTGGAAAAATAGAAGAAAAGGAATTCAACCAGATGCCATGTGGCGATCTCTGATTGGCTGAGGTGTTTGCTGCGGCTAAAAGAAAAAAATAAATAAAACAGAACCGAAGGCCGGTTCGATCAACTGAAGAAAACCGATCTAACTCAACAAACGTTTTTTTTACTGAACTAACGAACACAAGTTCGTTCACGTACAGAGAAGTACGTGAGCTGGGGGCAGCTCGGGCGTGACGGTGGCGGCGACTCAGGCGGTCGTGGGCGGCGGCAGAGGTGTCTAGGAGATGTGATGGAGAGTGGCTCGTCCGGTGGTGGAGTCAGTGAAGATCGGAGGCGACGAACGGCGACTGAACGAAGCGGAGAAACTTGGTGCTCTGGGTGCTCCGGTGAAGACAACGAGGTTGGTGCAGTGGCTGTAGATGGAGAGAGATCACAAAACCTTGTCAAAAGGGTAGTAGGGATCTAGAGAAGTCGGAAAATAAAAGGATAAGGCACGGGACGGCTCACCGGCTTCGCAATCTGACAATGAACTGCGGCTTCTGAGGCGAGATTGGAATGTTGAGTGCATCGTCTAGAGGTGGTTTTGGCGAGGGATTTTCGTATGAATCAGTCGAGGAGGGTCGTGGCTATTTATAGGACATCTTCCTTGGACGTGAAACGGGCTGGAGTTAAGATTGCCAAGAATTGGAAACGAAGGGGCTTCGGGAGCACGAACCATTAAGTTTCTGTTCGTCCGTTCATGGGAGGAAGAAGAAAAGGAAAATGAAAAAAAAATGCGGGGCCCAGGCGCCAGGGAAAAGAGAGAGCACGTTACGTGAGGGAGAGGGAACGAACGAGCGAACGGGAAATGTACGTACGGCGCTGAGGCGAACGACACTTTTTTTTTACAGAGAGAGATCACGTGAGAAAGGGAGGAGCGAGGGCAAAACGGCCTCGGGCGCTCGCCTGGCTGGCTGGGCGATTGGCCTGCCTAGGCCATGGCCTTGCTGGCGGCTGGCCGGGCCGACTGGCTTGGCCTCGTGGCGGCCTGTTTTTTTAATTAGACACAGGAAAAAAATTAAGAGATAAGTTAAAAATATTTTTATATAGGACATATATATATCAAAAAATTCAGAAAAATAAATCCTACAAGATGAACTATTTTTCAGAGGCTAAATAAAAACTTTATAAAAAACATTTTTCTAAAAAAATCCAAATGAAACTCAAATTTTAATTCAAAGCTTTTGGCATTGTTTTCTTCTGACTTTTTGGAGTGTCATGTTAGCTCCTCTCATACTTTTGAACAAGTATTTGTCAGGGATTTTTGAAATAAATTTCAATTGCCAAAGTCAGATAAAACTCAAATGCCTCTGAAATTTCCAAATGACACTCAAATAAAAAAATGCATAGATGCTTAGCTAATAATTGTAAAACATTCCAAATTGAAAATTTGGGATGTTACAAACCTACCCCCCTTAAGATGAATCTCGCCCTCGAGATTTGGGTTGGCTAGCAAAATGGTGTGGATGATCCTGTCGAAGATCTTCTTCGCGTTCCTAGGTGGCTTCTTCCTCAGTATGATGACTCCACTGAACCTTGCAAAATTTGATGACCTTGCTGCGGGTAACCCTGCTTGCAGTCTCGAGAATCTTGACAGGCTTCTCCTCATAAGTCAGATCATTGTCCAACTGTATGGCTTCTAGTGGCACTGTGTCTCTCAAAGGAATATCGGCCATCTCTGCATGGCACTTCTTCAACTGGGAAACATGAAACACATTATGAACTCCAGACAAGGCTTCGGGTAATTCCAACTTGTAGGCAACTTCACCCATGCGTTCCAAAATTCTGTATGGCCCCACAAATCGTGGTGCTAGTTTGCCTTTAACTCCAAACCGTTTAACTCCTCGAAGTGGAGACACACGAAGATATGCTCTATCTCCGGCTTCATAAGTTACTTCCTTGCGTTTAGTATCGGCATAACTCTTCTGTCTGGATTGGGCTATCTTATGTCTGTCACGGATCAATTTGACTTTCTCCTCTGAATCTTTGATAAGGTCGGGACCAAATAATTTGCGGTCTCCAACTCCATCCCACATCAACGGTGTCCTGCACCTCTTTCCGTACAAAGCTTCGAAAGGGGCCATCTTCAAACTAGCTTGATGGCTGTTGTTATATGAGAATTCTGCGTATGGCAAATTATCATCCCAACTAGATCCATAATCTAGCGCACAAGCTCTCAACATGTCCTCCAGAATCTGATTAACTCTCTTGGTCTGCCCATCTGTGTGCGGATGAAAGGCTGTACTGAACTCTAGCCTGGTACCCAAAGTTTCGTGTAACTGATGCCAAAACTTTGACGTAAATTGTGTTCCTCTATCTGATACGATGGTCCTCGGAACTCCATGCAGACATACGATCCTTGTCATATATATCTTGGCCAACTTAGCACTTGTATATGTGGTTTTCACGGGGACGAAGTGAGCTACCATGGTCAAGCGATCAACTACTACCCAAATAGAATCATAGCCTTATCGGGTCCTGGGTAATCCTGTAAGGAAGTCCATGCCAAGCTTGTCCCACTTCCAATCCGGTATCGGCAAAGGCTGAAGTAATCCTGCTGGTTTCTGGTGCTCTGCCTTAACCCTTTGACATGCGTCACATACTGCGACATACTCAGCAATATCCTTCTTCATACCTGTCCACCAGAAACTTTCCTTCAAGTCCAAATACATCTTGATGTTTCCTGGGTGTATCGAATAAGGCGAATCATGAGACTCCTGAAGAATCAACTTCTTGAGCTCTGTGTCATTTGGCACATAAATACGCTGCTCAAACCATAAGGTTCCGTGTTCATCCTCACGAAATCCTTCTGCCTTTCCTTGGTTCATCCTTTCCTTTATTTCCGCAATACCTTTGTCTGACTTCTGGGCTTCTCGGATCTTTCCCAACAAGGTGGATTGAATTTCCATTGCGGTAACAAAACCTCGTGGTACTATCTCCAATCGGAGATCTCTGAGATCATCAATTAACTCTTGAGGTAATCCTCCTGCTGTGAGGGTATTGACATAACTCTTGCGGCTCAATGCATCTGCCACAACATTTGCCGTTCCTGGGTGATAGTGCAATTTCATGTCATAATCTTTTATGAGCTCCAACCATCTTCTCTGCCTGAGGTTCAACTCCTTCTGCGTGAAGATGTATTTCAAACTCTTGTGATCCGTGTAAACATCACAATGATTTCCAATAAGAAAATGTCTCCAAGTCTTGAGTGCATGCACTACGGCTGCTAACTCCAAATCATGTGTGGCATAATTCCGCTCATGAGGTCGAAGCTGACGTGAGGCATATGAAGCAACTCTTCCTTCTTGCATAAGAACACCTCCAAGTCCCAGACGAGAAGCGTCGTAATATACCTGAAAATCCTTGCATATATTCGGAAGAATTAGCACTGGGGCTGTGACCAAACGTGTCTTCAATTCCTGAAAACTAGCCTCACATTCCTCGGTCCAATTAAACTTGGTGTCTTTCTTCAATAACTCGGTCATGGGCTTTGCGATCTTGGAGAAATTCTCAATAAATCTTCGGTAATATCCTGCAAGTCCAAGGAAACTGCGAATCTCTCCGACTGAGGTGGGTGCCTTCCATTCGGTGACGGCTTCAACTTTCGAAGGGTCCACTACTATTCCTTCCCCTGAAATAACATGTCCGAGGAATCCAACTTCCTTCAACCAGAATTCACACTTGCTGAACTTTGCATATAACTGATGTTCCCTGAGCTTCTCAAGAACCAAGCGCAAATGTTCCTTGTGTTCTTCTTCATTCTTCGAGTAAATCAATATGTCATCAATGAATACCACAACAAACTTATCCAAGAACTCCATGACTACCTTATTCATCATACTCATAAAATAGGCAGGGGCATTAGTCAAACCAAAAGACATGACCGTATACTCATAAAGCCCATATCTCATGGTAAAGGCTGTCTTGGGTATATCCTGTTCTCGAATCTTCAGCTGGTGATATCCAGATCGAAGATCGATCTTTGAGAAAACTTTTGCTCCTTGTAGCTGGTCAAACAAATCATTGATCATAGGAAGAGGGTACTTGTTTTTGATCGTCACCTCATTCAATGCACGGTAATCCACAACCATTCTCAAGGATCCATCCTTCTTCTCAACTAGAAGCACTGGGGCTCCCCAAGGTGATGAACTCGGTCGAATATAACCTTTCTCCAATAATTCCTTAATCTGCTTCTTAATTTCCTCCAAATCATTTGCGGGCATCCGGTACGGTCTCTTGGATATTGGTCCAGTGCCTGGTAACAATTCAATCAAAAACTCTATGTCCCGTTCTGGTGGCATGCCTGGTAGTTCCTCCCGAAAAACATCGGGATAATCCTTCACAACTGGTACTTCTTCTTGAACAACTCCTGAAAGAGAATTCACTTGAGTCCTCCTTGGCGTATGCCTCGACACGTACTTGATCCGTTTCCCCTCTGGGGTGGTGAGGAGAATCGACTTACTGGCACAATCAATATTCCCTTCATACTTGGATAGCCAGTCCATCCCTAGAATTATGTCCAATCGTTGTGATTCTAGGATGATAAGGTCTGTGGGGAAAACGTGTCTCCCTATGGTCAATGGCAACTGAAAACATCCCCGACTAGCCATATTCTCTGCTCCTGGGGAACTCACTAACATTGGTGTTTTAAGGGCTACGGTCGGCAACTTAAACTTATCCACAAACCCCCTTGATATGAATGAATGCGATGCACCAGTGTCAAAAAGAACAAGGGCTCTAAATGAATTAATCAAGAACTTACCAACAACGGCGTCAGGCTGGTCATAAACTTCCTCCACATTGACATGGTTCACCTGACCTCTGGTAAAAGGATTTGGCTTCTTTCCAGAGCTTCCATTGCCATTCCCGTTCTTCGCCTCGGGACATTCGGTAGCGTAGTGTCTGGTCTTCCCGCACTTGAAACAGGTAATGTGGCTCAGATCCTTCTTTGTCGGTGTAGCGGGGTTGGAGTGATGCTGATTGTTGTTTCCTCCGTTTCCATTGCCATTCCGATGACCATTATGGTTGTGTTCATTCCCTCCATGATGTCAATGTCCTCCATGGTTATGGTGAGTGTGTCCACCATACTTGCGGGATCCTGATCCATTATTTCCCGAGTACGGGGTATAGCGGGGCTTCTGCTGAACTCCAGAGTTGTACTTTCCCTGTCCGTACTTCCTCTTTCGATTTTCCACCTGCTGCTGCTTGCCTTCCAGAATGAGAGCCTTGTCAACCAACTCTTGATAATTGTTAAAGGTAGCCACGGTCAACTGAAGTCCTAGATCATTGTTTAGTCCCTCCAGAAATTTCTCCTGCTTAGCGGCATCATCAGCCACGTCTCCGGGAGCATACCTGGATAACTTGCTGAATTCCTCCACATAATAACCAACAGAACGATTACCCTGGCGTAAGTTACGGAACTCACGCTTCTTCAGACTCATAGCTCCGGCTGAAACATGTGCGGTACGGAACGCCTGCTGGAACTGATCCCAAGTCACATTTGCTATGGGGAATGTGGTGGTGTAATTCTCCCACCACGAAGCTGCTGGTCCATCCAATTGATGTGCGGCAAAGCACACCTTCTCTGTGTCAGTACATCCTGCGGTAGTCAGCTCCCTTCCGATCTTGCGAAGCCAGTCATCTGCGACGATTGCCTCCGTGCTGCTAGAGAACACTGGTGGGTTCTACCTCAGGAAACAGGTAAGGTTGTCGACCGGGGGTGGTGGCGGTGGGTTGTTGTTGTTGTTGTTGTTCTGGTTCTGATTCTAGATGAGTAGCTGCATGAGGGCATTCTGGTTCTGGATCAACTGGGTAAGTTCCGGCGGAAATTCCGGGTCACGTCTCGGAGGCATCTGTTCGGTTTAGAGTGGATGAGAAATTAGAATAGAATAAGGGCCTAATGAGAGAAATCACTACCCATATGCTTATGATAGCAATAAAACTTCAAATCAAGCAATTCACACAAATCACACCACACAAGCAATACCTACAGGTAAGGTCATATCCACAAAAGATATGATCTCTTCATACTACCGCAATCATTCGTTGGACTCCATTTGGTAGTGATGGTCTGAACTAAATCTTCTCAAATCAAAGTTAATTCTAACTTCTTCTTCTTCTTCGTCAATAATGTCTTCATAGGTCTTGGTCTCATCGACTGAGCAACTTGGTGATGGGGTTCAACAACTATTGAGTTGAAGTAGAGAAGAGATAGAAATGAATAAAGAAGTGTATAGACCAACGGATATATAAGGAAGTCGTAAAATAAGTTTTCTTCCTATGGCTTTCCATTTCCTAGTGGTCGTGTCCTACATTCAGCGTGTGCTCTGATACCATCTTGTAGCGACCCGACCCAAATGGATCGAAGTCTCTGTGCTTAAGTGTCATCCCTGGATCGGTATGTTGACACACACAGTACTCGATGAATTATAACAGAGTTCAATCACACACTTTATTACATCGAGGTCCTCAAAAGAGTATTTATTACAATAATATGGCCAAAGGCCATCTGGATAAAATAACTGCGGAAGCATCAAAAGTAAAATGAGTCCATCAACTCCACGGCAAACTGAGTACAGAACAACGACCTATCGCACCTTTACTCCTCGTCGGAAAACTCTGCAACATGAGACGTTGCAGCCGTGTAGGTCAGCACATGGAATATGCTGGCAATTTCACACCATAGAATAATAATAATGAAAAAGACTATCTCTATATGCAAATTTAGCTGGTGGAGGCTCTAGTTTTAATTTTTGCATAAATATAATTTTACCCTACAACAAAGGAATAAATTTTTAACCCAAATTTTCAATTTGCAATTTTTAACAATTATTAGCTAAGCATCTATGCATTTTTTTATTTGAGTGTCATTTGGAAATTTCAGAGGCATTTGAGTTTTATCTGACTTTGGCAATTGAAATTTATTTCAAAAATCCCTGACAAATACTTGTTCAAAAGTATGAGAGGAGCTAACATGACACTCCAAAAAGTCAGAAGAAAAGAATGCCAAAAGCTTTGAATTCAAATTTGAGTTTCATTTGGATTTTTTTAGAAAAATGTTTTTATAAAGTTTTTATTTAGCCTCTAAAAAATAGTTCATCTTGTAGGATTTATTTTTCTGAATTTTTTGATATATATATGTCCTATATAAAAATATTTTTAATTTATCTCTTAATTTTTTTTCTGTGTCTAATAAAAAAAAACAGGCCGCCACGAGGCCAAGCCAGTCGGCCCGGCCAGCCGCCAGCAAGGCCATGGCCCAGGCAGGCCAATCGCCCAGCCAGCCAGGCGAGCGCCCGAGGCCGTTTTGCCCTCGCTCCTCCCTTTCTCACGTGATCTCTCTCTGTAAAAAAAGAAGAAGTGTCGTTCGCCTCAGCGCCGTACGTACGTTTCCCGTTCGCTCGTTCGTTCCCTCTCCCTCACGTAACGTGCTCTCTCTCTTCCCTGGCGCCTGGGCCCCGCATTTTTTTTCTTTTTCCTTTTCTTCTTCCTCCCACGAACGGACGAACAGAAACTTAATGGTTCGTGCTCCCGAAGCCCCTTCGTTTCCAATTCTTGGCAATCTTAACTCCAGCCCGTTTCACGTCCAAGGAAGATGTCCTATAAATAGCCATGGCCCTCTTCGACCGATTCAGACAAAAATCCCTCGCGAAAACCACCTCTAGACGATGCACTCAACATTCCAATCTCGCCTCAGAAGCCGCAGTTCATCGTCAGATTCCGACGCCGGTGAGCCGTCCCGTGCCTTATCCTTTTATTTTCCGACTTCTCTAGATCCCTACTACCGTTTTGACAAGGTTTTGTGATCTCTCTCCATCTACAGCCACTTCACCAACCTCGTTGTCTTCACCGGAGCACCCGGAGCACCAAGTTTCTCCGCTTCGTTCCGTCGCCGTTCGTCGCCTCCGATCTTCACTGACTCCACCACTGGACGAGCCACTCTCCACCACATCTCCTAGACACCTGTGCCGCCGCCCACGACCGCCGGAGCCGCCGCCACCGTCACGCCCGAGCTGCCCCCAGCTCACATACTTCTCTGTACGTGAACGAACTTGTGTTCGTTAGTTCAGTAAAAAAACCATTTGTTGAGTTAGATCGGTTTTCTCCAGTTGATCGAACCGGCCTTCGGTTCTGTTTTATTTATTTTTTTCTTTTAGCCGCAGCAAACACCTCAGCCAATCAGAGATCGCCACATGGCATCTGGTTGAATTCCTTTTCTTCTATTTTTCCAGTAATTTTTCAATCTCAGATTCTATACTAATTCTTATTTCTAGTATATCTTTTAATCTATAGATCCGATTTAGTTGATTCTTTTTCCTACGGTTTCGTAGAAATATCCTCTATCCAGAGAACCAAACGAAATATATTTTTGAAAATTTTAAAATTTGAATTCAAGCAGATCTGAATTCAAACTTCGTTAGGCCATAACTTGAGTTTCGTAACTCTGTTTTGGGCGATTCTTTTGGCTAATCGAAGCTTGTGACATGTACTTTCTGTTAAAACCAAAACCATTTATTTTTGTTGCGGTAAAAATTACGTTCTATACAGAAACTTTATTTTGGTGTTTTTGGAGTTTTTCGAAGTCTTTTATTCGTTTTCTTTTTGATTCTTTGCTTGTATGCACTTGGTAAAATTAACATTGATGATTTGGTTAAGGATTGAGGACCATCTTAACTGGCTTTGCAAAATGGTTAATGACAGTAGCCTGGCAGCTCATAAAAATCCTCGAATTTGGAGCCTGGCAGCTCGTAAAAAGCCTCGACTACATGGTCTTATTTGCCCAAAAAATTATTTTTTATTTTTTATAAATTTTTTTATCTTCAAGGTCATTGGTGTCCATCCAAGTCCATTGATTCAGGGAGTGGATGACTATAAAGTTGCCACTACCCCTGCGTTTACAGAGCTTTAGTCTGGGTTACAAACACCAGTACTAACCACAGTTAAACTGGAGTTCATCATAGCCCGGTTCGGTTTCTTAATGAACCGGCAAATAATCAAGGGAGTCATCAACACTTACACGTTGGATCATTATCGTTGCCTACCGGATTAAGGTTCATCGTGACACACTTAATCACATGTATGATACATACTTCATATTTTATACACAGTTCAAGTTATAAACTTAGACCATGTGTTTTGGGCATTATGACCCATCCGGCGATAAACCGCCAGGACACTTTAAACATTGTTTTATGCAGAAGCAGGTGTAATAAACCATCAAAGGTATTATAAGCAAGACGTAATTCAGAAGTTGCCAACTGAAGTAATCTCATGCAAAGGATAGTATGTGACAACATAAAGTATTTTAGCTATCCTATTACAAGGCGCTGGAGGGCCCAAAAGAATATCAGTTTTTTCCAAGTACTGGGACATAAAAGTTAAGCCGGCACCGGTTTAAGACTCTGCGTCAGCCTGATGCGATGGTTGAGGATCAGCTTGCTCCGGTTCTTCGACAGTCTCTTCCAGCTGCTGGAAGTCAGTAGTGGTCCAGTCAATCTTGGTCAGCACTCGGAAATAAACTTCATCATTTATGAGGTCTGACAGATCAATGTCAGGAGGAAAAGTGTGCTTATGAACGGGCGGAATAAGATTTTCAATCTCATAAGACGGACGCTCTTCCCACACGTTCTCAGCATCATATCCCGGATGATATCTAGACAGATCAGCCTCGTCAGCTAGTTTTCTAGCCAGAGGCCGCATATCCTTGGTTAAGGCACGTAAGTCATTGCTGGAAAAGGCTGATCCGTCTTCCTTCATACTTGGGTATTCGTTCATCGCCTTGGCCGGATCAAAATCAGGCACCCAAGCTTTCGCTCGAGTTAAAGCCATCAGAGAACCCGCCCTTGCAAATGACTTCTTCACCTCCACGAGGCGGGCAGGCAGAATAGACAGCTTTTCCAAAGTACCCTTGATTGTGGTGGGAGCCGGTTTGTTATGCGAGATAGCACAGATAGCCCTCTGAGCGCCGGAATATAACTGCTCCACCAGAGTATATGTGGCCTTCAGTTTCTTTTGCATGTCATCGCCAAGATGAGGAATGCGTCGTCCTGCATTCAAAAGTATAAGTTAAACCAGAACGATACATGATTGCAATGTTCAGGGTTATGTTAATAGTACTTACCAAAGATGGCAGTCGTCATGGCATTTATCTGCTGCTTCAATCTGGATAATTCCTGTGTCACTGGATTAAGAGCAGCCTCTGCATCTGTGGCTCTCTTCTCCAAGGCAGCCTTCTCAGTATCCCAATCTAACAGCTCTTGTTCAAAGTCTTTCTTCAGTTTTCTATGTTTGCTAAAGCAACTCTCAGCTCCTCTTTGACTTTGAGAGCAGCAGTTTCTTGGAACTTCAAGGTATCCCGGAGCTCGGTCACTTCAGAGGTCTTCCGATTTAAGTCAGCCTGCCAAAAGGAAAGTACATTATATATTTCTCAGACAAGTCCCAAGCACATAACAAGTTATACACTTGGCACTTGGGGGCTAATGTGTATTTGCAGTTAAACAGACCCTTTTTCAGACAAGTCCCAAGCACATAACAAATTATATGCTTGACACTTAAGGGCTAATGTGACATTATTCAGAACAAAATTCAAGTTGAAGTCCCGGTTCATCCTACAGGAATAAACTGGCCCTTGGGGACTACACATGTGCAAAACAAACTGTACTGGATCTACTAAAGTCCCGGTTCACCCTAAAGGGCTAAACCGGCACTTGGGGGCTACGATGGCGGAATGATAAAGTTACAAGATGCAAGCAGAAATAGAGGACAAGTCAAAGGCAGAGAGGTTACCTCATAGCGCTCCTTCATCAAATTTAGCAATCCAGCTTCATGATCACGGCTGGTAAATAGCCGGAATGGAGTTCTTGGGCGCTGAGCTGAGCGTAGCTGGACAAATCAGTACTCCACTTGCCTTTGTCCTTGTTGAGAACTTCATCCTTGGCAGTATGCTTGGACAAAGCGACAGGTTCACTAGGAGCAGCAAAGTCAGTCCCAGTGATTTCAACATCTCCAGTTGAAGCAGCCGTTTGCTTGGTGGGACTAGCAGGAGTAGGGCTAGCTCGGGCAGTACTGGCCGGTTCAAGGTCATGGTCCATTGGATCGCTCCCTGATCAACAAAAACTTCATGATCCATGAGAGGAGGATCATCATGCGGAATATCAGCATTGTCTTCAGAAGGTTCATCAAGTTCAGGATTTTCTGCTGGTCCAGGAGTTGTATTATCGACTGTCGGTTTACTCAATTTGACCTTTTTGCTAGGCTTGGGTTTACAGCGAAAGATAAAGATAATAAAAATCAGAAGAGTCAAGACAAAAGTTAAACCGGACAAAGTGAAAATCAGCTTACCCAGGAATAGTCTTGAGGGGAGGAATCTGAGTGGCTGTTGATTCACCAGAAGTTGAATGAGGAGTTTCCTGATAATTCGAGTCAGACGGATTAAGGGGTTGTCGAATAAGACCTGCTTTGGGGTAAAGAGCATCTGGAGTAAGTAAAACCTCGGAACGACGCCTCCGAGCTGGAGTGTGCGGTAATCTAGTGGATTCAATAGCGTGATCGCTATTACGAGTGGTGCGGCGAGCTTCATGTTGCTGTTTCTTCAAAAGAAAGTTTGGATCCAAATAAGCGAAAGGATGAGAAAACTATACTTTCTGGCTTGTCCGACGAATTTTTTGTGATCGCAGCGGTTCTGAACCGGAAGAAAGAGTAATTACCTCAACATCGTCCGCTTTACTGCCTTCGGCGTGTTGATGGGCCTCGAACCCCTCGTTGGTTACCCCAAGTGGAAGGTGTAAGATGCAGTATTGTAGAAGTGTTTTCCCTTAGCAAAGATGCCAAGGATCGAATCCCCAGAGACTCCTAGGTTCAACAAGTAGGTGTCAATTGCTACGGCGCCAGATTAGTAGCAATCAACGTGGACCTGCACACAGATACAAATAACTTTGCTCCCAACGAGTACAGAGAGGTTGTCAATCCCTCCGGCCTTGTAGTTCACAAAGGGTTAAAAGCAATATGATAGTAGTGATAGATAGTGTTTTGCAATAGTAAGTAAATAGCGAAAAAGTAAATAGCGGGTGTGATCAATGATGGTAATATGGACCGGAGTCTCATGATGTTCACTAGTGATGTCTCTCTCCCAAAAGACGATAAAACAGCTATGTGAGGTAAACGAATTACAGCTGGGCAATTGACAGGACCACGAACGCAAACCAATGCTGACTACATTGCAAGAAAGGTTGAGGTTCAAAGCATGGGCGGTACGCCAAAGTAAGTAGACCGAAATCCATCAATATCTACTACTAATCATCCACCTTGAGATATCTATCCAGAACATCTCGCTTGTATTAAGTTGCGAGTCCCACCCATAGTGTAAACTCTATGCAACAGACAACTGCATTAAAAGAACTTTGCGTAAAGTAAACAATCCTTGCACCCGCGGGCACAAGCACCGTTGTTTTCCCCCTTGTGGCAACAGCACATCCCCTAGACTCGTGTTTCTGTCACTCAAGCTAGTCATCGAGGGGCATGAACCCACAATCGAGCATAACGTTCCCTCTTGGAGTCACTACCTATTACTCGGCCAAAGCAATAAATAACAACGGAGAACATTCAAGAATTACTTATGAACTAAAATATAAAAGAGGTGAATCAAATATATTACTCAAGATCAATCTGAACATAATCTCATAATCCATCGGATCCCAGCAAACTCAACATAGCAACAGCATAAGGATTACATAGGTGCCTCGATCATGTAGGGCAGCTCACGAGGACTAATTAGTGAAGCACAAGAACGGGAGCAGAACATCACATAGCTACTGGTCATGGACTCATGGTCCAAGGGAGACTACTCACGAGTCATCCGGGAGGCGTCCATGGTGGTGGAGAAGCTCCCGGTGGTGATCCTCCCCTCCGGCAGGGTACCGGGAAGAGGTCTCCTGGTGCTCCCGATCTTGGAAGCGGCGGCGGCGGCGGAACAGAGATGGGATCGCGAAAAGAGTTCCCGTTCTGAGGGTTACGGAGGACCCTTTAAATATATGCCAAAGTAGGGCACCGGGGGAGCTTCGGGGGGCCCAGGCGCCCCCCCCCCGGC
>LR738712.1:595085687-595115167 GCA_902687465.1 Secale cereale
CGCGCCGCCAGGGCGCCTGGAGCCCTGGTGGCCCCCCCAGGCTGCCCTTCGGACGCAGTGTTGTTTCCGGAACACTGATTTTTTATATAATTTTTCTGGATTTTTCTGGGCAGTTCTCGAAATGTGAAAACCTGAAATACAAAAACAGCCGAAAACAGAAACTGGCACTGGGGTGCACTGGATTAGTAAGTTAGTCCAAATATGATCAAAAGTGTATGGAAGTGTATGAATATCATAGCAATATCACCCAAAAGTGGCATGGAGCAAGCAGAAATTATAGATACGTTTTGGACATATCAACATCCCCAAGCTTAATTCCTGCTCGTCCTCGAGTAGGTAAATGATAGCAAGAATAATTTTTGTGGTGACATGCTATTAACCATATAGGACTTTTTCATAGTCATATGACAAAAGCTTACTGAGACAATGATTCTAAAGTAATTAAGTTGCCTCAAGAGAAAATCACAAATGACTGAAAGTTTTACAACATGAAACTGAAACATCAAAAAGATTTGCAATGAACATGATGTGCAAATATGATAAAGTGATATCTAGCTTGCCCCCTTTAGTGATGCAAAACATAAATGCAGGGGCACCTTCAAGGTTTAAGTGATGACTAGATACAATCATTTCAGAATAAACGATATCACAATCATGCAAAAGACAATGCTACTTTGGGACAATGCACATTACACTCAGAATGACAATCATGCTCTCAGTAGTTGGTGCTTCAACATAAAGGTAAAAGAATGGTTATGTGCTAGAGCTTTTTATTTGAAAACATGGAAACAATTGTGTCAACGGTAGTAGTACTTCATATGTGTCATGCATAAAACATCCTATAAGTTGCAAGCCACATGCATCGAATACCAATAGTGCTCGCACCTTGTCCTAATTAGCTTGGATTTCCATGGGTTATCATTGCATTACATATGTTTCAACCAAGTGTCACAATGGGGTACCTCTATGCCACCTGTACAAAGGTCCAAGGAGATAAATCGCATTTGATTTCTCATTTTTGATAGATCTCAACTTGAGGACGTCCATACCGGGACAACATAGAAAATAGATGATGGACTCCTCTTTAATGCATAAGCATATTCTCATAAGAGATTGAGGATTAAGGTCCAAGTTAAAACTTCCACCATGATACATGGCTTTGGTTGGCGGCCCAATGTTCTTCTCTAACAATATGCATATTCATTCAACCCACGGTAAATCACCCTTACTTCAGACAAGACGAACATGCATAGCAACTCACATGATATTCAACAAAAGTGTGACAGTTGATGGCGTCCCCAAAAATATGGTTACCGCTCAGCGAGCAACTTATAAGAAATAAGATACATAAGCAACATATCTTTACCACAATAGTTTTTAGGCTACTTTCCCATGAGCTATGTATTGCATGGTTAGTTTGCTTAGTACAGGTGGAGGTTAGCAAAAAGATTAGGAGCGACCAACTAAGAGAGCAATGACGATCATAATCATGCAGAGCGACAAAGCAATATTGAATCAGGCATGGAAGTTATATCGCTACTCAGAAATAAAAGATCATCAAGGCTTGACAGACTTTTCTTTACAGTCTTGAATATGCGTGAGCATACGCCAAGTCAATCAAAATAAATTCTCGAAGGAAGATATTACTAAACCATACCATATCATAGGCAAACAAACCAAGTTGGTACTCCAATAACACGTTGGGAACCCCCCAGCTATTCGAGATTAACCATAAGAAAACCTGAACTACTAAGCACCATCATGCAAGTAGCATCTTTATCATAGACACATTAACCAATGCAACGGAAGCAAACTCTCTTAATAAGGTGAGCATGATAATTAAAGATAGTTCAAGCAACCAACTAGACAAAAGCTCTTTGAAAAGATAAGCATGAATACTAAGAGCAGAGCATGATAGTAGCTATTAAAAGACAAAGAACACACACAACATAGATAGACATGAAAATTCTATGTTATGTTCTAGGTAGAAGTGGAGCGTGTTTCTCTCCCACATAAAGGAATGCTGAGTTCCGACTCGTTATGAAAAACTAAAAAAGAAAACTAAAAGCAAGACGCTCCAAGCATAGCACATAACACATGAAGTGATAAAAATATAGCGAAACGAAAGACGAACTGATAATGTTGATGGAGAAGGGGATGCACGGGGGCATCCCCAAGCTTAGATGCTTGAGTCTCCTTGAATATTTCTTGGGGTTGCACGGGGGCATCCCCAAGCTTGAGCGCTTGACACTCCTGAATCTTTTTATCATCTTCCCTTGCACACTTGAAAACTCCCTTCATACATAACTCATCATAATCTGATTAGCGAGGTTAGTACCCTTAATAAAATAATTATACCTTGCTAGAAGTAAAGATATTCTTGAAGTTCTACTGTTTCTCAAGATTGCCAAAAGGTTTTTGCAAAGAAAAAGCAAGCTCTTGATTTGCAAAGTGAGGGAAAGGCAAAACAGGACAGAATCTGTGAAAAACAGAACAGCATGCAGTAATTGATCTGTTCGGGATACTTCTGCAACTCAAATCAAAAAACTCAGAACAGGTGCACGAAAGAAAATTATATAGAGAACACTGTCGAAAACATTCAGACCAAAAAGATGACCTGGTGATTTTATACGAATTTTTTTATCCAAGGACAGAATCTGTTTCCTGGACAGCACCTCACAACTTTTGAACTTTCTAGCAATCGGAGGCTATACTTGGCACAAATATGAAAAGCAAAGATACAATGATGATGCTACATCAGTAAACAACATCAAGACACAACAAAAGCAAAAAATTTATTCATGTGGGCTGCCTCCCAAAAGCGCTTTCTTTTATGCCTTTAAGCTAGGCATAATGCATAGAGGAATCAATAACCATCATAATAATCGGAGTTACAAATTGATTCAAATGGTTCCTCAACAAGTTCATTCTTGTTCCTTCTAGGAAAGGGGTACACACCTTTTGCCTTCCCGCGTAAGCGGATTTGTCCCTTACCTATATCGATGAAGCCTTTTACTACTCGGAGGAAGTCCCTTCCAAGCACTATATTTCCTTGGTTGGGCTCCATGATGAAGAAATCAATCATTGCAATCCCTTTAAGAAATTTAACTGGTACATCTTTTATTCTTCCCTGGATTTCAGAAATATCTCCATTAGTGTGTTCATGATGAGATGATAATCTATCCATGTTAAATTTTAAAGAATCATGAACAATTTTTGGCATAGTAGAAACCATAGATCCAATATCACAATAAGCAAGGAAGTCTTGATTAGAGATGCTAATCCTAACAAGAGGCTCCCACTCATTATCTATTTCCAAAATATCTCTCTTATTGGGTTTGGGTTTCTCTACCTTCATTAAGTCTGGAGCATCCATTCTCTTTTCAATAGTAGCAAGTCAATCTATGACAGCATTAAAATTATGATCATAAACAAAGTAACTAGATAGACCATGTATAATTTCAAGAGCTCTAGCTTCATCACATTCTAGGAAATCTCCCTCAGCTATAATGTCAAGGGAGTGTTTACACCATTTAAAAAGACCATGGTAAAAATTTCTAAGCACAATTTTTATAGGTATCCAAGGCATAATTCTTCTATGTGCATCAGAAATTCTGTCCCATGCCTTCTTCATATTTTCTCCGTCCCTTTGATGGAAATCTAGAACTTCTGATTCCCTCAAAGCACCAAATCCTAACATGTTTAGCTAAACAGATAGGACTACTAACAAGAAGGTAAAATAATTTTTTTTTGTAATTTTGTGATAAAGGATACTAAAGCAAAAATTGAAAGGTAAACTAACAAGACTAAAAAGCAAAGGTAAAAGATAGCATGCAACTCCCCTATCCTGAAGAGTGGAGTCCCCGGCAACGGCGCCAGAAAATACTCCTTGATGGGCCTCGAACCCCTCGTTGGTTATCCCAAGTGGAAGGTGTAAGATGCAGTATTGTAGAAGTGTTTTCCCTTAGCAAAGATACCAAGGATCGAATCCCCAGAGACTCCTAGGTTCAACAAGTAGGTGTCAATTGCTACGGCGCCAGATTAGTAGCAATCAACGTGGACCTGCACACAGATACAAATAACTTTGCTCCCAACGAGTACAGAGAGGTTGTCAATCCCTCCGGCCTTGTAGTTCACAAAGGGTTAAAAGCAATATGATAGTAGTGATAGATAGTGTTTTGCAATAGTAAGTAAATAGCGAAAAAGTAAATAGCGGGTGTGATCAATGATGGTAATATGGACCGGAGTCTCATGATGTTCACTAGTGATGTCTCTCTCCCAAAAGACGATAAAACAGCTATGTGAGGTAAACGAATTACAGCTGGGCAATTGACAGGACCACGAATGCAAACCAATGCTGACTACATTGCAAGAAAGGTTGAGGTTCAAAGCATGGGCGGTACGCCAAAGTAAGTAGACCGAAATCCATCAATATCTACTACTAATCATCCACCTTGAGATATCTATCCAGAACATCTCGCTGGTATTAAGTTGCGAGTCCCACCCATAGTGTAAACTCAATGCAACAGACAACTGCATTAAAAGAACTTTGCGTAAAGTAAACAATCCTTGCACCCGCGGGCACAAGCACCGTTGTTTTCCCCCTTGTGGCAACAACACATCCCCTAGACTCATGTTTCTGTCACTCAAGCTAGTCATCGAGGGGCATGAACCCACAATCGAGCATAACGTTCCCTCTTGGAGTCACTACCTATTACTCGGCCAAAGCAATAGATAACAACGGATAACATGCAAGAATTACTTATGAACTAAAATATAAAAGAGGTGAATCAAATATATTACTCAAGATCAATCTGAACATAATCTCATAATCCATCGGATCCCAGCAAACTCAACATAGCAACAGCATAAGGATTACATAGGTGCCTCGATCATGTAGGGCAGCTCACGAGGACTAATTAGTGAAGCACAAGAACGGGAGGAGAACATCACATAGCTACTGGTCATGGACTCATGGTCCAAGGGAGACTACTCACGAGTCATCCGGGAGGCGTCCATGGTGGTGGAGAAGCTCCCGGTGGTGATCCTCCCCTCCGGCAGGGTGCTGGGAAGAGATCTCCTGGTGCTCCCGATCTTGGAAGCGGCGGCAGCGGCGGAACAGAGATGGGATCGCGAAAAGAGTTCCTGTTCTGAGGGTTACGGAGGACCCTTTAAATATATGCCAAAGTAGGGCACCGGGGGAGCTTCGGTGGGCCCAGGCGCCCCCCTGGCGCGGCCCAGGGGGGGGCGCCGCCAGGGCACCTGGAGCCCTGGTGGCCCCCCCAGGCTGCCCTTCGGACGCAGTGTTGTTTCCGGAACGCTGATTTTTTATATAATTTTTCTGGATTTTTCTGGGCAGTTCTCGAAACGTGAAAACCTGAAATACAAAAACAGCCGAAAACAGAAACTGGCACTGGGGTGCACTGGATTAGTAAGTTAGTCCAAATATGATCAAAGGTGTATGGAAGTGTATGAATATCATAGCAATATCACCCAAAAGTGGCATGGAGCAAGCATAAATTATAGATACGTTTTGGACGTATCACGTGTCCCTGGGAACAGTCATTGTTAATAAAATGCAGACAAAGAAAAGACGAGGAAGTCAAAAGAATTAGGTGGTACCTCGGAGGCCGGTTCATCTTCTTCCGCATTGGATCCCGACGCGGCAGTGTTCTTCTTCTTGTTTTTCTTGACAGCCTGGGTTTTTTGGCGAGGTGCTTTCACCATTTTATCCCGGGCTTTCCTTTTCCAGAAAGGATCATTATCCTATTGAAAGAAATAAAGACACTTCAAGACAAGTGCTGCAGACGGATTAAAACAAAGCAAAACAATAGGGAAGCGACTTTTACCGATGGTGGTTTATTGGTCACACAGAAGGGTGCCAAGCCGGTCTGACTGCAAGCTTCTATAGGTAAATTCAGCAGCCTCTTGACGGATTCATTGATCTCGTTTTCTGATAACACCGCTTCTGTGTGGCGCAAAGGATCCTTTGGATTCCCAGTATACTCACACATTAAACCGGAACGCCGGCTTAGCGGGAGAACACTCCAAGAAATCCAGCAGCGGACGAAGTCAACCCCTGTCAGACCATTGGCCATAAAGGCCCTGAGCTTTGACAGCTGAGGAGCATACTGAGCTCGTTCCTGGGCACTTAGCCGCTGTGGAAAGGGGTGATTCTCTGAAAGACGGCGGGAGCGATAACCCGGAAACGGATTCTCCTCTGCGGGAGAAGTATCTAAGCAGTAGAACCAAGTCTGATTACACTCTTTTGGATGGCTGTGGAGACTAGCGTGAGGAAAAGTAACATCTTTTCTTTTCTGAATAGTCATCCCGCCAAGCTCAGTATTTGGACCGTCATGAAATTCCGTGCGATGGTTTAGGTGAAAGAAATCCCGGAACAATTCAACTAACGGCTCCTCTTGCAGATAAACTTCACAAAAGACTTGGAAATTGCAAATGTTTGACACAGAGTTGGGACCGAGATCTTGCGGATGAAGTCGGAAATTTGCTAACACGTCACGGAAGTACTTTGACCCGGGAGGGCTAAAGCCCCCGGCTAAGTGATAAAAGAAGACAACAACCTGCCCCTCTTTGGGCTTTGGAGGTCATTCTGATCCGGGAACCCTCAAGTGAAGGACATTTTTTGGGCCTAAACCGCCAATTTTGGCCATTTTCTCTAAATCCTCCTCAGTAATCCGGGATTGGACCCAGTTGCAGGAGACAAACTGCTTGGCTTGAGTGGTCATTTTTTTGGAAGGAAAAGTCTGAAAATACAATGAAGAGCCATTTATAATCTAAGCAAGTTTAAACCAGCATGCTATATAAGGGTACTGGTCTAAACGGCGGTTTAGGCAGGGGCCTAATGGTATCTACCGTGTTAAAATATCTAGAACAGCTAGAATAATGGCATCTACCGGATTATAGAGTCTGAAAAAGCAAAATCGCCAACAAGGGTAAACAAGACACAGATCTGAAGTTATGAAGAAACATCTTTCGCACAGACAGTAGTGAAATATGGATCTACAACATGCTAGAAATTCAAAGATATTCAGGTTATATTCGGCGGACTGACGAAAGCTCTAGCAGATGCAATCTGAACTAGTTATTACGGGGAGAAAAACAAGTATACTAACGAAGCGGGATTACTGCTACGATATGGTGACATGAAGATTAGATCTACATTGATTCATGGGGTTGTGAGGAAGAACCATGAAGAACAACGCCTACCCGAAAGTTCGTATGAAGGAACCCTAGAGCAAGATTTATAAGCAGGATAAGGAGAGGGTGTACCTGAGGCGACGGGTGCGGAGAAGCGCCGACGAGTCTCTGGAACAATCAGGTTGATGTAGCGGCCAAGACTTGACGAGGATGCAGAGCTTGACGACGGTGGCGGAGCTTGAGTACGAACGGACGCAAGGAGGAAGAAGAAGAAGAGGCAAGGGGATAAAAAGGCAGGCACGGGAATCGAGGAGCCGAAAAAGTAGATATGCGACAACACTGTTGCCTCGATCTTCGGAACTTTTAATGAATGAAAAATAAAAAACAGGTACCAGCGTAAGTGAGCAAATGACGTCATGGCGGTTTAATGCGGTCGAAGAAGATGACATCACGCCGGTTTATGAAGTACTTGAAGCTATGAAAGGGGAGGTCTATACAAGACTTTGAAGATTGACATGAACAGGTTCAAATCAATCTGGGGCCTAATGTCTGGGATATTACTATCAGGTATAAATCGCCCAGGACGGGCCGGTTTATGTTTATCAAGATACCTTTACTGAAGCCCAACAGAGCATGGAGCGAGAGACTTTAGCCCAGGAGGTTTAGAGCCCAAGTATTAGGGCCCATGATTTGTAAACCGCCATACTGTATGTAACTTGTGATGTAAGATATGAAGGATAGAGACCGAGCCAAACACGTTTATGAGCCGGCCTCGGGACTCTGTAAACCGGACCGGGCGTCACCTCGTCTATAAAGGGATAACCTGGCGACGGTTCAAGGCTAGAGAACAACAGCTCGAGACACAGGCAAAGCGGATTCGCTCCCTAATCATCGAAACCCTAGCAATACCACACCAAACTAGACGTAGGCTTTTACCTTCATCGAAGGGGCCGAACTAGTATAAAATCCCCGTGTCCTTGTCCTCTTTAACGCCTTTAAGCTAACCCGTAGCGATGGCCTCACGACTAAGTCCTTTTGCTAGGACATCTGCCATGACAAAACCACGACATGTGGTGAATAAAAATATAGCTCCGAGTATAGTTACCGATGGATGAAGACGAAAGAGGGGATGCCTTCCCGAGGCATCCCCAAGCTTAGGCTTTTGGTTGTCCTTGAATTTTACTTGGGGTTCCTTGGGCATCCCCAAGCTTAGGCCCTCGCCACTCTTTGTTCCATAGTCCATCAAAGCAATACTCAAAACTTGAAAACTTCACAACACAAAACTTAGACAAAAATCTCGCGAGCTCCGTTAGTATAAGAAAGCAAACCACTACTCAAAGGTACTGCAATGAATTCATTTTTTATATATTGGTGTTAAACCTACTGTATTCCAACTTCTCTATGGTTCGTACCTCCCAATATTACTCATACATGCATTGAAATAAACAAACAACACACAAAAAACAGAATCTGCCAAAAACAGAACAGTCTGTAGTAATCTGCAGGTTTCGCTTACTTCTGTAACTCCAAAAAATTCAAACTAAATTGGTATACGTGAGGAATTTGTCTATTAATCATGTGCAAAAAGAATCAACTAAATAGCACGCTCCAGTAAAATCTGATGACCATTCTAGCGAGCGCCAACGATTCTGTATTTTCACATCAAGATAACATAAACTTCACACAAGTCTTCCGAAAGGTTCTACTTGGCACAACACTAAACAAAACACAAAACCACATCTAAACAGAAGCTAGATGCAATATTTATTCCCTTACATCAGCAAAAACAAAAAAATAATATAAAATTGGGTTGCCTCCCAACAAGCGCGATCGTTTTACGCCCCTAGCTAGGCACGATACATGATAGATCTAGGTATTGCCATCTTTAATCTTCACCCTTTTGATGGGGTCAAGCTCGAATCCGGGAGGTTCTTTACATTTCCCTTCATAATCGGAAATCTTTAGATCTGAAGAATCCAACCGCTTATTACAAAGGGTAATCAACATATTCATGCGGTGTAGATTTCCACTAACACCCTTAAGAGGTACAAGAGACTTTTGTAGTGTTTTTATTACTTCGCAAATTTTCTCAAAAACTTGCGTCTCTTCCTGGGTAGAAGGTTGCCCGAGTAAATCTATCAGGACATTGTATGAATTAAAGGTATGATTCCCCAAGAAATTTCCTCCGGTAACGGTATCAAGAACAAGCCTATTCCAAGGGGTTATGCCAACATAAAAATTGCAAAGAAGCACGGAAGTGGAAAGCTTCCTATTAGATCTATGTTGAGCATTGCAAATTCTATACCAGGCATCTTTTAAGTTTTCTTCCTCCCTTTGTTTAAAGTTGAGGACCTCACTCTCGGGAGTGTTGATAATGATAGGTGTGCTAGACATGATCACAAGCAAGCAAGCAACATACAAGCAAACAAGAAGCAAGCGAACGATAAACACACGGCAGAAGAAGGGCAAATAAAACGACAAGGGTGAAGTGGGGCAGAGGAAAACGAGAGGCAAATAAATGTAATGCGAAGGATAAGGGTTTGTGATAGGAACTTGGTATATAACTTTTGCGTAAGCCTCCCCGGCAACGACGCCAGAAATTCTTCTTGCTACTTCTCGAGCTTGCGTTGTATTCCCTCGAAGAGGAAAGGGAGTTGCAGCACAGTAGCGTAAGTATTTCCCTTAGTTTTTGAGAACCAAGGTATCAATCTAGTAGGAGACCACACGCGAGTCCCTCGCACCTGCACAAACAAATAAGAACTTCGCAGCCAACGCGATAAGGGGTGTCAATCCCTTTACGGTCACTTACGAAAGTGAGATCTGATAGAGATGATAGTTTATTTTTTTTGGTATTTTTAATTATAAGACCAGAAAGTAAAAGCGGAAAAAGTAAAGTAGATGTAGATTGATATGTTGAGAATAGACCCGGGGCCATAGTGTTCTCTAGTGGCTTCTCTCATGATAACGATATTCTACGGCAGGTAAACAAATTACTGTCGAGCAATTGATAGAAAAGCGAATAATTATGAGAGTATCTAGGCATCACGTCCGAGACAAGTAGACCGACTCCTGCCTGCATCTACTACTATTACTCCACACATCGACCGCTATCTAGCATGCATCTAGTGTATTGAGTTCATAAGAACAGAGTAACGCCTTAAGAAAGATGACATGATGTAGAGGGATAAACTCAAGCAATATGATATAAACCCCATCTTTTTATCCTTGATGGCAACAATACAATACGTGCCTTGCTGCCACTACTGTCACTGGGAAAGGACACCGCAAGATTGAACCCAAAGCCAAGCACTTCTCCCATTGCAAGAACTATAGATCTAGTAGGCCAAACCAAACCAATAATTCAAAAAGACTTTCAAGGATATTATGAGCACACATAAAGAGTTCAAATAAGAACCAAATATTTCTCATAGATAATCTTGATCATAAACCCACAACTCATCGGATCTCGACAAACACACCGCAAAAACAGATTACATCGAATAGATCTCCTCGAAGACCGAGGATACCTTTGTATTGAGATCCAAAGAGAGAGAAGAAGCCATCTAGATACTTGCTATGGACCCAAAGGTCTGTGGTAAACTACTCACAACTCATGGTGAGGCGATGATGATGATGATGTAGAAGCACTCCGTGATAGATCACCCCTCCGGCGGAGCTCCGGAATAGGCCCCAAGATGGGATCTCATGGGAACAGAAGGTTATGGCGGTGGAACTAGGGTTTTCTTTGTTGCTCTGAATGTTTCGGGGTACGTAGGCTTATATAGGAGGAAGGAGGGCACCGAGGGCCTCACGAGGGGTCCACGAGGCAGGGGGCGAGCCCTAGGGGGGGGCGCCCCCACCCTCGTGGGCACCTTGTGGCCCCTACTCCGTGGTTCTCAAGTCTCCCGTGCGTGATTTTCTCCAAAAATATCTCTCCCGATGGTTTCATTCCGTTTGGACTCCGTTTGATATTCCTTTTCCGCAAAACCGTGAAACAGGCAAAAAACAACAATCTGGACTGGGCCTTTGGGTTAGTAGGTTAGTCCCAAAAATAATATAGAAGTGTATGACAAAGCCCATTAAACATCCAAAACATCATAAATAATAGCATGGAACAATAAAAAATTATAGACACGTTGGAGACGTATCAAATATCCTTCATCTCTTTTAAACCATGTAAGGTAAAATGATACGTTAAGACAACTGTGTATAAAAGTGAACAGAGTAACTGTCATTGGATGCAAACCAAGTAGTTAAATGAACACATCATAGTACCAATCAGTTCAAAGGCGGGAGGAGTAAGGACTTACAACAGCGGCATGAACTGGTGTGCTCATGCCCTTCCTCTTGCTGGTGTGGCAATCCTTGAAGATTTTGTCACATCCCTAGCTCCTGTCTGCCTAGTGCTAGGTTGGCTGTGCATCATGTTTAATTTTTGTTAACTTGAAATGGGGATTGATCAAACCCTAGCACTAAATGAACTCAACTAGGTTCAAATAAAAATCCTTTTCATTAAACCCAGAAATGCCTTCATCAATGTGTGATAATTTTGGCAAGGGTTCTGATCCAAACCAAAAATATTGAACATTTTTAGGGAATATTTGGGCTTTGAATTAAATCAATAAGTATTTAAATTGGGGCATGTAAATATTTTTAATATCTTTAAATGCTCCAACAATTCTGAAAATAGTTGAGGGTCTCTGTAATAATTTATTTAATGCCCACAATTATTTTTAGGATTTATCAAAATGATTTGGGCTATAAACTAAATCAAAAAAAAAACAGAATTAGAAAAAAACAGAAACAGAAATTAAAATAGAGAGAGAAGGAAACTAACCTGGCCTTACCTGGCCGGCCCAACTGGCAGCCCAGCCCACCTGGGCCTCCCCTGCCAGTCATCCCTGTCCTCGCGCCAGGAGGACAGGGGAGCGTGCTCGCTGCGCGCCGGCCACGCGCCGCGCCACCTCCTGCTTCCCGCCGCTGCCGACGCGCCTGGACGACCCTAGACGACGCCACGCACCTCTCTGCTTCACTCTCTCACTCTCCCTCGACCTCTCTCCCTTCTCCTGGCTCTTTCCCCCTCACCGCCGAACACCACCATCGCCGTCGCTCGTCGTTACCACGGCCAGTGCCACCGTCTCGCCTCGCCAGCACGTCCACGAGCTTCGTCTCCGTCGCCTACGCCTTCTACACCGAGCCAATCAACGCCGGGAGGCCTGCCTCGTCGTCATCGCGCTCGTCTTCAACCTCCGGCCGCCGTCGACCTCGCCGGCGATTCACGGCAACCAACGCCTCCCCGGCCCCTCCGTCTGCACCAGCCGAACCGCCGTGAGCCACTGAAGCTTTTCCCTCCGTCCTTTCCTTTGCGCGCGCCCCGTAGCCGTCGCCCCCTTCCTCACCGTCGCCGGTCGCCGCCGAGCTTGTCGTCGTCGTAGCCACAGACGCGCAAGCTCGAAAACGAGCACGTCACCATGCTCACCGAGCTCCCAGGAGCCGAACGCACCACTTAGCTCACCGCCCCGTGCCTTGTAGCACCCTTTCCGTCGACGTCCGAACTCCGGCGCCGCCTCGCTCGCCGGTGCGGTCGATTCCGGCGACCCCAAGGCCTCCCGTTCGCTCTGTTGGATGCGGACGAACGCGGGCTATCTTCTGGTGGTCTCCGTGAGCCCAGCCGCCGCCTGTAGATCAAGTCCGGCGAGTTGCCGCCGCAGTTTTGGTCGCCGCCGACCGAACTCCGGTGACCGCTGACGTAGCACTTAGTTAGGAACTAATGACCATTAGTTAAACCCCACACAGCCACTGACTGCGGGCCCCACTTCGTGGTCAAACCCAGTCAGCGCTGGTTTTGACCGGGTTTAGACCATGTGACATTGACAGGTGGGCCCAGTGCCCTGCTAATTTAGGTTAGTGCTAATTTGTAATTAGTTAACCCTGTGACTCACTGACATATGGGCCCCGCCCGGCTAATTAAACTAGGTTAGATTTAAATAAGTTAGTTTAGTTAGTTGTGTCACTGACCAGTGGGCCCCACTGGTCAGGTTTGACCTGGACCAGCCCTGTTGACTTGCTGACGTCATGATGACGTAGTGCTGACGCAGTAACTATTTTCTGTAATTTAAAATAAATCAGAAATGATTTATTTATTTCAGAAAATAGCCAAAACTTCTAAAAATCATAGAAAATAATCTATAGCTCAGATGAAAATAATTTATATATGAAAATTGATCAGAAAAATCCAAGGAATCTGTGTATGGCATTTTCATGCATGTTAGAACAACTTATGGTTGCTGTTTAGGACAATTTGAATAAATGGCATTTGAATAATCACATATGGAGTTTGAATTTGAACCTTTGGTTCAAACCAACTTCATTTAATTTGGTTGCTAGTTGCATTAGGCCAAACCACATCATATTGCCATGTCATGTTCATGCATCATATTGTTGCATTGCATTGATTGTGTTCTTTCTCTGTTTGTCGGTTTTGTCCCCTCTCAGTAGACGACGTTCCGACAATGTGATCGATGACACCGATGAAGACTCATTGATATCTTCAGAAGTGCCAGGCAAGCAAACCCCCATTGAGCTTCCCGATACAATCCCACTCTCTCGCTCCTGCTCTCTTTTATTGCATTAGGACAACAACGATTGAACTGCTTTTGCTGCGGTAGTTGAACCCCCTTTCCTCTGCATGACCTGTCATTGCCACAGTAAATAGTTGAAACCCACTAGCATGAGTAGGAGTTGTTTGAGCCATGTTATGCCTAATCATTCATGCTTACTGGTTATGCCTGCTATTGCTTAGAGTTGTGTCAGGTCTGATTCATCGGGGATGAATTGGAATGTGGTGAACATGTCCTACTGTTGAGAGCTAAGTGTGTGAACACGATTTGGTAAAGGTAGCGGTGAGAGGCCATGTAGGAGTACATGGTGGGTTGTCTCACTGGAGCCGTCCTTAAGAACTGAGTTCTGTGTAAGTTGTCCAATGACATAGTTACTACCACACATTGGGTTCCGGTAACTCGACCCCTCTCGACTTATTAATCAACTAGATCTCTGTCCAGGAGTTGCAACTAGTTTCTGGTGTTTGTAGGTAGTGTTAGTAGTCTACCAAGTGGCACACGATACATGTGGGCTTGGGTCAGACTAGGCACCGTGGCATGGTGTACCAAGCGTAGATCCATCCGACGAGGTGGGCTTGGGAACCCTGCGCACATCTTTTGGGGCCGTGAGCGACACCCCGGCCGGATCTCCCCACGGATGGAACTCGAATAGGCGATAAACCTGGACGAGAGACTTGTGTGGTTAGTCAGGTCGTGGCCGACACCCTCGCCAGGCTTCCGCTTGAAGGTTGCCGAGATACACGACGTGTACATGGCGGTAAGTGGCGAGAGCGTGTGTGAAGAAGTACACCCCTGCAGGGTTAACATGATCTATTCGAATAGCCGGGTCCGCGGATATGGACTTCTTGGATGCTTACGTGGTACATAGACAATTGAAAGTGGATACTCTAAAATGCGCAAGATAAGCGTGAGTGCTATGGATGGCCTTCTCGTAGGGAGACGGGAGCGGATCCATAGTGGTGTATTGATTGGTGAATATGTGGACTCGTGTGCGCCACCTCAAAAGAGTTACTTGCAGTCGTAGTTCAGGATAGCCACGAGTTAAAGCTGGCTTGCTGCAGTCAAACTCCACTACCCCCTTGTTGATACTGTTGCATATGTAGTTAGTTCTGATGTAAGTCTTGCTGAGTACCTTTGTACTCACGTTTGCTTAATTTATGTTTTGCAGAGAGACTTCAGTCTCGCTAGTGTTTCCGCGCGGAGTTCGACGTTTAGCTTGTTACCTCAGCTACGGTCTTGTGCCCTTAGGAGGGTCTTGTAGATAGTCAGGCTTCTCAGCCTTTTTCATTTGTAGTTGTCTGTACTCAGACATGTTATGCTTCCGTTGCCTGTATGCTCTGTATGTTGGGTCATGTGACCTCTGATTGTAATAAATGCTATGATGGCTCTTCTGGGCCTTTATCTATATGAGTTGTTGAGTTATGTTGTGATGCCATGTTGTACAACACATACTTGCATGTTATGCGTACGTGTAATGTGTATTGCTATGTGTGGGATCCGACACCTAGTTGTTTACCTTTGGTAGCCTATCTTACAGGGAAATGTCTCCTAGTGATTCCACTGAGCCTTGGTAGCTTGCTACTGCTCCGGAACACTTAGGCTGGCCGGCATGTGTCCTTCTTCGTTCCGGTGTCTGTCCCTTAGGGGAAATGTCACGTGTTGTTCCTTTAAGTCCTTGTAGCTTGCTACAACTTGGGTTCATACGTTGATGACCGACACGTTCGTTGCTGGGTCATGTATGCCTGTCTCTGTAATTTAGTGCCACTTTTGGTTTATAACTGGTCATGTCGGCCCGGGTTCTCTGTCATATGGATGCTAGCGACACTATCATATACGTGTGCCAAAATGCGCAAACGGTCCCGGGCCAGGTAAGGTGGCACCCGTGGGGATACCGTGCGTGAGGCCGCAAAGTGATATGATGTGTTACAGGCTAGACCTGTGTGACTTAGTATCGGGGTCCCGACAGCTTTGGTATCAGAGCCAGGTTGCCTATAGGATTAGTAAGCCAAACTGGTCGAAGTCGTGTCTAGAAACTCTTTAGTTATATAAGGGAATTGATTGTGGAAGGGAACGTAAGGCTCTTTTTACTCCTTTACCTTATGACCTTCTGATCTGAGTCACCTTCTTCTTCTACGGGGATTAAGAACTAGGCTTTCTCTTCTGTCTATCAGGATCACGTTAATGTGGTTTCAACCCTCAGTTTAGTTTCTACTACTTCTGTTGCTCAACTGTTGGTCTCAGAACCTTGACATTATGATGTTGAGTGGTTACGCTATCTTGTGCATGAGTCTCAAAAGTATTTTCGAGCATTTACAGCCGTTATGATGTCCGAGTCATCCCAGGTTTCTAAATAGTCTGATGCATTTGCAAATCATTCCTATCTGTTCCTAATGTCTTTCTAGGCCAGATTAACCACACTAGTCGGTGTGTTGAGGCACTCTGTTACCTCGACATATATGTTGGACTTATTATTATGACCCTAAGTATCTTAGAAGATCACCCAGTATTCCAGCAATGTTTTATATTCCAGTGTGATGATTCTGGCCATCATCATCAAAAGTATCCTGTGATGCTATTTAGTTGGTAGGTATTCTATTCCTGGGTTCCTGAACCCAAGACTCACTCCACTTACCTCTTGTTGGTAGTATTTGCTCGTCCCTTTAGGATACTAGTAACCTTGTGATAATCCTCGAGGTCCGTGGTATATCATTCTTCCAAATACCATGAACCCTCCTTGGCAGAAGTTCTCCTGAACCAAAAGGTCACAACCAGAGTGCTCTTGACGAGTTCTCTATTCCACATTGTGACTCTGCCAGTCCTACCTTTCTGCATGGGTTATCCGGAAGAAATATGTGGAACTCGTTCGACATACTAACCTATGCATCTACAACTCAGAAAGTTATATGTTCCTCGAGTTGTCGCCCTTCAGTTATTTTCCGACCTTCATCTATCAATTGATAGTCAGGAATAGTTGTGCACTCGTGCATCGATGCCTTTTACTCTTGTGGTCCGTCAAGCCATTCTATTCTGGAATGACTATGAGAAACAAACTCCAGTACCTTATCCATATCCTAGATCGGGTCAAAAAAAGTTGTACTCCGCAGATGAAGAATGTCAAGCCATCTTCTAATCTGTTCTACCTTGGAGTATTACCACCTTTATATCAAGAATGTCATGGGAATTGCACAACCTCCTATAAACTCTTGATACAGTAATACCTCTCGCCCTCATTATTCATTCCTCGGTCTCCGTGTTATTGTAACCGGAATGCTGACAAGTGAATTGTGATGTATGAAATCAATACTCCTAGCAACTCTGTTGCTTGGTAGTTAAATGGACGATAATCTCATTCTTAGCATGATGGTTACCGAATCACCATCCTAAGATTGATCGTGCTACCTAGTCCACTTTCCTGGTGCACTCCTTGATTGATGAGTTAGGATTTCACCAAGTCCTTGCTCATTTGATCATATCGTCTTGCCTTGAAAAGCAAGATTGTTCCCGAGCTTACTAACATATCGGTGGTTTGTGATTTTCCGAATATCTTCTCGGAAGTATTACCAGGTTGTTCCCTGACCGCTATGTTGAGTCCGTGATCAAGTTGGTTTTCTTATAAACCATCCCTTCTCCAAGAATCTGTGTTGGATACCCCGAAGTAGTTGGTTAAGCTAAACAACAACTTGGAGAGTTGGAAGATAAGAGCTTGCCTGACTTAGTTCCTTCCAAGGGATATCTATTGTGTGTGTGTGTGTTGAAGATAGATGATATCTTCTTCGATTGATCCCCGTGATCATTTGTGGATCTCTTGTCTTGTCCAAAACTTTGATTTGAGTATGGGTTATCGCCAAGTCAAATTAGAACCAACGATATTCGTAACCCTGTCTTACTCGTGGTTAATTCCTCGAGCATACACCGTTATATCTCTTGATCTGACCAATACTATCACCGTGTTCACTTAATTGTAGAATTCCACTATATGGAAACCTGGATGAGTTATTGTTGAGCCCATCGACAATCTCCTTTTCCTCTCCATGATTTTGTTGAACATCCAGCTAGTATTGGAAACTTTTATAAGCATTATCTTCATGACCCGTTCGTGAAGTATATGTTTGGATGAAAGAAGTGGCTTCCCCTAACTCACGTGTAATTGATGCAAGTTGCCACCGTGAATTTGAGAGAGTCTGTTCTGCTTCCCCTGGAATCATCCCAAATCAATCATGCATATGTGCAAAGTATTCTATGGTTTGGTAGATTAATTACCTCCACTCCATATGTATCCCTAGCACACCAAGCCACTGATTGATTTGTTCAAAATAAAGGAGTCTGTTCTAAGGTGAATTCCTTGGACGTCCACGCTTGGAGACTTCGATGTCATTAATAATGGTTCCCAACCTGAACTCGGTAGTGTTTTATCATAAGACTATTACGTGGTCATGATTGTCTTGGACAACGTGTTCACATGTTTGTAGCAGAACCAGCTCATGTTCTGGAGCTTACTACCGCAGACCATTTCCCGAGAATCTCGCAACGCAGTCTCGTCAATTTGGGTTGCAAAACTTTCATTTTTCTTCCTAGACTCAATGAGTCTGGAATATCCTGACACCAATCAGAACTGAATCTCAGGCAGATATGATGGTTGGTGCATTTCCCAAGAACTATAATATTGGTCTCTCGATAACCGGTAAAGTGGATGTAGTGTCCAACACCCCCAACCGGAAGACCTATTGTTGTAGTATCTTGTTTGAAGAAGTTGGCCACCTCCCCATAAGGACTTCGTAGGAATTACTCCCTAGTTGTTCCTTATGAACTTTTTGTGCTCCCGAAGTCCGACCTTTTACTTGATGGCCATGTTGATGCTTTTAAGCATTGACCGTGGTACCTAGTACATCAAGGAGAACATTAGAAGCGGAGTGCTAAATGTCTCTCAGTCGATCATCCAGATCTTGCCCCTTGGCCTCGCTAAGGTGAAATCTGAGAAAGTGTTATCTTCCTTTGCATCTGCATCGTCCATCGCTATTCATCATGGTCGTATGTTGTGTTGCCAGAATCCTTGACACGGATATTGGTAAAACCTTGATGAATATGGGAATGCTCAAGTTCTTGAGAGCACGCACAAGCATTCGGTGTTATCACCAGCACTATCCGGGATTGCTTACAGTGTTCTTGGTTATGTTATAACCCCTCAAGAGTAGATTTACTCTCTACTGTTGGGATTCACCCCAGTTACCAGAATCATTCCCAGCATTTGTATTTTGTTCCCAGCTTGCACCGCCAATGTGCCACTTGCCATGGGTCCCATTCATTTCCGATGATAAGCAAAATCATCCGTTGTGTTGTCTTCAACAAGGTAGTTCACATCATCAATTCTGGCCCGAGAATGTCATTCTTTCGGACTCTGTCAAATGATCGACTGTGATCCGCCCCAGGCTGGTATAGGGAATTTCAATGATCTCTATATCAAAAGTAATTCTTTTTGCCACTTAAAGGAATAACTCTACGAGTCACCTTCTCTAAGGTGCCCCGTCTGATGACATCGATCACCATCTTCTTAGGTGTGGAATTATTGCCTACTGAGTGAACCTTCATCATTTGTTTCACTCCATCCCTCTGGATGTGTGTACCGTGTCTCAGCTCAAGGGATGTTTCGACGTCCCAATCCTTGAGTTGATCTTGAGTTCCCCGATCCTTGGAAAGATTGATTCCTACAGAGTATGACTTCGTTATCATCTGGTTGGATGAAGATTTCAACGCAAGGATGACAAGATCATTATGATGCAATAAATCAACATCTCCAATAAGGAAAATTGGATCGAGAAGATTGTGCTAGCTTGTGTCCCCTTTGAATTCTTACCCTACGCTCGAATCTCGGGACGAGATTCTTGTTTTAGTGGGGGTGAGTTGTCACATCCCTAGCTCCTGTCTGCCTAGTGCTAGGTTGGCTGTGCATCATGTTTAATTTTTGTTAACTTGAAATGGGGATTGATCAAACCCTAGCACTAAATGAACTCAACTAGGTTCAAATAAAAATCCTTTTCATTAAACCCAGAAATGCCTTCATCAATGTGTGATAATTTTGGCAAGGGTTCTGATCCAAACCAAAAATATTGAACATTTTTAGGGAATATTTGGGCTTTGAATTAAATCAATAAGTATTTAAATTGGGGCATGTAAATATTTTTAATATCTTTAAATGCTCCAACAATTCTGAAAATAGTTGAGGGTCTCTGTAATAATTTATTTAATGCCCACAATTATTTTTAGGATTTATCAAAATGATTTGGGCTATAAACTAAATCAAAACAAAATAACAGAATTAGAAAAAAACAGAAAAAGAAATTAAAACAGAGAGAGAAGGAAACTAACCTGGCCTTACCTGGCCGGCCCAACTGGCAGCCCAGCCCACCTGGGCCTCCCCTGCCAGTCATACCTGTCCTCGTGCCAGGAGGATAGGGGAGCGTGCTCGCTGCGTGCCGGCCACGCGCCGCACCACCTCCTGCTTCCCGCCGCTGCCGACGCGCCTGGACGACCCTAGACGACGCCACGCACCTCTCTGCTTCACTCTCTCACTCTCCCTCGACCTCTCTCCCTTCTCCTGGCTCTTTCCCCCTCACCGCCGAACGCCACCATCGCCGTCGCTCGTCGTTACCACGGCCAGTGCCACTGTCTCGCCTCGCCAGCACGTCCACGAGCTTCGCCTCCGTCGCCTACGCCTTCTACACCGAGCCAATCAACGCCGGGAGGCCTGCCTCATCGTCATCGCGCTCGTCTTCAACCTCCGGCCGCCGTCGACCTCGCCGGCGATTCACGGCAACCAACGCCTCCCCGGCCCCTCCGTCTGCACCAGCCGAACCGCCGTGAGCCACTGAAGCTTTTCCCTCCGTCCTTTCCTTCGCGCGCGCCCCGTAGCCGTCGCCCCCTTCCTCACCGTCGCCGGCCGCCGCCGAGCTTGTCGCCGTCGTAGCCACAGACGCGCAAGCTCGAAAACGAGCACGTCACCATGCTCACCGAGCTCCCAGGAGCCGAACGCACCACTTAGCTCACCGCCCCGTGCCTTGTAGCACCCTTTCCGTCGACGTCCGAACTCCGGCGCCGCCCCGCTCGCCGGTGCGGTCGATTCCGGCGACCCCAAGGCCTCCCGTTCGCTCTGTTGGATGCGGACGAACGCGGGCTATCTTCTGGTGGTCTCCGTGAGCCCAGCCGCCGCCTGTAGCTCAAGTCCGGCGAGTTGCCACCGCAGTTTTGGTCGCCGCCGGCCGAACTCCGGTGACCGCTGACGTAGCACTTAGTTAGGAACTAATGACCATTAGTTAAACCCCACACAGCCACTGACTGCGGGCCCCACTTCGTGGTCAAACCCAGTCAGCGCTGGTTTTGACCGGGTTTAGACCATGTGACATTGACAGGTGGGCCCAGTGCCCTGCTAATTTAGGTTAGTGCTAATTTGTAATTAGTTAACCCTGTGACTCACTGACATATGGGCCCCGCCCGGCTAATTAAACTAGGTTAGATTTAAATAAGTTAGTTTAGTTAGTTGTGTCACTGACCAGTGGGCCCCACTGGTCAGGTTTGACCTGGACCAGCCCTGTTGACTTGCTGACATCATGATGACGCAGTGCTGACGCAGTAACTATTTTCTGTAATTTAAAATAAATCAGAAATAATTTATTTATTTCAGAAAATAGCCAAAACTTCTAAAAATCATAGAAAATAATCTATAGCTCAGATGAAAATAATTTATATATGAAAATTGATCAGAAAAGTCCAAGGAATCTGTTTATGGCATTTTCATGCATGTTAGATCAACTTATGGTTGCTGTTTAGGAAAATTTGAATAAATGGCATTTGAATAATCACATATGGAGTTTGAATTTGAACCTTTGGTTCAAACCAACTTCATTTAATTTGGTTGCTAGTTGCATTAGGCCAAACCACATCATATTGCCATGTCATGTTCATGCATCATATTGTTGCATTGCATTGATTGTGTTCTTTCTCTGTTTGTCGGTTTTGTCCCCTCTCAGTAGACGACGTTCCGACAATGTGATCGATGACACCGATGAAGACTCATTGATATCTTCAGAAGTGCCAGGCAAGCAAACCCCCATTAAGCATCCCGATACAATCCCACTCTCTCGCTCCTGCTCTCTTTTATTGCATTAGGACAACAACGATTGAACTGCTTTTGTTGCGGTAGTTGAACCCCATTTCCTCTGCATGACCTGTCATTGCCACAGTAAATAGTTGAAACCCACTAGCATGAGTAGGAGTTGTTTGAGCCATGTTATGCCTACTCATTCATGCTTACTGGTTATGCCTGCTATTGCTTAGAGTTGTGTCAGGTCTGATTCATCGGGGATGAATTGGAATGTGGTGAACATGTCCTACTGTTGAGAGCTAAGTGTGTGAACACGATTTGGTAAAGGTAGCGGTGAGAGGCCATGTAGGAGTACATGGTGGGTTGTCTCACTGGAGCCGTCCTTAAGAACTGAGTTCTGTGTAAGTTGTCCAATGACATAGTTACTACCACACATTGGGTTCCGGTAACTCGACCCCTCTCGACTTATTAATCAACTAGATCTCTGTCCAGGAGTTGCAACTAGTTTCTGGTGTTTGTAGGTAGTGTTAGTAGTCTACCAAGTGGCACACGGTACATGTGGGCTTGGGTCAGACTAGGCACCGTGGCACGGTGTACCAAGCGTAGATCCATCCGACGAGGTGGGCTTGGGAACCCTGCGCACATCTTTTGGGGCCGTGAGCGACACCCCGGCCGGATCTCCCCACGGATGGAACCCGAATAGGCGATAAACCTGGACGAGAGACTTGTGTGGTTAGTCAGGTCGTGGCCGACACCCTCGCCAGGCTTCCGCTTGAAGGTTGCCGAGATACACGACGTGTACATGGCGGTAAGTGGCGAGAGCGTGTGTGAAGAAGTACACCCCTGCAGGGTTAACATGATCTATTCGAATAGCCGGGTCCGCGGATATGGACTTCTTGGATGCTTACGTGGTACATAGACAATTGAAAGTGGATACTCTAAAATGCGCAAGATAAGCGTGAGTGCTATGGATGGCCTTCTCGTAGGGAGACGGGAGCAGATCCATAGTGGTGTATTGATTGGTGAATATGTGGACTCGTGTGCGCCACCTCAAAAGAGTTACTTGCAGTCATAGTTCAGGATAGCCACGAGTTAAAGCTGGCTTGCTGCAGTCAAACTCCACTACCCCCTTGTTGATACTGTTGCATATTTAGTTAGTTCTGATGTAAGTCTTGCTGAGTACCTTTGTACTCACGTTTGCTTAATTTATGTTTTGCAGAGAGACTTCAGTCTCGCTAGTGTTTCCGCGTGGACTTCGATGTTTAGCTTGTTACCTTAGCTACGGTCTTGTGCCCTTAGGATGGTCTTGTAGATAGTCAGGCTTCTCAGCCTTTTTCATTTGTAGTTGTCTGTACTCAGACATGTTATGCTTCCGTTGCCTGTATGCTCTGTATGTTGGGTCATGTGACCTCTGATTGTAATAAATGCTATGATGGCTCTTCTGGGCCTTTATCTATATGAGTTGTTGAGTTATGTTGTGATGCCATGTTGTACAACACATACTTGCATGTTATGCGTACGTGTAATGTGTATTGCTATGTGTGGGATCCGACACCTAGTTGTTTACCTTTGGTAGCCTATCTTACAGGGAAATGTCTCCTAGTGATTCCACTGAGCCTTGGTAGCTTGCTACTGCTCCGGAACACTTAGGCTGGCCGGCATGTGTCCTTCTTCGTTCCGGTGTCTGTCCCTTAGGGGAAATGTCACGCGTTGTTCCTTTAAGTCCTTGTAGCTTGCTACGACTTGGGTTCATACGTTGATGACCAACACGTTCGTTGCTGGGTCATGTATGCCTGTCTCTGTAATTTAGTGCCACTTTTGGTTTATAACTGGTCATGTCGGCCCGGGTTCTCTGTCATATGGATGCTAGTGACACTATCATATACGTGTGCCAAAATGCGCAAACGGTCCCGGGCCAGGTAAGGTGGCACCCGTGGGGATACCGTCCGTGAGGCCGCAATGTGATATGATGTGTTACAGGCTAGACCTGTGTGACTTAGGATCGGGGTCCCGACAGATTTGCACTGCATTCGGTTCAGGTTCTTTTTGGTCCGCACAGGCTTTCCTCTGTATTTGGAACAAGTCAATATAGATACGATAATATGGCACAAAAAAAAAGAAGGAAGTAGCAACTATTTACAAGAGCCTCGCAGTGTGCAATATAGCTACGAGATCCTGTTGTCTGTTGGAATTTCACTTTAGAACGGTTGGTCTTGTTCTTCAAACAGTTAGCCTAGAAGAAGATACACTTGTAAGGCACATATATAAATACAAGTTCAATATGTGGTCTGATCAAATACATATAGCCTACCTGATACTTTTGATCAGACCAGTGTTTAACGAGGGCTTTCCAGTCTTCATCTGTAATATATTCCACTGGAGATGTTTGGGCGATTTCATTGTTAGCCTTGCCTTCAAAGTGAGATTTTCTAAGGTGGTACCGATACTGTTGCAGAGCAGACTGAAAAATATGAGTGCATGCTTGTTTAGTTGCATCATCTTTCGGATCCAACTTGAACCTCATATGTTGAAAAAAGAATGTGAGTCTTATTAGGAGGAAGCTAGAAAGTATGGGACAGAGCAAGACAATATTACTAATTGCGATGAATAACATTACTTATGGATAAATGGTCAAGGAAGGTGTTAAACTGGGTATTTCTTTCTCATTCCTGTACTGGATCCACGTTGGGAGGATACATGCATGACACCTAACGGCAACGACTCTGATACTAACTTGGCTGACTCTGTAGCATCACGTGGCCTTTTTAAACCTGCCTCAAAAGGGATCTCCATTCTTCCTCCATTAGATTTTGTTAATCTGTCAAGCATTAACCCTGATGTCTGTTTCCTCTTGCGTCGTGGTGCTAGTTCAACAACGAATATGGAAAGTGTTAGTGTACATCAAACTGTGAGAGTACATATAAAGGAGCATGCAACTGCAACTTGGCTCGGTCAGGTACCGTCTTGGTGTTGATGCTCATGAGGTTCATCTGATCTTGCCAAGTCCTGTTGTGTCAGCAGTGCTTCGGAAGTAGTGTTAGGTGTGAAGGCAGCTTGGGAACTGGCCAGTTCCGGAGCAAACGAACGAGTAACTCGTTGAGATGCTGGTACAGTTGAAGCGGATGCTGCAGCTGGTGGAGCAGGTGATACTGTGTTTGTAGATTTAGCCGGTGGACTTGGACCTTCTACAGCACTATAAGTACCAGCAGAATCTGGACATTAGATCCTTTTCCGTTTCACCCGACGAGTAACACCACTCCTTACTATATTATTTTCCTTGCTCTTTTTTGACTTTGCCATGTCAAGCCGTAGCCATAACACAAAAGAATAAAATCGCTCTTCAGAACTTATTGATGCATGATACAGACAAGCATTACTTTGATGTAAGACAACCGTATGAGGATGGAATATGTAAGAAAAATAGGACGACATGACATATTCACAGCTACGATGTGTAAACTATGCAGAAGGATTTTCAAGAAAATAGAAGTAATGCAAGCTACACACCATATGAAAGATGCAACCAATATTACTCTACCAAGTTAAAAGTGTCTTGTCATAAGTGGCAATTTGAAAAAATAGAAGCAGTACAACGTAGAAATCAATGCAAGATGCAACCACTATGAAACTGCCATGTTAAAAGTGTACAATCATGAGTGACTGATGTGGGATACACAACAACAGTACTTTGATGTAAGAACATGGTATGATAGATAGATGTAGTGTATTCTAGACACAGAATGCCATGTCATATGCACATGTATAACGTATGAACTCAGCAGGTGCAATTTAATCAAAATAGAAGAAATATAGGCTAGACAACATATGCAACATGAAACCAATTATCACACTGTCAACTTAGAGCAAGCACCTGCGATGGTGGAGTACGGGAGATGAACTCATCATGTAGACTTGGGACTTCAACTTCATTAGCAGTAGCAGTGGCAAATCTAGAGAGTCTCTGTTTGCGTTGGTGCGGAGGACCACCAACATCCCCTAACTTACTCTTTTCCTTCCTATTTTATGATATTGCCTTATGAAGTCAAAACCACAAGAAGATGAATAAAATTAGCTCTGCATAACTGGTTGATGCATGATACAGACGAACACTACTTTGGTGTAACGCAAGCGCATGATATGAGGATGGAATATATACAAAAAAAGACAACATTTCATATTCACACGTACGATATGAGGATGGAATATGTATGAAAAAATAGTAAGCGGAAGGCATTTCAAGAAAATTAGAAGAAATGAAAGCTAGGCACCATATGAACATGCAACCAATATCACTCTATCAGGTAAAAAGTGTCTCGTCGTAAGTGCCATTTCAAGAAATTAGAAGCAGTACAATCCAGAAGACAATGCAGGATGCAACCCACATCATAGTCCCAAGTTAAATGTCTCTTATGGGTAAGTGATCGTTGCAGGTATAAGTTGCAAGCTACGCAGATGCATTTCAACATAATCAGAAGCAATACAAACTAGACATCATACGGAAAACACAACCACATATAACTGTTCCAAGTTAGAGCAAGCACCTATGATGGTGGAGTAGGGGAGATGTGCTCATCATGTACACGTATGTTCTAGAAACAGGAACACGTGTCATATTCACAGGCATTATGTGTAAAGTAAGCAAATGCAATTCAACAAAGTTAGAAGCAATACAAGCTAGACATCATACGCAACATGCAACCACATATAATAGTGCCAAGTTAGAGCAAGCACCTGTGATGGTGGAGTAGGGGAAATGTGCTCATCTTGTACACGTATGTTCTAGAAACAGGAACACGTGTCATATTCACAGACATTATGTGTAAAGTAAGCAGATGCAATTCAACAAAGTTAGAAGCAATACAAGCTAGACATCATATGCAACATGCAACCACATATAATAGTGCCAAGTTAGAGCAAGCACCTGTGATGGTGGAGTAGGGGAGATGTGCTCATCATCTACACAGCTACGTTGGCTGTCTAGCCTTGTGTTGTCTTGCAAATCTTGTTGCGAGGATGGCGGAGTAGAATATGTAGAGAACCTCCGTTTCAGTTGCTCGGAAGGACCACCATCATCCAATGCTTTGCCAATTTCCTTTAGCTTTATTGATGTTGTATTGTGAGGTCAAACCGACAAGAAAAAGGAATATAATTCGCTCTTCAGAACTCATTCATGCATGATACTGACGAACACTGCTCTGATGAAAGGCAAAGTCATGATACGAGGATGGAATATGTACGAAAAAATGGACGGCTTGACATATTCACACCTATGATGTGGTAACTAAGCAGAAGGCACTTCAACAAATTAGAAGCACTGCAAACTAGACACCATATGAAAGGTGCAATCAATATCACTCTGCCAAGTTAAAATTGTCTCGTCATAGGTGGCGTTCATCAAACTAGAAGCAATACATGCTAGAAATCATATTCAAGACGCAAACCAATATCACACTGCCAACTTAAAGGTGTTCCATCATAAATGACTGATGCATGGTACACAAGAAGAGTAATTTCATGTAAGAACATGGTGTGATAGACAGATATAGTATGTACCAAAAATATGAAAGCGTGTCATATTCACATGTATCATGTGTAAGCTAAGCAGATGCAGTTTACACTAATTAGGAGCAAAACAAGCTAGACACCATATGCAACACGCAACCAGATATCACACTGCCAAGTTAGAGCAAGCACCTTGGATGGTGGAGTAGGGGAGCGGAGACTTGGACCTTGTAATGCATTATAAGTACAAGGAGAATCGGTATAGATGCTCCGTTTACGGTGCTTCAGAGGACCACCATCACCGCCTTCCTTACTCTTTTCCTTCCTCTTTCTTGATTTTGCCTTGTCAAGTCAAACCCACAAGAAAAAGGAATAAAATTTGCTCTTCAGAACTCATTGATGCATGATACTGATGAACACTACTCTGATGAAAGGCAAAGTCATGATACGAGGATGGAATATGTACGAAAAAATGGACGGCTTGACATATTCACACCTATGATGTGGTAACTAAGTAGAAGGCACTTTAACAATTAGAAGCACTGCAAACTAGACACCATATGAAAGGTGCAATCAATATCACTCTGCCAAGTTAAAACTATCTCGTCAAAGGTGGCGTTCATCAAACTAGAAGCAATACATGCTAGAAATCATATTCAAGACGCAAACCAATATCACACTGCCAACTTAAAGGTGTTCCATCATAAGTGACTGATGCAGGATACACAAGAAGAGTAGTTTCATGTAAGAACATGGTGTGATAGAAAAATATAGTATGTACCAAAAACATGAAAGCGTGTCATATTCACACGTATCATGTGTAAGCTAAGCACATGCAGTTTACACTAATTAGGAGCAATACAAGCTAGACACCATATGCAACACACAACCAGATATCACACTGCCAAGTTAGAGCAAGCACCTTGGATGGTGGAATAGGGGAGCAGAGACTTGGACCTTGTAATGCACTATCAGTACATGGATAATCGGTACAGATGCTCCGTTTACGTTGCTGCAGAGGACCACCATCATCACCTTCCTTACTCCACTACTAGAAAAAAGACCTACTAATGGCGCACCAGTTTTGGCCATTAATGGCGCACTACTGGCGCGCCATTAGTACCACGCCATTAGTATTTGGATACTAATGGCGCACCACTTGTGCGCCATTAGTATCGAGTATACTAATGGCGCACCACAGGTGCGCCATTAGTATAGGGCACGGTGCGCCATTAGTATGCCTCTCAAGGGGCCATATATATCCAGGTGCTTGGGCATACTAATGGCGCACTACATAGAAGTGCACCATTACTAAAAAAAATTCAGTTTTTTTTTTCAGTTTTTTTTCTTAATCTTAGGTCATTATGCCTTAATATGGGGTCAATTTGCTTAATCTCAAGTCAAATCACACTCTGTGGTCAAACTTCCCATAAGGTCACCCATCCTCACACTACTCTAGCCCGAGCACGCTTAACTTTGTAGTTCTATCCAACCCCAGCACCAGCTCACTTCACAGGCACTTGTTGATATATTTATCATATCAATCCTATTAACCCTTCTTGATGTCTAGGAGTTTGTTAATGTTCATGAGTATGATGAAATTTTGAAAATATATTTCAAACATCCCGGTCATATTACGTATTACAGTTTGGAAAAAAATTATAAATTTTTTTTTTGAAAATTTTATAATATTTTTTCCTGTTACTAGTGGCACACCTAGCAAACGGTGCGCCACTAGTAAGTTTGAATTTTTTTGAATTTTTTTCCTCTAAATCTTAAAAGCCCCGTAACTATTTTTCTGTTAGGTTTTTTGGGATTTTGAAAATGTTTAACGGGGTTCCCCCGGTTAAATTCGGATGTAACTTTTCGAGTAGATGATTTTTCGTATAAAAAACTTTTTAATCCGAGTTCGTATGCAAAAGTTATGCCCGTTTTACTAAATTCCAGAGATATTTTGCAAATAAAGTCAAAATTCATATTTGTAAATTTTCCCAACAAGTAGACCACATATCACATGGGAAACTTATTTTCTTTTATTTTTTTTGATATTTACATAATTTTCTTTTATTTATTTTTGAACTGGAAAAGGTGGTCCACGGGGGGGG
>LR738712.1:595121465-595178532 GCA_902687465.1 Secale cereale
TGGGCGGTGGGGTTTGGATCACCGGAGAAAAAGCTCGGCGTGGGGGGCCTAGAGGAATGGCCGGTACGGCGGCGGACCGGCGGTGAGGAGTGGTTTCGGGGCGGGTGGGGCGGGGTGGCGGCGCGGGCCGACCGCGGGCAGTGGGGGCCGGCGGTTCAGCCGGTGGTGGCTGGCGGCTCAAGGGCGTGGAGTTTGATGGTAAACTGCAGGCCCTTGATTTCGTATCCAACGGCTGGAAAATCTAATGACCAGAGACGAAAAAGTCAGTCGACTGACGTGTAGCCTCACCCCGCACATACACACGCACGCATGCAGGTATGCAACAGTGACACATACACATGACGAACACATGCACGCATGCAGGCGTGCAACACTGACGCGTACACATGCGCTCACGAACACACGCACATACGCACACATGCATGCAACACTGAAACATAACCTTGCACGCATGAAACACTCGCACGCCTGCATGCACACAGCACACGACGCAATACACACGCTCAACCTATACGTGCATGCACCCTTTGTTAAGGACATGGATTGTTACGGGTATTAATCAATCGTATATGTGATAAGCAGAACATTGATGTTTGTAGCGGTCTTTATGAATCACAACGTATTGAATGGGCTATCAACATAGTAGGCTTATCTACATGAAAAGGATGATGTCACACTCAATGAACAATCGTCGGTTTATGAAATGCCTGCTTCTGACCGCCCTGGCCCACCAAAGGTTCCTCTACTGTGCACTGCCTGCGTTGGGTCACTGACATGCAGGCCATGTACCCAAAGAGCCCACACATCAGTGGAGGAACGACGCACTGTCCTACATCAGAGTCGAGGGCACCACTCGCTGCATGCCCGGCTGAACACACCTCCTTGCCGCATTCAAACACCTCCATGAAACCCGCCCGTGTGGAAGCCGAGAAACCCACTCTAGACACATGTCCGTTCATGACTGGGTCGGCATTAAATGCAACACCGGCCGAGGTCCTCCCGTCCGCCATCTATTTAATGTCCTATTTAAACGAGGCCAAACGCCGGCCAAGAACCGCACACCTCCGCCACTCCCCTGTCTCCTCCTTCACCATTTTGTCCACTCTTACAATGGCTTACGAAGAGTAGTTATTCTGCATCCAAGCCGGCTGAGTGGCCCGCCGAGCCCACCGGATACGAGCTATGCAGCTCGCTGATCCACCTCCCTCCCCTCGCTCGACGGAGCCAGTTGCCGCCCCAAGCCGGCGCGCGGTTCAGCAACTCGCCGCTCCAGGCCAGCTCGACGAGGAGCGGCGCACGGGCGTCGTTGCTGCCATCCACGCCGCCGCCTCGTACCGCATGTCCCATTTCTGTGGCCGACACTCCCATGCCGACGGCCGCACCATGCAAGCAGCGACAGAAGCCGGGTGCCCGAAGAGCGACGAGTCAGTGGCCATCGCCTCCGCGTCCGCCGCCATCATCGAGGAGAAGTAGAACACGGGAGGCCACCACCGCTTGGGTCCCATGAAGGCCACCACGGAGGCGACGCCGGCATACACAACAGGTTTCTTGCCGGATCCTTTTGTTGCGAGGACCTTCGTTGACCCTGCATATACCTCCGGGGCTCCCGGCAGTTCGGTGATCGTGCTGCCGGACATGAGGAACACAAATCGATCGGCGGGCGACCATTTCGGCCAGGTATTATATACATGTGCTGTCTAGAACTAGCACCGCTTAGTTCATTTGAATGTAATGAAATCCGTCATGTATGTATGAAAATCCGGTATCTTGCATGATTTCCGTCCTTGTTTATATGAAATATCGCCGTGTTTGCGTGAATTTCGTCCGGTTGGTTGACTTGCTGTCAAAATGTGTGTGGCTACGGTTGGATGGCGTAATTTGCGGGTCGCCGGTCGGTCTGCGGGCGGCTCGGGCGGCGTGGTGGGACAAAAAGAACACATCACGTGCGAGCTCGTCTCCAACGTGCGTGCTGGAGGATGCATGAGAACCCGAGCCATTCCTCGTTCATCGGTGGCAAAGGCACCGGTGGACAAAAGGGTCGCCAATATTTTGGCTACCCCGGGCAAGATCCAAACAGCCCCTCCCAATAGATTCAAATCCCTCGTTCACCGTGGAATTTTGCCATGTGTTGTTTTCATGGACTAGCAAGATGCCCGTGCATTGCACGAAACATCAAGATGCATTTTTTTTACAAAACACCTGTTGTCATTGACCCATGCAGGAGTAATCCCATTTTGTAAAAACTAATGATTGCTCGAGAATTTATCGGATAAATGGTATCTTGAGAATTTTATCGGACTCCATTTTTGTATACAAGGCCACAAACCCATATTACAGGTACCAAGGCAAAAATTAATGTTTTCTAACTCAATGTTGCAAGCCACCTTATTTCCTTGTTTGCCGTGTAAATTAATGTGTATTCTTCTCTTTCATGCACATCAAGCCAATGCTCACACTCCCGCATGCATGCAAGGGATAATTAATGTCCTCCTTTGCTACTACGAGGCAAACAGCATTAATATTGCATCGATTAGTGTTAGTGGCCTTGTATATCTGCAAATTGTAATTTTGATAGTGGCCTTGTATATAAAAATGGAGGGAGAAAGATGAGAGATAAGGTGAGGAGGAGTGGGGCGTGGTGGTGACTGGTGGTCGGACTGGGCGGAGGCATGGAGATGGACAACGCATTATGGCTAGGTTTGTATCTCTATAGTCCCTCTCACACACACCCACGTAGGTGGGTGACGTTGTCGGGGGAAACTGTCCACCACGAGCACCTATGGGACCGGAGCCCCTTCTACGTTGCGGTAAGGGAGCGGAGGGAGCACGGAGAGCAGATCGAGGAACGCACGCGGGCAGTTTTACCCAGGTTCGGGCCGCGCGGACGCGTAAAACCCTACTCCTGCCTTAGGTTGTATTGAGTTCTTGAGCTCGGGAGCTTGAAGAGCTACAGTACTAGCTACACCGAGCGAGAGAGTTGTCTAGGTTTCGAACCCTTTCTACGTTGTGCATGGGCCTCCTTTTATAGCTCAAGGGGTCACCGACAGGTGTCAACGTAGACGAGGGTAAAAATGTAATTTTGGTGGTAGTTGTAACAGTACGTGAATAGTGCATGAACAGTGGATGAACAGTGGTCTTCACCTAACCTTGACAGTGGGGGACAAGGGCATTAAATTCCCGTCGCCGTCGACCCCAAAAGCGCCCGTCCATGCTTCTCCGTTCGCCACGGCGGTAGCCTCGTCACCGTGGCCTGCCACCGTGTGCCCCAGGCTGCACAGCCACCTGCCACGTGCCCCTGGAAGGGCCCCAGGGCGACGCGTGGGCCGATGAGCTGGAGCGCGGGCACACAGCGCAGGTTTCCCCGGCAAGCACCTTGCCGGGGTCTTGATCTTGCCGGGCCCGGAAGCTTGTCGCTCTCCGGGTCCTGCCGGGGCGCAAGGTGCGCCGAGGCATCTCTTGAGATATGCATTCCTTGGCTTTCCTGGCAAGCTCCTCTTGCCAGGGTCTTGCGTTTAAGTGACAATCTTGAGCCTGGTGCGGCCTTCCCGGCAAGCTCCTCTTGCCGGGGTCTTGACTTTTTGTCTTGTATACTTTGTTCTTGAATGGCTTCATAAGGACCCGAAAGGTACTTGGCGAGCACGTGGTAAACCCTGTCGCGGGAAGCTGCTACTGCCCGTGCACAAGTTGGGGTACTAAGGTACCCCTATATTAGTACACCGACAGGAGCCCCCGGGCCTGGGCCACACATGGTGCCGAGCGCTGTTGGGCCAGGCCCAAGACAGTGCACGGGCACACGCGACCCACGGCACGCCGTATCCCCTTCCGTATCCGCCGCATCCCTCCCTAACGGCACGCGTCGATTGCGGCGTCGTGGGAGAGATCGTGGCCTTGTTCTTTAATGGGAAATGCGGAGCGTCCCCCACTTCCCCCTTAAAAGCAGAGGAAGCAGGGGGCAGTTCCCCTCCTTCGTCTTCATTGCGCCTGTCTTCTCCAAAAACCTCCGCTGCTTCTTGCCTCCGCCCCTCCTCCGCCGTCTTCCGCATCCGCGGCACCGTCGAGCTCCTCGCCTCTTTCCTCACCGCTCCCGCCATGGCTCCGAAGAGCGACAAGGCCAAGAGCGACAAGGCCAAGAACGACAAGGCCAAGAAGGAGAAGTCCGAGCAGGCGGCGAAGCTGGCCGCCCTGCGGAAGAGGAACGTGGTCTTCGCGCCAAGGCTTGGTCCGAGGGAGCTGCGGGACAAATATTATTTGTTCTGGGCGAGGGAGACCAAAGCTCACCCCCGCACCCACGTCTTCCCCGCCATCGCCAAAGATATGTTCCCCGGCGGGTATTTCTTCTTCGCTGCATTTTTCCACTGTGGATTGTGTCCTCCGTTCTCGGAGTTCTTTTGTGATATCATGAACACATATAGCCTCCACCTCCTTGATTTCACCCCCAACGCCATCCTTACGATGGCCGTTTTCATACATCTGTGCGAAAACTATATTGGGATTCATCCAAATGTCGCCCTTTTTCGCCACTTCTTCATGCCTAGAGTAGAATCAGGCGCTCCCCTTTCCGGCGGCATTTCCTGGATCTTCAGGCTGAACAAGAAGGATTCGTACCTGAAGGGAGAACTCCGCGGCAAGTGGGAGGAGTGGAGAGCAGATTGGTGTTGGGTGGTGGAGGACAAGCCGGAGCCCTTCACTGCGCCGCGCACAACAGCCATAGTGCCCGGTAGGAATTGGAGCGAATTGGCCCCGGAGGACAACAAGCTCAGTATTGCCCTCGTCAGGATTATCCGTCTCCGGGTAGCCAATCTGACCATCGGAGAGGTTGGGGCAGATTTCCTCCGTCGCCGCATTGCCCCTCTACAAGAAAGGAAGAGGGCCGCCTGGGAATTCGGCAATGCGGCGGATATCATGAGGCTGCGCCCTGGATTAAACTATAACTTCACTGCTTTGGAGTTGAAGGGGATGGTCCGAGAGCTCTTCAAGCATGACCCGGCCCATCCGGAGTGGTTCAGACCTTCCCGGGGTGTGGTGCCGCTGTGCAACAACACTGCCCGAGATTCCTTGCGAGCGATGATGCCGGCGTGTGACTCCCATGGCGTCGTCTCCACCTGGATCGAGCCTCCGCCGGACACCGTGCTGAGCTTCTTCGACAACTTGGTTGAGACGCCCAAGAACATCGAGGAGAACAGGGGCCTCACTCGGGCCACTACGGCGCGGGACATAGCTTACATTGCTTCCAGGATGGAAGAGGCCGCTGCAGCCGCAGCGGCGGGAGAGTTTGGATACACTGTGGATGAGGCACAGGCCGCGGACACGGTGAGCCAAGCAGAGGAGGCTGAAATCCTCAGGCTGCTCAAGCTTCCGCCCGATGAGTTTGCCGGGGTGCCTACCCTGAAGTTAGCCGGAACGAGCGAGGTCGCCGGAGAGAGCGAGGTCGCCGGAGGGAGCGAGGTTGCCGGAGGGAGCGAGGTTGCCAGAGGGAGCGGGGCCGCCGGGCATGGTGCTGGGTCCAGCGGGCCTGCCGGGGAGGAGGAGGAGGACGCCGAAGCTGACGAAGATTCTGGTGGATCTCTGGGACTTGACGATGATGCCTCTTCGTCCTCAGAGAACTCCCCGCCACCGGCAAGTCCCAAGCAGCAAACGAAGAAGCGCCCCCGCAAGGCAGCTGAGGCGGCGAGGCCGCAGGTGCCCCGACAGCAGCCGGCGTGCCGTGCAACGTGCGCCACCAGGACGAGCAAAGTCATCCAGGAGGCGCCCCGCGCACCAGCGCCTAGCGGAGGGGGATCCTCCCGGAGCGGAACGGCCGCCCCTTCTGCTCCTCGGCCCTCGGCGACGACGGAGGCTGGGTCTTAGCAGCCCACAGCCTCGGAGACCGCCAAGCGCCCGAGGGAGCCTTCTCCTCCTGTTCCTCGCGCGGGAGCACCTCAGGCGGATTTCGACTTCTCCGCCCTCAGCTCCGACGACGAGGAAGAGGAGTAAGTTCTTGCAACTTGTAATTTCTTTGATTTTGTCTTGATTTCCCTTGTTGATCCCGATCTTGTTCTTGTTATGCTTTCAGGACCCTGGCCCAGCGGATGGCGAAGAGAGACGACTCGCCCGTCGCGGCGACCGGAGACGTGCCAGCGGCAAGCTTGCCGGATCAACCTGCTGCTCCGAGGAGCAGCCCCCAGCGTAAGTCTGGTTTTTGAGTTTTCTGCTTGACGGGCTCGCTTGAGGTTATCGCTCGTACTAATATTTTGTTGTCTTGTTTGTCTTGTGCAGAAGTGGAGCCGCAGCCGCAGGAGCAACCGAAGGTCACCCCCGAAGAGCTACCCGATCCACCCTCCCCGCCAAGGGTGAACTCCCCGGCGAGGGAGGACGCTCCGCCGAGGACGGGCACCCCGCCAAGGGCGGGCACCTCGCCAAGGGTGAGCAGCCCGACAAGGGTGAGCACCCCGCCAAGGGAGGGCGCGGGCGGCCCTCCGCCAGCAGGGGCCACCACTCCGTCGCCAAGGGTGGATTCCCCGGCGAGGGAGCCTGTCGTCGAAGAAGTCCGCGAAGGTAAATCCTTGTAGCTTTTCCTTCTTGAACTTGTCTTTTTGGATATTTGCTTGATCTTTTCTTTCCTTTTTCTTCTGCTAGATCCTCCTGCACCGGAGCGGATGGAAACAGAGACCACCGCTGAGGAGGAGGTGCGCGGCGACGGCGACAACGTCACTGCTGCTGACGAGCCAACCGCCGAAGAGACCGCCCCGACCGCCGACGCTGCGGCTGGGGAAGAGGCCGGCGACCACATTGCTGGCCCGGAGGACGCAGGAGCATCGGACGCTACACCGGCCGCCGACCCCTCCGCCTCCACGGAGCGGTCGGGTGTCTACCTTGAGGCCCCCAACGGGATCTTTATACAAGTCCCTTGGGCGTCCTCGTCTCGAGCCCCCATGGAGGGAGAGACCTTTGACGGAGAGGTCCTCGCCTCTGCGGGGTTGAAGGTGGTTGAAGCGCCTGGCGGCAGCGATGAGCCCGAAGAGGAGAAGCTCCTTCGCCGGCTTCTGGCTCTGTACCGGGCCAGGCAGGCGAAGCTAGAGTCTCGGGAAGCTCTTGCCGCCAAGGCTGGAGTTGACTTGGAAAAGCGCGCCGTGGAGCTTCGCGCCGACAACCAAGCAGCCCTCCGCCATCTGGCTGAGGAGCGCGAAGAGCTTGCCGGAGCGCAGCAAGCCTTCCTCTTGGAGAAGGCCGAAGTGGACGAGCAGCAACGGTTGGCCGCCGAGGAGCTGTCCCGGCGAGAGGGAGTGCTCAACCAGCGGAAAGTCGACCTCGATGCCCACGAGGACGACCTCACCGCCCGGGAGCAGGCCATTGGCGGGGCCCTGAAGGAGGCGAAAGCCGCCGCAGCCGCCGCGGAGACCGCCAAGAAGGACCTCGAAGCCAAGGTGGAGCAGCTGGAGCGGTACCTGAAGGCGAGCGCGGACAGAATCACCGCGCTCAACGTGGAGCGGGAGAAAGATGCCCACACCAATTCTGACCTGCAGGTACGTCTCTCCAAGAAAGGCGACGAGCTCACTGCCACCAAGGAATCCATTGTTGACTTAGAGTTGAAGGTCTCCACTCTGACTGACTCGCTCGACACCGCCCGGGACCGCGAGACGAAGCTGAAGGACGAGCTCCGCAAGGAGCGGAACTTGGTGGAGAGCGCCGCCATCTCAGCGAACAACTTCAGCCGGGCGGTGGAGCAGTGGACTGACGATTTGGTCACCTCCGCCGCCAACATCGACAAGGAGATGGTGGCGCTGAGGGCGGAGCACCTCGCGTACTCTCCGGACGAGAACCTCCCCCACAGCGCCAAGTTAAGTCTGTTCTTCAGGGGAATCGCGCCGGCGCTTGCGAGGCTGCAGGAGAAGATCCCCGTGCAGCTGGCCGACGAGGCGCGTCGGCTCTGCATGGGCACCTTGGAGCGTGTCTTGAAGAAAATCGTCTACCGCAACCCTGGCATCAACCTCGTCAACATCCTCCGCACCTTGCCGGACGACGCTGATCAGGAGGCGTTGAAGGCGCAGGTCGCCCACATCGTCGCCAAGGTGAACAAGATCACAAGGCGTGAAGGCGACCGCGTAGATTAGGTTTCTTTCTTTCCGCTTCCCTTGCCGCTGCAAGGCATGTTATGAACAAGAATCTATTAGTATTGCTGCAAGTTATCTTTGTAATATACAATCTCATTTTGATCAGTCAATGCAATGTTATCTCCCTTGCTTTTGGTCCTCCACTTTGTATGCTTTCTACCCTACGCTTTCAGGGGACTTGCCGGCAAGGGGCCCTTGCCGCGAGCGCTGAGTGCCGGACTCTTAGCAGCCTGCTGGCAAAAGACCTTGTCGGTAAATAACCTTGCCGCAGCTAGTCGCAGCACACTTAAACTGCTGAGCGAACTCGAAAACGAAGTAAGGGCGCGACACTTGTCGCAGCTCACTTAAGCCGTTGAGCATGCTTGAAACAGAGTAAGGGCGCGGCTAGCCACGGGTAGGTTCCTCCGCGCACAGGTTTTCCATACAAAGTGTGGTTTGTTCAAGGAAGACAACTAAAATTTAGAAATTTGAATTACTCAAACTTTGGTAACTTAGCTTTCATAAATTGCTTGTCCCCCGACAAGGCTTCTCTTTCTTGAACAGCACTTGGTTCATCCTCCACCTCCTTCCCCCCTGGCAAACTTGTGCGCGAGGAATACTCCTTCTGTTTAAGAGGGAAAGAAAAAGAGGAGGGAAAACAAGTATATAGCCTCATGGCTTGCTAGTGCTTACCGGGGATGTGCGTTGCACAAGGTGCCAAACAATGCATGCAAATAACATAGAAAAGCATGAAATGGCAAATAGTGCGAAGCACGAAAACTTTACTGATGCACGGGATCTGCGCCCGGCTTTGTACAAAGGTTTACATGCAACAGCGGCAAGACTTGTACAAAAGGTGGTTGCCGGAGCGGATCACGGCAACCGCGCCTTATGGATGAAACTTGCGAAGATGCTCTATGTTCCAGGAATTGCTCACCGGTAAGCCTTCTTCGGTCTCAAGGCGGACAGCGCCGGGCCTTGTGACTTGTCTCACCCGATAAGGGCCTTCCCACTTCGGCGTCAACTTGTTGGAATTCTTGGCGGACTGAACACGCCAAAGAACAAGGTCGCCTTCCTCGAGACTCCTGGCCTTGACCTTGCGGCTATGATAGCGACGCAAGGCTTGCTGGTATCGAGCAGCTCGTACAGCAGCCTGGAGACGTTCCTCCTCAAGGAGCAATGCATCATCTTGTCGCAGTTGCTCTTGCTCGAGCTCATCATAAGCGAGCACTCGAGGAGATCCGTATACGAGTTCCGTGGGGAGAACTGCCTCTGCTCCATAGACAAGAGCAAAGGGTGTCTGTCCGGTGGCTCGATTTGGTGTCGTTCTGATTGACCAAAGAGCCGCCGGTAACTCCTCTATCCAGTTTCTTGCGCACTTGCGCAGCCTGTCGAAGGTTCTTGTCTTGAGCCCGCGCAGCACTTCAGCATTGGCCCTCTCCGCTTGACCATTGCTCCTCGGGTGAGCAACAGAAGCGAAGCAGACCTTGGCGCCAAGGTCTTGGACGTACTGCATGAAGGTGCGGCTTGTGAACTGTGTGCCGTTGTCGGTGATGATCCTGTTAGGGATTCCGAAACGGCAAACAATCGCTCTGAAGAACCTGACTGCTGACTGTGCCATCACCTTTCTCACCGGTTCCACTTCTGGCCACTTTGTGAACTTGTCGATTGCTACGTACAAGTACTCAAAGTCCCCGACTGCGCGGGGAAAAGGGTCGAGGATATCGAGCCCCCAGACCGAGAAGGGCCAGGACAAAGGAATCGTCTGGAGAGCTTGAGCTGGCTGGTGAATTTGCTTGGCATGGAACTGGCACGCTTCACACTTAATTACTTGTGCAGTTGCATCTTGGAGGGCTTCTTGCCAGAAGAACCCTTGCCGGAACGCCTTCCCGGCAAGTGCCCTTGCGCCAATGTGGTGGCCACATATGCCTCCATGTATCTCTGCCAACAGCTTCTGTCCATCTTCTCTGGAAATGCACTTCAACCTGACACCATTGAGTCTTCTTCTGTACAGTTCATTGTCAACGAACTGGTACATACTTGATTGTCTGGTTATTTTCTCTATCTCTTCTGGCTCATCGGGAAGTTCTCCAGTTTGCAGAAAACGGACGATCTGCTGTTGCCATGCCGGAGCCTGAGGCTCAACGGCAAGGACTAAAGGCATGAGGGCTGCTGCGGGAACCCCAGCTTCTACGGCAAGAACCTCCGGCTCTGCCGGAGCTGATGGTCCCCCGGCAAGCCTGCCGGGGCAAGGCTTGTCGGGAACGCTTGCTTCAACTGTACAGACCCTTGGATCTGCAGGAGCAAACTGTTCCTCAGCATCTGGACTGTTGATCTTGGGGACCTTGGCGGCGGCTTCTGGAAGGTCCGCCGGCAAGTAGTCGCCGGAGACCAACTTTCTCTTCTTGTTCTGCCCAACTGATGGTGTAACGGATGGTTGAGTCAACTTGAGCAGGAAGGTCCCTGGTTCCACAGGTAACTTTATTGCAGCACACTTTGAAAGGCCATCTGCAATATCGTTCTGAGCTCTTGGGACGTGCTCCATTTGCAGACCTTCAAAGTGCTCTTCAAGCTTCCTCACTTCATCAACATAAGCTTCCATCAAGGGGCTCTGATAACTCTTATTCACTTGTCGGACCACCAACTGCGAATCTCCCCGCACAATCAACTTCTTGATCCCAAGCTCGGCCGCAATTCTGAGGCCGACAAGCAACCCTTCATACTCAGCAGTATTGTTTGTCGCTTGTTCCCTGGGAAAGTGCATCTGGATAACATACTTGAGGTGCTCCCCGGTGGGCGCTATGAGTACCACGCCGGCACCAGCGCCTTGCAGTGAGAAAGCACCATCAAAGTACATCATCCATTCTTTGCTTGCTTCTTGGACGGGGATGCTTGTCTCTGGAACTTCTTCATCCGGCGTTGGGGTCCATTCTGCTATGAATTCTGCCAAAGCTCTGCTCTGTATGGTTGAAGTACTTTCAAACTTGAGGCCAAAGCTTGACAGTTCCAGTGCCCACTCGACGATCCTGCCCGTTGCCTCTGGATTTTGCAATATCCTCTTCAACGGAACGCGAGTGACCACTGTTATCTCGTGTGCTTGAAAGTAATGGCGCAGCTTCCTTGAGGCATGAGGAGGCCGAACAGCAACTTCTGCACCCCAGAGTATCTTGACCTAGCTCCCTGCAAGAGGGAACTTACAAAATACACTGGGCGCTGCACCATCTTCTTTCGCACTTCACCTTGTTCCTGCGCAGACTTGTCCTTGTCGGGGCCAGAGCTTGTCGGGGAAGCCCCCTGCTTGTCGCTGGAAGTACTCGCCGGGGCTGTGGGTTCTTCCTCTGCCTCCCTTTCCGCTACCAACGCAGCACTAACCACTTGATTGGTTGCCGCTAAGTACAGCAGCAACTTCTCTTGTGGTCTAGGTGCGACAAGTATTGGAGTGGAGGACAGGTATCCTTTCAAATCCTGCAGTGCTGCCTCCGCTTCCGGAGTCCATTTCATAGGACCTGCCTTCTTCAAAATTTTAAAGAAAGGCAGGGCGCGTTCTGCAGACTTCGAAATGAACCTGCTGAGGGCAGCCACACAACCAGCAAGTCTCCTTACGTCCTTGACGCGCTTCGGGGCTTCAATCTGCTCAATGGCTTTTATCTTGTCGGGATTGGCTTCAATCCCCCTCTGGGACACAAAGAACCCGAGGAGCTTGCCGGAGGGGACTCCGAAAACGCACTTCTCGGGGTTCAACTTGAGCTGGATCTTGCGCAGGTTCTCAAAGGTTTCCTCTTAGTCTTGGATCAGGGTATCCTTGCTCTTGCTCTTGACCACTATGTCATCCATGTAGGCTTCTACATTTCTGTGTATCTGTGGCTCAAAAGCAGTGTGCACCACCCTCGCAAATGTTGAGCCTGCATTCTTCAATCCAAAGGGCATGCGTATGAAGCAATATGTGCCGCATGGAGTAATGAATGCAGTCTTCTCTTCATCTTCCTTGGCCATGAAAATCTGGTGGTAACCTGAGTATGCATCAAGGAAGGAAAGCAGCTCACATCCGGCGGTGGAGTCAACAATCTGGTAAATACGCGGCAAGGGAAATGGATCCTTGGGACATGCTTTATTCACATCAGTGAAGTCTATACAAAGTCTCCATTTTCCATTGGCCTTGCGTACGACAACTGGATTGGCCAACCACGTAGGATGGATCACGCCTCTGACCAGGCCTGCTGCTTCTAGCTTCTTTATCTCTTCGGCGATGAATTCTTGGCGCTCCACGGCTTGCTTTCTGACCTTCTGCTTGACGGGCCGCGCATGAGGACAAACAGCAAGCTTGTGCTCAATTACCTTCCTGGGAACGCCGGGGATGTCAGATGGTTGCCATGCGAACACATCGACATTCGCCCGCAGGAAGGCAACGAGCGCGCTTTCCTATTTGTTGTCGAGCGTAGCGCTGATGGTGAAAGTACCACCAGTGCCGTCCTCCTTGGCGGACACCTTCTTGGTTGCCGGTGGAGCTGCCATTCCTTTCTTGCACTTGTCGGTGGAGCTCGATGGAGCGTCCTCGACGGCAGCGCAGCACTCCGAGGAGGTGCGTTTGCCGGAGTGGGCCCCAGAGCTCTTGCCGGACTTGGTCTTGGTCTTCCCCCCGGGAGCTTCAGCGGCAAGTGTGTTGCTTTTTGCTGCGGCTGCTGCGTCCCGGTAGATCTTGTCGGCGCAGATAAGCGCGTCCTTCTTGTCGCCGGGGACAGAGATGACGCTTATCGGCCCCGGCATCTTGAGTACGTTGTAGGCATAGTGGGAAGCTGCCATGAACTTAGCGAGGGCAGGACGTCCAAGTATCCCAGTGTATGGCAATGGGATATCGGCCACGTCGAAGGTAATCCTCTCCGTCCTGAAGTTGAGCTCCCCGCCAAAGGTCACTGGCAGAGTAATCTTCCCCTTCGGCTTGCTCCTTCCCGGGTTTATTCCTTGGAACGACCCGGTTTCTTCGAGCTCGCCGTCTGGGATCTGGAGTTTCTTGATCACAGCTGAGGAGATCAAGTTCAGGCTGGCCCCGCCGTCAACCAACATCTTGGTGACCTTGAGGTTGCGGATAGTTGGTGAGACCAACATCGGCAAGCATCCGACCGCTGTGGTGCGGTCCGGGTGGTCCTCAAGGTCAAAGATGATGGGCGTGCCGGACCACTTCAGCAGCCTGCGTGACTCGACGGGTGGCTCAGCTGCGTTCACTTCCCGCACCCACTGCTTGAGTTGGCGGTGGGAAGTGTGCAGAGAGGCACCCCCGTCGACACACAGAACCTCTGTGGCCTTCTGGAACTCCTGCTCGCTGTTGTCTCCTTCTTCCATGTCGTCGTCGTCGTCTTCTTCCTCATCCTTATCGCGGCCCCGGGGAGGTCTATCACCCTGCCGCTGTTTGGCCTTGCCGCGGCGTCCTCCCCGGCCATTGAACGGCCGCTTCTTGCTGGGCTCTCCTCCGCCACCTTGGGCCTTCTCCTTGTCGCGACGCTCGTATTTAGCCTTCTGCTGCTCTACGAGGTACTCGACTCGCTTGCAGTTCTGAAGATCGTGGCCCTTGGTGCGGTGGATCTTGCAGTACTGCTTGTCGGAGCCGTCCGGCTTGTCGGCTGCTGCTACAGGGGCAGGTTCCTTGCCGGAACCGCCAGCCTGTACCTTCTTGGCGGGAGCCTCCTTGCCGGACTGCTCGACGACCAGCACTTCCTTGATCTTCTTCTTTCTGTTGTTCCGCCGGCGGCTCTTCCTCGCCGGGGCGGCATCCTCGCTGTCGCTTCCTCCTGCGCCAGCATCCTCCCCGGGGAGTCTCCTCCCCTCTTCGGCGCGCGCGCACTTGTCAGCCAGAGCGTAGAGCTCGCTGACATCCCGGATCTTGGTCATGGCCATCTCTTCCCTCATGCGGCGGTTACGCACGTTCTGGTGGAACGCGCTGATAACCGCGGCAGGGTGGACGTCGGGAATGTTGTGTTGCACGCAGCTGAATCGTTGAATGTACTTGCGCAGGGATTCTCCTTCCTTCTGGGCTAGGATGTGGAGATCGCTCTCTTGGCCGTGGGGTTTGTGGCCGCCCGTGAAGGCGCCAACAAACTGGTGGCACAGATCCGCCCACGAAGAAATGGAGCTTTCCGGCAAGTGCATAAGCCAAGAGCGGACGTTAGGCTTAAGCACTAGCGGGAAGTAGTTGGCTAGTATCTTCTCGTCGCGTCCCCCGGCAGCCTGCACCGCGATGGTGTAGATGCTGAGGAACTCTGAGGGGTGCGTCTTGCCGTCGTACTTCTCGGGTACGTCGGGCTTGAAGTTTTTCATGCTGGGCCACTGGACTCGCCGCAGCTCACGGGTGAACGCGGGGCAACCTGCCGCGTACGGCAAGTCGCCTGGTTCACCGGGCACGTACGTGTCGACAGCGGTCCCAGCGCGCTGATCCGATTGTCGCCGGGCTTCACGTCGGCGCTCGATGCGCGTCCGAGCGTCTTCTTGCTGCCAGTCGTCGAGGACTTGGCGCTGGTCCCGACGAGCCCGCGGATCCGACGACGCCGTGGAGTCGTCGTCGACGTTGATCCGGCGGGGAGGCGTCTTCTGCTTCCGCGGCGGGGAGTGCACGGTGGTTGCACCCCCGGCGGTCTTGTCGCCGTCGGCCTTCGTCTGGTCGACTTGCCGCGGCCGCGATGTCGCCGGCTGCTGCGGCGTGTCGTTGTTGGTGAAGGCGATGAGGCTCTGAATCGTCGCCCTCCAGTCTTCGGCCTTGTCTGCCGCTGGAGGGAAATCGAGGAGCAGTTGTGCTCTTGCTAGAGCTTCTGCTGGAGAGGAGGGGAGCGGCGGCGAGCGGTGCGAGGAGCGAGATATGCTCGGACTTCTAACAGGGTTAGAAGGAGCAGTCTCTCGCCCCGGCGACCGCGCCTTGCTCGTACCAGGACGGTGACCTTGAGCGTCCCGCGACCCTCCGGTTTGTCCTTGCCCCAGCAAGCGTATGGTACCTCCTGTACCACGGCGCTGCTGGCCTGGCGTCTGCTGAGAGAGACATGGTGCGTCTACGGACACCGAGGCCTTGGAATTCGCCCGGTCGTCCGTCTTGTCCTTGGATTTGGTGGCGCCGTGAGTCCCCTCGCCAGCGACCACCCTTCCGCCGGCGTCTCCTCCACCAACCGTTGGTTCTGGTGGCGGTGGGATCGACGCAGACGGGCCCGCGACCTCCGAAGCCTTCTTCTTCGGAGGCATGTTGTTGTTGCTGATGAAGTTGGTGAAGCTGGAGAGGTTGATGAAGAATGCGCCCGCGTGAGCTCCGGATCAGGTTCGCACAACCTCGACGCCCCCTACCTGGCGCGCCAAAGATGTCGGGGGAAACTGTCCACCACGAGCACCTATGGGACCGGAGCCCCTTCTATGTTGCGGTAAGGGAGCGGAGGGAGCACGGAGAGCAGATCGAGGAACGCACGCGGGCAGTTTTACCCAGGTTCGGGCCGCGCGGACGCGTAAAACCCTACTCCTGCCTTAGGTTGTATTGAGTTCTTGAGCTCGGGAGCTTGAAGAGCTACAGTACTAGCTACACCAAGCGAGAGAGTTGTCTAGGTTTCGAACCCTTTCTACGTTGTGCATGGGCCTCCTTTTATAGCTCAAGGGGTCACCGACAGGTGTCAACGTAGACGAGGGTAAAAATGTAATTTTGGTGGTAGTTGTAACAGTACGTGAATAGTGCATGAACAGTGGATGAACAGTGGTCTTCACCTAACCTTGACAGTGGGGGACAAGGGCATTAAATGCCCGTCGCCGTCGACCCCAAAAGCGCCCGTCCATGCTTCTCCGTTCACCACGGCGGTAGCCTCGTCACCGTGACCTGCCACCGTGTGCCCCAGGCTGCACAGCCACCTGCCACGTGCCCCTGGAAGGGCCCCAGGGCGACGCGTGGGCTGATGAGCTGGAGCGCGGGCACACAGCGCAGGTTTCCCCGGCAAGCACCTTGCCGGGGTCTTGATCTTGCCGGGCCCAGAAGCTTGTCGCTCTCCGGGTCCTGCCGGGGCGCAAGGTGCACCGAGGCATCTCTTGAGATATGCATTCCTTGGCTTTCTGTCTTGTATACTTTGTTCTTGAATGGCTTCATAAGGACCCGAAAGGTACTTGGCGAGCACGTGGTAAACCCTGTCGCGGGAAGCTGCTACTGCCCGTGCACAAGTTGGGGTACTAAGGTACCCCTATCTTAGTACACCGACAGATGTGCACGAAGAGAAGAGGTGCATGCGCGGCACATGTACTCCAGTTTCTTTCCCAACCACACCCGTGTGGGTACACGGTGGAGCTCATTTCTGTACGAAAAGGCAGCCCACGTGGTAACTTGACACGTGTACCGGTTGTCCACTGGATGGAGGGAGGATCCTCTACCACGGGTGAACAAACAAATTGCGACTTGACGCTGACATGTCTCCAACGTATCTACTTTTCCAAACCCTTTTGCCCTTGTTTTGGACTCTAACTTGTATTATTTGAATGGAACTAACCCGGACTGACGCTGTTTTCAACAGAACTGCCATGGTGTTGTTTTTGAGCAGAAATAAAAAGTTCTCGGAATCGCCTGGAAATCCACGGAGAATTATTTCGGAAAATATAAAAAATACCTACAAGAAGATCCAGACCAGGGGGCCCACACCTTGTCCACGAGGGTGGGGGCGCCCCCCTAGGGCGCGCCCCCTGCCTCGTGGCCCCCCTGGTGCTCCACCGACGTATCCCCAGATCCTATATATTCACTTTCGGTGAGAAAAAATCAAGGAGAAAGAATAATCGCGTTTTACGATACGGAGCCGCCGCCAAGCCCTAGTCTCTCTCGGGAGGGCTGATCTGGAGTCCGTTCGGGGCTCCAGAGAGTGGAGTTCATCGCCATCGTCATCATCAACCTTCCTCCATCACCAATTTCATGATGCTCACCGCCATGCATGAGTAATTCCATCGTAGGCTTGCTGGACGGTGATGGGTTGGATGAGATTTACCATGTAATCGAGTCAGTTTTGTTAGGGTTTAATCCCTAGTATCCACTATGTTCTGAGATTGATGTTGTTATGACCTTGCTATGCTTAATGCTTGTCACTAGGGCCCAAGTGCCATGATTTCAGATCTGAACCTATTATGTGTTCATGAATATATGTGTGTTCTTGATCCTATCTTGCAAGTCTATAGTCACCTACTATGTGTTATGACCCGGCAACACCGAAGTGACAATAATCGGGACCACTCCCGGTGATGACCGTAGTTTGAGGAGTTCATGTATTCACTATGTGTTAATGCTTTGGTCCGGTACTCTGTTAAAAGGAGGTCTTAATATCCCTTAGTTTCCACTAGGACCCCGCTGCCACGGGAGGGTAGGACAAAAGATGTCATGCAAGTTCTTTTCCATAAGCACGTATGACTATATTCAGAATACATGCCTACATTACATTGATGAACGGGAGCTAGTTCTGTGTCACCCTAGGTTATAACTTTTACATGATGAATTGCATCCGACATAATTTCCCATCACTGATCCAATGCTTACGAGCTTTTCACATATTGCTTGTTGCTTATTTACTTTTCCGCTGCTACTGTTACAAAAACTATGAAAACACTACCGTTACTTTTATTGTTGTTACCACTATCTCCATATTACTTTGCTACTAAACTACCTTGCTGCAGATGCTAAGTTTCCAGGTGTGGTTGAATTGACAACTCAGCTGCTAATACTTAAGAGTATTCTTTGGCTCCCCTTGTGTCGAATCAATAAATTGGGTTGAATACTCTACCCTCGAAAACTGTTGCGATTCCCTACACTTGTGGGTTATCAAGACTATTTTCTGGCGCCATTGCCGGGGAGCATAGCTCTATTCTTTAAGTCACTTGGGATTTATATCTGTTGATCACTATGAAGAATCTTAAGGACTCAAAAACCAAGATCTTACCCTCAACTACGAGGGGAGGTAAGGAACTACCATCTAGCTCAGCACTTGATTCTCCTTCTGTTATTGGTAAATTTGCGACACCTACTCATGCTATTGAATCTGATATGTCGTATGTTCTTGATGATGCCACTTCTGCTATGTATGATGAAACTACTTCTGTGCTTGATAATACTGCGCCACTAGGTGAATTTCTAGATGAACAAATTGCTAAGGTTAGGGAGAATGCAAATATTGAAACTTATGATATTTATGAAAGTGATGATGAAGCTTCTCCCAATAGATATGAATTTCCTGTTGTTCCTGAGGGTTATGTTATGGATGAAGAAACTGCTAGAGACTTTCTTGCTTGCAATGATAGATATGATCTTAAGAAGTTATTAGCTAAGCTGAAAGAAAAGTCCTTGAATGCTAGAATGAAACATGACCCTGCTTTTGCTAGTTCACCTATCTATGTTACTGATACAGATTATGAATTCTCTGTTGATCCTGAGTTAATTACTTTGGTTGAATCTGATGCTTCCATGGCTATGAATCTGAAACTGTTGTGGCACATCTTACTAAGTTGAATGATATAGCCACCCTGTTTACCAATGATGAAAACATTCGTTATTACTATATCCTTAAGTTATTTCCTTTCTCGTTAAAGGGTGATGCTAAGACTTGGTTTAATTCTCTTGATCCTGATTGTGTGCGTAGTCCCCGGGATATGATGTATTACTTCTCTGCTAAATATTTTCCCGCTCATAAGAAACAAGCTGCCTTACGGGAAATATATAACTTTGTGCAAATTGAAGAAGAGAGTCTTCCACAAGCTTGGGGGAGGCTTCTCCAATTACTTAATGCTTTGCCTGATCATCCTCTTGAGATGCATGATATACTTGATGTCTTTTATAATGGACTAACCGATGCTTCCAGAGACCACATGGATAGTTGTGCTGGTTGTGTTTTCAGGGAAAGAATAGTTGAACAAGCTGAATTACTATTGAATAATATGCTGGCCAATGAAAATAATTGGACACTTCCTGAACCAGCCCCTAAGCCAACTCCGAAGAAAAGAGGTGTTCTATTTCTCAGTCCTTTAGATATGCAAGGGGCAAAGAAATCTATGAAAGAAAAATGTATTAAAGCTGAAGATGTTAAGAATTTACCACCTATTGAAGAAATACATGGTCTTGATAACCCGACACATGTAGTAAAGGTAAATTCTCTATATAGATTTGATGAAGGTGATATTCCTTGTTATAAGTCTGCTAGAAAATGCTTAGATGAGTTTGATAATTTTATTGTGAAACAAGAAAACTTCAATGCTTATGTTGGTAGACAATTGCAACACAATGCTTATATGATTGAATGCTTGAGTGATTATCTGTCTAGAGCTAAAGGCGAACTGAAACTCATTAGTAAACATGCTTCCATGGTCACCACTCTAGTAGAACAAGTACTTAAGGCTCAGAATGATTTGCTTAATGAATTAAATAGTAAGAATAATGACTATGCTGTTAGAGTTGCTACTAGAGGTAGTAAAATGACTCAGGAACCTCTGTATCCTGAAGGCCACCCTAAGAGGATTGAGCAAGATTCTCAGAGAGCTAGTTTAGATGCACCTAGTTCTTCTAAGAAGAAGAAAAAGAAAAATGATAGAACTTTGCATGCTTCTAGTGAACCTGTAGCTGACACACCTGAGAATCCCAATGATATATCCGTTTCGGATGCTGAGACACAATCTGGTAATGAACATGAACCTAGTGATAATATTAATAATGATGTTCAAGACGATCCTCAACCTAGCAATGATAATGATGTAGAGATTGAACCTGCTGTTGATCTTGATAACCCACAATCAAAGAATCAACGTTATGATAAGAGAGACTTTGTTGCTAGGAAGCATGGTAGGGAAAGAGAACCATGGGTTCAGAAACCCATGCCTTTTCCTCCGAAACCATCCAAGAAAAAGGATGATAAGGATTTTGAGCGCTTTGCTGAAATGATTAGATCTATCTTTTTGCGTATGCGTTTGACTGATGCGCTTAAAACAAATCCTTATGCTAAGTATATGAAGGATATTATCACCAATAAAAGAAAGATACCTGAAGTGGAAATTTCCACCATTCTTGCCAATTACACTTTCAAATGTGGAATACCTAAGAAACTAGGAGATCCAGGAGTACCTACTATACCTTGCTCCATTAAACGAAACTATGTTAAAACTGATTTATGTGATCTTGGAGCCGGTGTTAGTGTTATGCCTCTCTATTTATATCGTAGACTTGACTTGAGTAAGTTGACATATACTGAAATATCTTTGCAAATGGCTGATAAATCAACTGCTATACCTGTCGGTATTTGTGAGGATGTGCCTGTTGTTGTTGCAAATGTTACTATTCTAATGGACTTTGTTATACTTGATATTCCCGAGTACGATAGTATGTCTATTATTCTTGGATGAACCTTTTTGAATACTGTAGGGGCTGTTATTGATTGCAACAAAGGCAATGTCACTTTTCATGTCAATGGTAATGAGCATACGGTACACTTTCCGAGGAAACAACCTTAGGTCCACGGTATCAATTATATTGGAAAAATTTCTACTATCGCTATTGGAGCTTTTGAATTTCCTCTTCCTACTATCAAGAAGACATATGACATTCTTATTGTTGGGGACATACATATCCCCATTGAGGTAACCTAGTGTTATTCGAAAATTCTCCGGTTTCATGTTATTCGGAAAGAGTTTATTAACAAGACCTGATCAACCTTGTTAATATACTCTTTTTGAGGAGCATGGGATAGTTGAATCTAGATAGCACAACCTTCTGTACCCTCCTTTTACTTTCTGTTAATTAGGATAAATAAAGCAAAAATAGTATTTTCTGTTTGTTTCCAGAATTATCCATGCAATAAAAAAATGCCTCGAAAATAAAAGTTCTCCAAATGCCCTGAAAATGAAATATGATTTTTTCTAGAATATTTGAGAAAATATGGCATAGAACACACAGCGAGGGGAGCCAGCACCTGGCCACGAGGGTCCAGGGCGCGCCCCCTGCCTCGTGGGCCCCACGTGGCCCCCTCCACTTATTCCTGCACCCATGCTCTTCTTCTTCCTCCCAAAAAATTCACCAACCAGCTCAAACCCGAGTTCTAGCTCATCTTGCTGCCATTTTCGATCTCCTTGCTCAAAGCACCATTCACCAAACTATTTGGGGAGATTGTTCCTTGGTATGTGACTCCTCCATTGGTCCAATTGGTTTTTGTTCTAGTGCTCTATTTATTGCAAATTTTTGCTGCTGTGGTGACCATGTTCTTGAACTTGCATGTCAAATTTTCTTGGTCCCAAGTAGTTCTAATGCATGATATAGTCTCTAGGCACTTATAGGAGTTGTTGCTATCAATCTTGTTGAGTTTGGTTAACTTTTATTTTGAGTTACTAAAAATTTCAGAAAATTTCAGAAAAAATGCATAGGAGAAACTTCCAAGGTGGTTCATAAAGGAAGCAAGAATCGAGGCTCACGTTCCGTTAGCCGGACAATGAACTACCGAGGGATGCTGACGTGCGGCCTTGTGAATGGCCGTCAGATGACTTTATGGATCAGGTTGGCATCAAGGAAGAATTTTACGCATATGTGCGTAATACTGACCTCGAGGGCTTCATATAAGATAAGTGCCCTCAATACCGTGGCTTAACTGATACCTTTGTGAGAAGCTTTAAATTTTCATCTTCACGTAATTCTCACACCGTTATGTTTGACCTATATGATAAATATTATACCATGGACTTAGAGGTTTTTAATGATGCTTGTAAGCTCCCACAGTGGGGCAGTATGGGTGATCCTCGTAAATCTGAATTTAGAGAGTTCCTTGCTAGTATCACAGTGGGGGAATCTAGGGAAATCACACAGGCTACTATAGAGAGCATCCATTTTCCTGCTATTCATTACTTTGCTCTCTTTACTGGTAGATGCATAAATGGTAAAGATGAAGCTTGTCACATGTGTGTTCCAGATCTTAGTGTTCTCAGGAGTGCTGTACTAGGTGATAGACAATATAACTTGGGAGCCATTGTTGCACGTAGGCTACACCATAATGGTATGAATGGAGATTTATTTGGTGGGATTTATGCCACTCGCATAGCCCGCTTTCTTGGTGTGCCTGTGCACGTGAATGATGAACCTTTACCTCCCGCTCATTTAGATTGCCATGCTATGACTAGTCACCAGTCTATAGAGAGCGATGGTCAAACCCTCAAATATCGATTAATATTTAACAGGCAATAGGCCATCCATATTGTTCTTCCTGCCCCTACCTTGTTTGACTTTCAGGCAAAAGGAAGATACACTATCAATATGGAGGAGGCAAATGCGTATTACAATATGACAGAAGCATCCCGCCTTCGAGCTGCAGCTCAGCATGCAGTAGCTACTGCATCTCAGTACAACCCCAACTACGACTTCGGATATCCGTCAGGCCAATACTAGCCATAGACCAACTTAGGCCAAAAGCCTAAGCTTGGGGGAGTACGTGTTTCTCACTGACTTTACATTCATGTTCACACTTATTCTAGTTGTGGGTGCTCACACTCTTTCATTGTACCATCCATGTTTAGTTTATTTTCTTTTTCTTAGTCTTTTTCTCGTGTCCTAGAAAAAACCTTCAGAAAAACAAAAAATATTAGTTGTAGCTTCTAGCTAGTTTACTTCCCTTGCTTGTAGTAGCAATTAAAAGAAAACCCAAAAAGATTCCCCATTCTTCTTTTGCTTGTTGGGAGCTTTCCTGTGTAAATAGTTCTTTTCTTTTTCTTTGGGGGTTAAGAGTAGAAGACGATGATTGAAAATGCTTAGTGGCTCTCATATGCTTTATTGTTTGTTTAACCTTGAGCCATATTACCTTGTCTTCTCTCTTGTATTAAATGTCTGCAGATTCCAGCTTAGTCCAATGCACGTGCACTATTATTATTATCCACACCGTTCGGCTGTGCGAGTGAAAGGTAATAAGGATGATATATGATGAACTAATTGAGATGAGAAAAGCTGGTATGAACTCGACCTCTCTTGTTTTTGTAAATATGATAGTTCATCGTTCCTGATTCAGCTTGTTATGAATGAAACATGCTTGCAATGACAATTAGAGATCATAGTTTCTTATGTCATGCTTAATTAGCTGAGAGTTTATAATGGTCTATCTTGCATGCCAACATGATATTAAAATGGTTGTGATGTGGTATGATGGGGTGGTATCCTCCTTTGAACGATTCAAGTGGTCTGACTTGGCACATGTTCACGCATGTAGTTGAAACAAATCAACATAGCCTCCACGATATTTATGTTCATGGTGATTTATATCCTACTCATGCTTGCATTCATTGTTGATTTATTTTAATGCATATTCATGACCGTTGTTGCTCTCTAGCTGGTCGCTTCCCAGTCGCTTTCTAGCCTTCACCTGTACTAAGCGGGAATACTGCTTGCGCATCCACTTCCATAAACCCCAAAGTTATTCCAATGAGTCCACCATACCTTCATATATGCGGTATTTACCCGCCGTTCCAAGTAAATTTGTATGTGCCAAACTCTAAACCTTCAAATGAAATTCTGTTTTGTATGCTTGAACAGCTCATGTATCAACTAGGGCTGTCTATATCTTCCATGCTAGGCGGGTTATTCTCACGATGAGTGGACTTCGCTCATCATTCATGAGAAAATGGCTGGTAATCGGGTGCCCAGTCGCATGCTCAAAAACATAAATAATTAAACAAAACTCCCCCAGGGCTGTTGCTGGTTTGGACGGTACCCATTGTTTCGGGCTAGCCGTGGAGTGTGCTTGTTGGTGGTTGGGGGAGTATAAACTTTACCATTCTGTTTGGGAACCGCCTATAATGTGCGTAGCATGGGAGATATCGAGATTCTTGGTTGTTATGTTGACAAAGAAAGTATACCGCTCAAAATGTTATTCACCTCTATTTAAAAATCGAGCTCTGGCACCTCTACAAATCCCTTCTTCCCTCTGCGAAGGGCATATCTATTTACTTTTGATGCAGAGTCATCATCCTCTTATCAAAGAGCACCAGTAGGAGAGCTCCTCTGTCGTTTGCATGTATTACTATTAATTTGCATTGAGTATGATCATGACTGGATCTCTTTTACCATGAATTACAATGTCTAGTCAGTCCTTGATCCTTAAAGGTGCTCTACATTTATGTTTTGCTGTCTCAGAAAGGGCTAGCGAGATACCATCTTGTTTTATCATATCATGATTGTTTTGAGAAAGTGTTGTCATCTGAGGTTTATTATTATTGCTCGCTAGTTGATTATGCCATTGATGTGAGTAGACATGAGACCTGAAAGTTATTGCGAATGTGGTTAGTTCATGATCATTGCTGAAAACCTGAATGCTAGCTTACATATTTACAACAACAAGAGCAAACATAGTTTGTCAAAGTTTTTCTTTTTCACTTTCAGTTTATCAACTGAATTGCTTGAGGACAAGCAAAGGTTTAAGCTTGGGGGAGTTGATACGTCTCCAACGTATCTACTTTTCCAAACCCTCTTGCCCTTGTTTTGGACTCTAACTTGCATGATTTGAATGGAGCTAACCCGGACTGACGTTGTTTTCAGCAGAACTGCCATGGTGTTGTTTTTGTGCAGAAATAAAAAGTTCTCAGAATCGCCTGAAAATCCACGGAGAATTATTTCGGAAAATATAAAAATACCTGCAAGAAGATCCAGACCAGGGGACCCACACCCTGTCCACGAGGGTGGGGGCGCGCCCCCTACCTCGTGCCCCCCTGGTGCTCCACCGACGTATCCCCAGATCCTATATATTCTCTTTCGGGGAGAAAAAAAATCAAGGGGAAAGAATTATCACGTTTTACGATACGGAGACACCGCCAAGCCCTAATCTCTCGCGGGAGGGCTGATCTGGAGTCCATTCGGGGCTCCGGAGAGTGGAGATCGTCGCCATCATCATCATCAACCTTCCTCCATCACCAATTTCATGATGCTCACCACCGTGCGTGAGTAATTCCATCGTAGGCTTGCTGGATGGTGATGGGTTGGATGAGATTTACCATGTAATCGAGTTAGTTTTGTTAGGGTTTGATCCCTAGTATCCACTATGTTCTGAGATTGATGTTGCTATGACTTTGCTATGCTTAATGCTTGTCACTAGGGCCCGAGTGCCATGATTTCAGATCTGAACCTATTATGTGTTCATGAATATGTGTGTGTTCTTGATCCTATCTTGCAAGTCTATAGACACCTACTATGTGTTATGATCCGGCAACCCCGAAGTGACAATAATCGGGACCACTCCCGGTGATGACCGTACTTTGATGAGTTCATGTACTCACTATGTGTTAATGCTTTGGTCCGGTACTCTATTAAAACGAGGCCTTAATATCCCTTAGTTTCCACTAGGACCCCGCTGCCACGGGAGGGTAGGACAAAAGATGTCATGCAAGTTCTTTTCCATAAGCACGTATGACTATATTCGGAATACATGCCTACATTACATTGATGAACTGGAGCTAGTTCTGTGTCACCCTAGGTTATAACTTTTACATGATGAATTGCATCCGACATAATTTCCCATCACCGATCCAATGCCTACGAGCTTTTTACATATTGCTTGTTGCTTATTTACTTTTCCGCTGCTACTGTTACAAAAACTACGAAAACACTACCGTTACTTTTATTGCTGTTACCACTATCCCCATATTACTTTGCTACTAAACTACCTTGCTACAGATACTAAGTGAAGGAAATATGCCCTAGAGGCAATAATAAAGATGTTATTTGTATTTCCTTATATCATGATAAATGTCTTTTATTCATGCTAGAATTGTATTAACCGGAAACTTAGTACATGTGTGGATACATAGACAAAATAGTATGTCCCTAGTATGCCTCTACTAGACTAGCTCATTGATCAAAGATGGTTATGTTTCCTAGCCATAGACATGAGTTGTCATTTGATCAACGGGATCACATCATTAGGAGAATGATGTGATGGACAAGACCCATCCGTTAGCATAGCACTATGATCATTTAGTTTTACTGCTATTGCTTTCTTCATGACTTATACATGTTCCTATGACTATGAGATTATGCAACTCCCAAATACCGTAGGAACACCTTGTGTGCTAGCAAACATCACAACGTAACTGGGTGATCATAAAGATGCTCTACAGGAGTCTCCGAAAGTATTTGTGGTGCTGGCATAGATCAAGATTAGGATTTGTCACTCCGAGTGTCGGAGAGGTATCTCTGGGCCCTCTCGGTAACACACATCACAATAAGCCTTGCAAGCAAAAAGACTAATGAGTTAGTCACGAGATGATGTGTTACGGAACGAGTAAAGAGACTTGCCGGTAATGAGATTGAACTAGGTATAGAGATACCGACGATCGAATCTCGGGCAAGTAACATACCGATGACAAAAGGAACAACGTATGTTGTTATGCGGTTTTGACCGATGAAAGATCTTCGTAGAATATGTAGGAGCCAATATGAACATCCAGGTTCCGCTATTGGTTATTGACCGGAGATGAGTCTCGGTCATGTCTACATAGTTCTCGAACCCGTAGGGTCCGCACGCTTAACGTTTGATGACGATCGGTATTATGAGTTTATGAGTTTTGATGTACCGAAGGTAGTTCGGAGTCCCGAATGAGATCATGGACATGACGAGGAGTCTCGAAATGTCCAAGACATAAAGATTGATATATTGGATGACTATATTCGGACACCGGAAGTGTTCCGGAAAAGTTTCAGATTTAACTAGATTGCCGGAGGGGGTTACCGGAACCCCCTACGAGGGGGGATGGTCCATAGTGGGCCTTGAGGAAAGGAGAGAGGCAGCCCATAGAGGCTGGCCGGCGCCCCACCTAGGGATCCTAGTTGGACTAGGATTGGGGGGGCGCCACCTCTCCCTCTTTTCCTTTCCCTTTCTTCCTTCTTGATGGACTCCTACTAGGAATAGGATTGCAATCCTATTCCTAGTAGGATTGCCCTAGCCGCATCATAGGAGGCCGGCCGGCCCTCCCCTCTTGCTCCTTTATATACGGGGGCAGGGGGCACCCAAAGACACACAAGTTGAATTGTTCCAGCCGTGTGCGGTGCCCCCCTCCACAGAAACACACCTCGGTCATACCATCACAGTACTTAGGAGAAGCCCCGCGCCGGTAGATACATCATATCCGTCACCACGCCGTCGTGCTGACGAAACTCTCCCGTGAAGCTCAACTGGATCAAGAGCTCGTGGGACGTCATCAAGCTGAACGTGTGCTGAACACGGAGGTGCCGTATGTTCGGTACTTGATCGGTTGAATCGCGAAGAAGTTCGACTACATCAACCGCGTCACTTGACGCTTCCGCTTCCGGTCTACGAGGGTACGTAGACACACTCTTCCCTCTCGTTGCTATGCATCTGGTAGATAGATCTTGCATGATCGTAGGAAAATTTTAAAATACTACGTTCTCCAACAGTGGTATCAGAGCCAGGTCTATGCGTAGATGATATGCACGAGTAGAACACAATGAGTTGTGGGCGATACTAGTCATACTGCTTACCAGCATGTCATACTTTGCTTCGGCGGTATTGTGAGATGAAGCGGCCCGGACCGACATTACGCGTACGCTTACGCGAGACTGGTTTCACCGTTAGGAGCACTCGTTGCTTAAAGGTGACTGGCGGGTGTCTGTCTCTCTCACTTTAGCTGAAACAAGTGTGGCTACGCCCGGTCCTTGTGAAGGTTAAAACAGCACATACTTGACGAAACGTCGTTGTGGTTTTGTATGCGTAGGTAAGAACGGTTCTTGCTAAGCCCGTAGCAGCCACGTAAAACTTGCAACAACAAAGTAGAGGACGTCTAACTTGTTTTTGCAGGGCATGTTGTGATGTGATATGGTCAAGACATGATGAGTTATACGGTTTTGTATGAGATGATCATGTTTTGTAATGTTATCGGCAACTGGCCGGAGCCATATGGTTGTCGCTTTATTGTATGAAATGCAATCGCCATGTAATTGCTTTACTTTATCACTAAGCGGTAGCGATAGTCGTAGAAGCAATAGTTGGCGAGACGACAACAATACTACGATGGAGATCAAGGTGTCGCGCCGGTGATGAAGGTGATCATGACGGTGCTTTGGAGATGGAGATCAAAAGCACAAGATGATGATGGCCATATCATGTCACATATTTTGATTGCATGTGATGTTTATCTTATTATGCTTCTTATTTTGCTTAGAACGACGGTAGCATTATAAGTTGATCCCTTACTAAATTTCAAGGTATAAGTGTTCTCCCTGAGTATGCACCGTTGCGAAAGTTCGTCGTGCCGAGACACCACGTGATGATCGGGTGTGATAAGCTCTACGTTCAAATACAACGGGTGTAAGCCAGTTTTGCACACGCAGAATATTCGGGTTAAACTTGACGAGCCTGGCATATGCAGATATGGCCTCGGAACACTGGAGACCGAAAGGTCGAGCGTGAATCATATAGTAGATATGATCAACATAAGATGTTCACCATTGAAACTACTCCATCTCACGTGATGATCGGACATGGTTTAGTTGATTTGGATCACGTGATCATTTGGATGACCGGAGGGATGTCTATCTAAGTGGGAGTTCTTTAATTAATATGATTAAATTGAACTTTAACTTATCATGAACTTAGTCCTGATAGTTTTTGCATATCTATGTTGTTGTAGATCAATGGCCCGTGCTACCGTTCCTTTGAATTTTAATGCATTCCTAGAGAAAGCTAAGTTGAAAGATGATGGTAGCAATTACACGGACTGGGTCCGTAACTTGAGGATTATCCTCATTGCTGCACAGAAGAATTATGTCCTTGAAGCACCGCTAGGTGACAAGCCCCCTCCCGCTAATGTAGACGCTTTGAACGTCTGGCAGTCGCGGTCTGATGACTACACGATAGTTCAGTGTGCCATGCTTTACGGCTTAGAACCGGGACTTCAACGACGTTTTGAACGTCATGGACCATATGAGATGTTCCAGGAGTTGAAGTTAATATTTCAAGCAAATGCCCGGATTGAGAAATATGAGATTTCCAATAAGTTCTACAGCTGCAAGATGGAGGAGAATAGTTCTATCAGTGAAGACTTACTCAGAATGTCTGGGTACTACAATCATATGACTCAACTTGGTTGCAAAGTTGACGAGGATAGTGTTATTGATAGAGTTCTTCAATCACTGCCACCAAGCTATAAAAGCTTTGTGATGAACTATAATATGCAAGGGATGCAAAAAGACAATTCCTGAGCTCTTCGCTATGCTTAAGGCTGCGGAGGTAGAAATCAAAAAGGAGCATCAAGTGTTGATGGTTAACAAGACCACTAGTTTCAAGAAAAAGGGCAAGGGAAAGAAGGGGAACTTCAAGAAGAATAGCAAAACAGTTGCTACTCCCACGAAGAAACCCAAGTCTGGAGCCAAGCCTGAAACTGAGTGCTTCTACTGCAAGGGGACTGGACACTGGAAGCGGAACTGCCCCAAGTATTTGGCGGATAAGAAGGATGGCAAGGTGAACAAAGGTATATGTGATATACATGTTATTGATGTGTACCTTACTAATGCTCGAAGTAGTACCTGGGTATTTGATACCGGTTCGGTTGCTAATATTTTTAACTCGAAACAGGGACTACGGATTAAACGAAGATTGGCTAAGGACGAGGTGACGATGCATGTGGGAAATGGTTCCAAAGTCGATGTGATCGCCGTCGGCACGCTACCTCTACATCTACCTTCGGGATTAGTTTTAGACCTAAATAATTGTTATTTGGTGCCAGCGTTGAGCATGAACATTATATCTGGATCTTGTTTGTTGCGAGACAGTTATTCATTTAAATCAAAGAATAATGGTTGTTCTATTTTTATGAATAATATCTTTTATGGTCATGCACCCTTGAAGAGTGGTCTATTCTTATTGGATCTCGATTGTAGTGATACACATATTCATAATATTGAAACCAAAAGATGCAAGGTTAATAATGATAGTGCAACTTATTTGTGGCACTGCCGTTTAGGTCATATTGGTGTAAAATGCATGAAGAAACTCCATAGTGATAGACTTTAAGAATCACTTGATTATGAATCACTTGGTGCTTGCGAACCATGCCTCATGGGCAAGATGACCATTACTCCGTTCTCCGGAACTATGGAGCGAGCAACAGATTTATTGGAAATCATACATACTGATGTATGTGGGCCAATGAGTGTTGAAGCTCGCGGCGGGTATCGTTATTTTCTGACCTTCACTGATGATTTGAGCAGATATGGGTATATCTACTTAATGAAGCACAAGTCTGAAACATTTGAAAAGTACAAAGAATTTCCGAGTGAAGTAGAGAATCATCGTAACAAGAAAATAAAGTTTCTACGATCTGATCGTGGAGGAGAATATTTGAGTTACGAGTTTGGTCTTCATTTGAAACAATGTGGAATAGTTTCACAACTCACGCCACACGGAACACCACAGCGTAATGGTGTGTCCGAACGTCGTAACCGTACTTTATTGGATATGGTGCGATCTATGATGTCTCTTACCGATTTACCACTATCGTTTTGGGGTTATGCTTTAGAGACAGCTGCATTCACGTTAAATAGGGCACCATCTAAATCCGTTGATACGACACCTTATGAACTATGGTTTGGCAAGAAACCAAAGTTGTCGTTTCTTAAAATTTGGGGCTGCGATGCTTATGTGAAAAAGCTTCAACCTGATAAGCTCGAACCCAAGTCGGAGAAATGTGTCTTCATAGGATACCCAAAAGAGACTGTTGGGTACACCTTCTATCACAGATCCGAAGGCAAGATATTCGTTGCTAAGAATGGATCCTTTCTAGAGAAGGAGTTTCTCTCGAAAGAAGTGAATGGGAGGAAAGTAGAACTTGATGAGGTAATTATACCTTCTCCTGAATTGGAAAGTAGTACATCACAGAAAATTGTTCCAGTGATTCCTACACCAATCAGTGAGGAAGTTAATGATGATGATCATGAAACTTCAGATCAAGTTTCTGCTGAACGTCGTAGATCAACCAGAGTACATTCCGCACCAGAGTGGTACGGCAACCCAGTTCTGGAAATCATGTTACTAGACCATGATGAACCTACGAACTATGAAGAAGCGATGATGAGCCCAGATTCCGCAAAATGGCTTGAGGCCATGAAATCTGAGATGGGATCCATGTATGAGAACAAAGTATGGACTTTGGTTGACTTGCCCGATGATCGGCAGGCCATCGAAAATAAATGGATCTTCAAGAGGAAGACCGACGCAGACGGTAATGTTACTGTTTACAAAGCTCGACTTGTTACGAAAGGGTTTCGACAAGTTCAAGGAGTTGACTACGATGAGACTTTCTCACCTGTAGCGATGCTTAAGTCTGTCCGAATCATGTTAGCAATTGCCGCATTTTATGATTATGAGATCTGGCAAATGGATGTCAAAACTGCATTCCTGAATGGATATCTCAAAGAAGAGTTGTATATGATGCAACTAGAAGGTTTTGTCGATCCGAAAGGTGCTAACAAAGTGTGCAAGCTCCAGCGATCCATCTATGGACTGGTGCAAGCATCTCGGAGTTGGAATATACGCTTTGATGAGGTGATCAAAGCTTATGGTTTTATACAGACTTTTGGAGAAGCCTGTATTTACAAGAAAGTGAGTGGGAGCTCTGTAGCATTTCTAATATTATATGTGGATGACATATTGCTGATTGGAAATGATATAGAATTTCTGGATATCATAAAAGGATACTTGAATAAGAGTTTTTTGATGAAAGACCTCGGTGAAGCTGCTTATATATTAGGCATCAAGATCTATAGAGATAGATCAAGACGCTTAATTGGACTTTCACAAAGCACATACCTTGATAAGATTTTGAAGAAGTTCAAAATGGATCAGTCAAAGAAAGGGTTCTTGCCTGTATTACAAGGTATGAAGTTGAGTAAGACTCAATGCCCGACCACTGTAGAAGATAGAGAGAAAATGAAAGTCATTCCCTATGCCTCAGCCATAGGATCTATCATGTATGCAATGCTGTGTACCAGACCTGATGTGTGCCTTGCTATAAGTTTAGCGGGGAGGTACCAAAGTAATCCAGGAGTGGATCACTGGACAGCGGTCAAGAACATCCTAAAATGCCTGAAAAGGACTAAGGATATGTTTCTCGTGTATGGAGGTGACAAAGAGCTCGTCGTAAACGGTTACGTCGATTCTAGCTTTGACACTGATCCGGATGACTCTAAGTCACAAACCGGATATGTATTTTTATTGAACGGTGGAGCTGTCAGTTGGTGCAGTTCCAAGCAGAGCGTCGTGGCGGGATCTACGTGTGAAGCGGAATACATAGCTGCTTCGGAAGCAGCAAATGAAGGAGTCTGGATGAAGGAGTTCATATCCGATCTAGGTGTTATACCTAGTGCATCGGGTCCAATGAAAATCTTTTGTGACAACACTGGAGCAATAGCCTTGGCGAAGGATTCCAAGTTTCACAAGAGAACAAAACACATCAAGAGACGCTTCAATTCCATCCGCGATCTAGTCAAGGAGGGAGACATAGAGATTTGCAAAATACATACGGATCTGAATGTTGCAGACCCGTTGACTAAACCTCTTCCACGGGCAAAACATGATCAGCACCAGGACTCCATGGGTGTGAGGATCATCACTTTGTAATCTAGATTATTGACTCTAGTTCAAGTGGGAGACTGAAGGAAATATGCCCTAGAGGCAATAATAAAGATGTTATTTGTATTTCCTTATATCATGATAAATGTCTTTTATTCATGCTAGAATTGTATTAACCGGAAACTTAGTACATGTGTGGATACATAGACAAAACAGTATGTCCCTAGTATGCCTCTACTAGACTAGCTCATTGATCAAAGATGGTTATGTTTCCTAGCCATAGACATGAGTTGTCATTTGATAAATGGGATCACATCATTAGGAGAATGATGTGATGGACAAGACCCATCCGTTAGCATAGCACTATGATCGTTTAGTTTTACTGCTATTGCTTTCTTCATGACTTATACATGTTCCTATGACTATGAGATTATGCAACTCCCGAATACCGTAGGAACACCTTGTGTGCTATCAAACGTCATAACATAACTGGGTGATCATAAAGATGCTCTACAGGTGTCTCCGAAAGTATTCGTGGTGCTGGCATAGATCAAGATTAGGATTTGTCACTCCGAGTGTCGGAGAGGTATCTCTGGGCCCTCTCGGTAACACACATCACAATAAGCCTTGCAAGCAAAAAGACTAATGAGTTAGTCACGAGATGATGTGTTACGGAACGAGTAAAGAGACTTGCCGGTAACGAGATTGAACTAGGTATAGAGATACCGACGATCGAATCTCGGGCAAGTAACATACCGATGACAAAAGGAACAACGTATGTTGTTATGCGGTTTTGACCGATGAAAGATCTTCGTAGAATATGTAGGAGCCAATATGAACATCCAAGTTCCGCTATTGGTTATTGACCGGAGATGAGTCTCGGTCATGTCTACATTGTTCTCGAACCTATAGGGTCCGCACGCTTAACGTTTGATGACGATCGGTATTATGAGTTTATGAGTTTTGATGTACCGAAGGTAGTTCGGAGTCTCGAATGAGATCACGGACATGACGAGGAGTCTCGGAATGTCCGAGACATAAAGATTGATATATTGGACGACTATATTCGGACACCGGAAGTGTTCCGGAAAAGTTTCGGATTGAACTAGATTGCCGGAGGGGGTTACCGGAACCCCCTACGAGGGGGGATGGTCCATAGTGGGCCTTGAGGAAAGGAGAGAGGCTGCCCATAGAGGCTGGCCGGCGCCCCACCTAGGGATCCTAGTTGGACTAGGATTGGGGGGGCTCCACCTCTCCCTCTTTTCCTTTCCCTCTCTTCCTTCTTGATGGACTCCTACTAGGAATAGGATTGCAATCCTATTCCTAGTAGGATTGCCCTAGCCGCATCATAGGAGGCCGGCCGGCCCTCCCCTCTTGCTCCTTTATATACGGGGGCAGGGGGGCACCCAAAGACACACAAGTTGAATTGTTCCAGCCGTGTGCGTTGCCCCCCTCCACAGAAACACACCTCAGTCATACCATCGCAGTACTTAGGAGAAGCCCTGCGTCGGTAGATACATTATATCCGTCACCACGCCGTCGTGCTAACGAAACTCTCCCATGAAGCTCAACTGGATCAAGAGCTCGTGGGACGTCATCAAGCTGAACGTGTGCTGAACACGGAGGTGCCGTACGTTCGGTACTTGAGAGGTTGAATCGCGAAGAAGTTCGACTACATCAACCGCGCCACTTGACGCTTCCGCTTCCGGTCTACGAGGGTACCTAGACACACTCTTCCCTCTCGTTGCTATGCATCTGGTAGATAGATCTTGCGTGATCGTAGGAAAATTTTAAAATACTACGTTCCCCAACACTAAGTTTCCAGGTGTGGTTGAATTGACAACTCAACTGCTAATACTTAAGAGTATTCTTTGGCTCCCCTCGTGTCGAATCAATAAATTGGGTTGAATACTCTACCCTCGAAAACGGTTGCGATCCCCTACACTTGTGGGTTATCAGACGCGTTACGGTAAAAAAGAGGCAAACCATGTGGGGCCTACCTTAATTAGAAGCAAGGCTCTATACACTGGAGTACTTTTGATGTGTCCCGTCAACTCGCAGAACTAGGAGAAGCTTGCTTAGTACGCTGTCTCCCCCGCCCACACGCGTGGTGGCTCGCAGGATGAGGTGAAGCTTGCTTACCACGCCTTATGCCCGCTTCCTCACTCACGCGCGCGGTGGCTTGCAGGACGAGGAGAAATTTTTACTACACCCTTCGTTTACTCCTCGTCCCTACTACCTTGGTTAGAGAGATTATCATATTGTTTGGAATATATATGTCGTTTAGTACTCCCTCCATTTACTTATACAAGGCCACTATAAAAAAATACATGTCAGTCTACCTTGGTTAGAGAGAAAATTTTACTACCCCCTCCGTTTACTCCTCATCCCTACTACCTTGGTTAGAGAGTTTTCTCTTGACACTGCTTGCATCGGGTGATCTAACGCACCTCGAAATCCAACATGTGATGGTACTACTACTAGTAGTAGAATTGAGATTTATAAAACGGAAAAACGAATGTTTTTTAGATGAGCCCTATAAACCCTAGTGGGTACGTACTCCGTAAAATCAGATTTTCCCAAAACTAAGTCGCCCAACCTTTATTTGCTTGTTTCCCTTCCTGCCTCCTTGCCTCGAACAGACTATGCTAAACTCCCCTGCCTGCCGCGCGGGAAAAGACTCGTCCTCACCTCTTTTTTTAGTCCGGGTTTGTATTGATGGATCGCGCGAAGCCGTGTCTTGTACTCCTCCGTCGATGCTCACTTTCATGAATTATGTACTTCATGTCGTTGACATGTGGGACATATAGCAACCGGGTCGACGTGTCAAGCACCAAATAACAGTGCAGAATAGTAGGGGGGACGCACCCCAGTCCTACCGCCCCAGTAGTAGTAGTAATGAGCAATGAGACGTCAAATCACAATGCCGCACCTTCCCAGACGGACGAAGCAACCATTATTTCACACTTCGGTTCACCATCATCTCAAACCACGTAGTATTGCTTCTGCCTCAAGAGGGACACACACATCGCCTTGGTACATCATGACACGTGGGACCGCATGACAGGCCATGCTCCCCCGCCGATCGCTTGGTAATATCACCTCATTTTTACTACTATACTTCCGCCGTATCGGTTTACATGGCATGCACGTCATTCTAGGTTGAGAATTTAACTAGGTATATATGTGATGAACAGTATATGTTTAGAAAGTACAACCGCTTAATAATGCAATGATATACTTTTTGTGACATAGTAACTCAGATTTAGTTAGTCAATTGGATGACCTAGAACTACATGCACGCCCTATAAACCGAGACTTCTAAAAAAACGAGACGGAGAGGGTAGTTTTGTACATATCTTTTTAGATCAATATAGTCGGGATTCACCAAGGAGCAAAACCAAGTGGTAGGCTGCACCTGTCGTGTTGGCGTAGCGACTCAAGCAGGGTCAGTCCGCACACGAAATGGCGACACACTTAATAGGGCCCCTTTGGCCGACATGTGGCTCATCCACCGTCTTGTTCCACGTGCGATGCACCAAATTATAGTTCGGAGCAGCGGTTGGAATTGGAGGCACCCCGGTCGTAGCGCCGTAGTAGTAGAAAATGAGCGATGAGGGGTCAAATCACAAAGCCCCACCTTTCCCGCATTAAGCTGGACGGACGAAGCAACCATCATTTCACTCTAGGGCGCAAGAGCATAAAGAAAGAGAAAACCAATGATGCGTGCGGCAGCTACCTAGGGCACCCTAGGGTAGGGGACTCTACTACATATCATTTTTTTTGAAAGCGCCTCCACTACAAATCGGCTTCTCCCTCGTCCTCTTGAAGAAAACCATTGATGCATGCGGCGGTAGGGTTTGTAGGAGTACGACTAGGGCGTGCGGGGCCACGTCGTAGTAAACGGGAGAGGGATTGAGTTCGAGTCGATGCCTTAAATATGTTTGGGCCGCTTGGTTTTAGGGGAACGAGGCAGCATTTTGGGTTCGGGGACCAATGGAGATATAGTACATAAAACAATTGTGGACGTAGGTTCGACCGAAAGGCAATGATGCATGGGCCATGCATTTTGATATACCTAGGGCCGCGTGAAATTTGCTATTCTACTCAAAACTAGTAAGGTACACATGCATTGAACGCGTGAGATTTCGAAACCAAATTATGAATAAATACACACTATAGCATGTAAAGCTTTGAGTCATTTATGCATGACGTAGATGTTCATTTAGTTCTTATAGTTCATCTCATTCAAAATCAATTAGTTTTATAAAAATGTTAATATTCATGGGGTTGTGCAAGCATAAACTAAAAAACAAATAATGGCAATTCATTTAGAAAAAAAATCAATTATGATACGGAAGATTCTAGAACAAAGGAGAAGTACTTGTGTTTTGAGGTTTGTGCATTATGCTTAAGTTCAACCATGGAGTCTTCTAAATTGTTCATGTGGCAGATATGGTGGAATTTTAATGATATCCAACGGCCGGTAGTGCTCGGATTTGCCAACTCTGCACTGCCGGATTTAGCTTCATCCAACGACCATCTTTCAAGTTATTCGCACACTATATAGTTCTTGTGCCATAGTTGCATGTCTTGGAAAAAAAGCTACTACTGGGTTGTACTAGCTATTTAGGAATAGAAGATGTATACATGGAAGTTGTAGGGAAAGAGATGACATGGAGTATCTCAATTCCTATGAGTAGGGATTGGAAAAGAGATGTCATTTGGTTGACATCATAGGAACTTTTCTATTGAATCTAGAGATGACATGTATCTCAATTCCTATGAGGAGGGATTAGAAAAGAGATGTAATTTGGTTCATATCATAGGAACTTTTCTATTGAATATACGCTAATGTTTATTTTCCTTTGAAATTATGGGAGTATAGGAATCCATTCATATGAACCAAGTGTCTCTAAAGCTATAAAAATGATATCATGTTTATTTCCTTTGAAATGTGGAGTATATGAATATATTCCTATGAACCAATTGGCTCTAAAGGAAAAAATCCTATAAAAATCATATCATATAGAGTTCCTATGATATTCCTCCACACCAAAGGATGGTTGAAATTACTGCAGGTGATACGATGGTCTTTCTTTGTAGACTCCTCACCCATCTTTATAGTTACCTCTCGAAGGTGAATGCAATGATATATACAGGGTATTCTGCTTGTGCAATTTGGTACACGAAAACTCGATAAAAGTTTGCGAGGTTCGAATTTTCAATAAAGCTATATGCACTGCATTTTGGAACGGAGGGAGCATACGGCAGTTGCTTACACTCACGTGGAAGATTTGTGTGTACGAGGAGTGGCTGTTCTGTTAAATGACATGGCAAAACTGACACTGTCGGATGCCGATCTAACGGTTCTTACGACATTCGTCAGGAAAAGGTTTGTGGCAAACATTTGTCGGATAATGATTTACGGACACATGCATTGCATTGATACGTGCTACCCTCTCTCTCACGCACATGCACCCTCCCGAGTCCTCTCGCACCCACCGTCTATTTGCAGGTAGACGTCACACACATATGTGCTCTTCACACCCTACCCTAGGAACTTCTAAAAAACAAAAGACGTCGCCCACATTTTATTCTAGCTCACACGTCACACACTTATACTATTACTCTTGTGGCGAACGTTCTTTGGGCATAGTATATTGTACTCTCACGGAGAGAAGCGGTGCACGCACGCACTATTTCTCTCACACCCACTCGCGGGTACACGTAGGAGCATATTTTTTGAAGCTGGTACAATAAAATCACTCCACTATATATATAAGCAGGAGCCTTAGCACTTGCTTTACTAGGGTTCCTCTCGTTCACTCTCTCATGCTCTCCAGATCTAAGCAAGACATAGGTGGCCACACTCTCTCTCAGCTCACGACTGGTCACAAATCCGGTCGGACACACTCGACCGGGGCAGGGGTGTAGGTGCATCGTTCACACTGTCGTCGGCAGTGAGGGAGGAGACCAACGGCTACCCGCGCGTCCCGATCGGCGGCCATGTTGTTCTCTCCGAGAGAGCGCCGGCTCTGGAGGGCCTCCGACCCCTTGTTCCTCCCTGCGGTATTGTGGCCAAGATGCGGCCTCCCGACGCCGTCTTTGCCACATGCCAACGACCCTCAGGTATATACTCCTTCGAAACGTGCCTTGCTCTACTGCCCTAGCTCCCCACTTGGCTTCGTGTGGATCTTTTTCTACTTCCGTTCGCTGTTCCAAAGCCACCTAGACTTTTACTATTATTAGAGGTAAATAGTTCATACAGTCGACTCTAAGAGTTGGTTCAAACAGGGAAGAAAGTGGGAAAGCTGTAGCATGAATCTAGGACTTGGTTCTAAGAGGAAATGGGTGAAAGTAGTAGATACTGGCTACCCAGCCGGTCTCTTGGTTGAAAAGACGAAGAAAGCATGGTGGATGGCGAAGGGTGGGGGGAAGTGGACCTATATCTTGGTTGAAAAAGGAAAGAAAGTGCCGGGTGTTGGGGGACAACGCAAATGGGAATGAGCAGGTCTAGATTTCCTGTGCTCACATAGGAAAATGTCGCCGAGGAGATAAAAAATGGGACAAATGCAGACATGCTGCCTGAGTGTTTGCCTCTCTGGGAAACCACATCTGCCTCACCACTTTATGCCTCTGCTGTCCCTATGCCCATATCGCTACCATTAATGTAAAATCGCATGAAGCATGCATTAAGCAATGCCACCTAATTTCACTAAGTAATGGTCTAGTGCCATCGGTAAATTGAAGCAATGCCACCACCATTTTATGAAGTGCTTCCGTCTTGCTTTATTTCCCATGAATTGTGTTTTTGCAGTTACACTTAAACCTCACACCGCTAACATTGCTTCATCCCAGTAGAACTACACAAATTTGATTGCACATTTACTGACCATGTGCTACTCTCATGACAGTAATACTAATGCTAATGTTCCGCATGTTAATCTAGTGGCAGTGTTGATGTGATGTGATGCTACTTACTTAAGGACACTTTCATACTGTCAATCTAGTGCCAATTATAACACAATATATGCTGTTGTTAATCATACGCCACTGCAAATATCTTTCACTGTTTAAATAACCGTATTTCGTATTTGCGCAAACAGGGATGTCTGTCTCTACATCGTTTCGGGATGTCTGTCTTCGTATCGTTTCTATCCGCGCAATCAAAAGCACACACCTCAGTTTTAGTAGAACTGCGCAAAATGAGATGGCTATCCCTCGTTGTCGTCCTCTAACCACCCGTCTTCCAGGTATTCCTACATTGGTAGTTACTAGGTAGAATGACCAACGCAATATAAAAGAAGTTGATTCGTACGTTTTACTTCCTGATTGCAGTGTAGGGACGAGCGAAAACAATTGCATTCTAGTCTAGAATGCACTTTCTACCAGTTCATCCATGGACCGAGGACTAGCTGGCACGGCTGCACGACGGTTTTTTGGACAGGTGCGCGGACAAGAGGCATTGTGGTCTGCTTATTTTTGCAAATAGCAGTGCTTAAATTTAGTGGAATGCACAAGAATTTCAGCTGGTTAGTACACTATATGGTTCACTTCAACATTGCAACTGAGAACACATTTATAATTGGTTATTCTAGAATGAGAGAACCTAACCCTGGATGGTGGCAACAAGAAAAAACCAGAGTGAACTCTAGGAAATTTAAGCCTGCCGGGAGGCCCTTTGCTCAGAGAAGCCTTGCTTGTTTTTTCCTGATTTGTAAACCTTCTCACAACTTTGTCTTTTGCTGTTAACTAGTATATGTTTGTTATGTTCTATGAATCATTGAGATGTATAAAATTGCTTAACTTATGCTTTTCAAGTTTTTTATGAAGCCGAGTTTAATGTGAGTGTTCCACATGAACGCTGGACTAGTGTGTGAACGTTTGGAATTTACATTGTGGCCTCAGTTAACTGCATGAACCACTGTAAAAAGACACATAGTTGCTTATATGTCCGATAACAGATTGTTTATTGTTAGCTGGTCGATTGCCTAGTGTTGAAGCGAGCTGAGCCAATGTGTCGTGTTTTGCACAACTGCTTACAAGTGGGGTGCTAGGTGGCTTCTCACCCATCGTTGGTTACCCCAAGTGGAAGGTTTGAGATGCAGTGTAGCAGAAGTTTTCCCTTGGTAATACCAAGGATCGGTTTCCCAGAGACTCCCAGTTTCAACAAGAAGGTGTCAACTGCTAACGCCGCCGGATATTAGCAATCAACGTGTACCTGCACACAGATACAAATCACTTTGCTCCCAACGAGTACAGAGAGGTTGTCAATCCCTCCGGCCTTGTAGTTTACAAAGGATCAAACACAAGTGATAATAGTGATAGGTATAATTGCAATAGTAAGTAAATAGCGGAAAGGTAAATAGTGGATGTGATCAATGATGGTAATATGGACCGGAGTCTCATGATGTTCACTAGTGATGTCTCTCTCCCAAAATACGATAAAACAGCTATGTGAGGTAAACGAATTACAGCTGGGCAATTGACAGGACCATGTGCGCAAACCAATGCTGACTACATTGCAAGAAAGGTTGAGGTTCAAAGCATGGGCGGTACGCCAAAGTAAGTAGACCGAAATCCATCAATATCTACTACTAATCATCCACCTTGAGATATCTATCCAGAACATCTCGCTGGTATTAAGTTGCGAGCCCCACCCATAGTGTAAACTCAAAGCAACAGACAACTGCATTAAAAGAACTTTGCATAAAGTAAACAATCCTTGCACCCGCGGGCACAAGCACCGTTGTTTTCCCCCTTGTGGCAACAGCACATCCCCTAGACTCATGTTTCTGTCACTCAAACTAGTCATCGAGGGGCATGAACCCACAATCGAGCATAACGTTCCCTCTTGGAGTCACTACCTACTACTTGGCCAAAGCAATAAATAACAACGGAGAACATGCAAGAATTACTTACGAACATAAATATAAAAGAGGTAGATCAAATATATTACTCAAACACAATATGAACATAATCTCATAATCCATCGGATCCCAACAAACTCATCATAGCAACAACATAAGGATTACATATGTGCCTCGATCATGTAGGGCAGCTCACGAGGACTAATTAATGAAGCACAAGAACGGGAGGAGAACATCACATAGCTACTGGTCATGGACTCATGGTCCAAGGGAGACTACTCACAACTCATCCGGGAGGCGTCCATGGTGGTGGAGAAGCTCCCGGTGGTGATCCTCCCCTCCGGCAGGGTGCCGGGAAGAGTTCTCCTGGTGCTCCCGATCTTGGAAGCGGCGGCGACGGCGGAACAAAGATGGGATCACGAAAAGAGTTCCTGTTTCGAGGGTTTCGGGAGACGCTTTAAATATATGCCAAAGGGGGGCATCAGAGGAGCCTCGGGGGGCCCAGGCGCCCCCCCGGCGCGGCCCGGGGGGGGGGGGGGCGCCGCCAGGGCGCCTGGAGCCCTGGTGGCCCCCCCCGGCTGTCCTTCGGGCGCACGGAAGTTTCTGGAACGCTGATTTTTTATATAATTTTTCTAGATTTTTCCTGGCAGTTCTCGTATCGTGAAAACCTGAAATACAAAAACAGCCGAAAATAGAAACTGGCACTGGGGTGCACTGAGTTAATAGGTTAGTCCAAATATGATCAAAAGTGTATGGAATTGTATAAATATCATAGCAATATCACCCCAAAAGAGGCATGGAGCAAGCAGAAATTATAGATACGTTTTGGACGTATCATGGGGTAGCACCAACAGTGTTTACAAGTACTTATGTATACATCGGCGCACAGTTCTCAAACGAGTACTCTATTTCATCAAAACACACACTGCTCGTATGATAAAACTAGTGAGGACGCATCTATTTTGGCAACAATTACGATGATTCATGGGCACACAAAAGTAGCAGAAGTTCCCATAGACGGATTCAAATAGAGTACTAGCCCTAGAGGGCTCGGTAACAGTCAAGGTTCGGATAATTAGACAGAATCCAAACTACTATTAAACACTAGCTGGGGCAAGTATTTCATGCCTCAATCTAATTTGGGCTGGACACAAGACGGACCTTGCCATGAACATCATCGAGGACGTCTGGCAGCAGCTCAATCCTGTGAACCTTCATGAAGACAACCTTGTGGCCTTGCCACTCATAAACTTGTTTGTGGAGGCATGCCATGTCATCTTCCTGCGTAAGCTTGACACGAACAGTATGCCACACAAACGAAGGAGTAGCTTTGAACTTCTTGTGCTTTAGTAAAACCTGGACAACACGCCTGACAATAGTGAGGCTGGAATACAACTCTTCATTGGTATAAGCGCAAATGGCTTCCAGGATCCAACAACCTAAAAACTCTATTTTCCCAGTGCGTATATTTAGGTCATCCGCCTCATAGCGAGTGACATGTACAACCACACAATCCTTGTCAACATCAGGGCTCTAATAGAAACAGAAACAAATTATGAATTACTTTCCAATATAAGAAACACAAGTTATTTAAACCACTATGTATAGCATGGCATCGAAGCTAATAAAATTTTGCATTGTTCATCACCACATACTTAGATGAAAAACCACAATCGATATCGGCAAAGAAGAAAATCACCTTGGGCAGCTCTGTGGGGGGGGGGACACATCCTCGAAGGGGGAAACCTGCTCCTGCAGTGCCACGGGGGCTGTAACCTCAAACGGGGCCTTGACCATCTCAGTATTGGCCGTGAGCGTATCTGGAGTCGGCTGGCTGCCTCCATCTTCTTGGAGCTCTCTATCTCGTGGGGATCAGCCTCCCGCGTCTGCTCCAATATTGGTAGATCTTTGCTTGGTTCTCCTTGGTCCATCATGTAACTGACGAATACTAGGAGACCACTGAAAGGAAAACACAATCGCAATTACAATGAAACAAAAAAGAGTGAGGATCGGTTACTACTTTGCAAAAGTTCTTATTTTTGTTCTGAACGGAAATATACCAACATCACGGATCCTCTTAACTTCGCTTCGTTGGGAGAGAAGAACAGTGGCAGATGCATGTGTTGCCTTTCTTGAAGACGGTGAGGGAGAAGGGGATTCAGTGAAGAGTGAAATGATGGTTGCTTCCTCCGTCAAACTTAGACTGCGGGGAGGTGGGGTTTTGTGATACGACGACTCGTTATTGCCGCGCTACGATCGGGGTGACTCTCCGCCTGCATACTGCCTTCTAATTTGGTGGACGGCATTTGGGCCCACGCGCTGCTTGGCCCGCATGTCGGTGAACAAAAGTATAACAACATTCAGTAGAGGGAGACGTTTCGATGACCTAGGAGGAGCCATGATACGTCCCCAACGTATCTATAATTTTTTATTGTTCCATGATATTATTTATGAAGTCTTGGATGTTTAATGGGCTTTATCTTACACTTTTATATCATTTTTGGGACTAACCTACTAATCCAAAGGCCCAGTCCAGATTGCTGTTTTTTGCCTGTTTCAGGGTTTTGCAGAAAAAGAATATCAAACGGAATGAAACCTTCGCGAGAGATATTTTCGGAGAAAATTACGCACAGGGAAGTTGAGAACCATGTCAGGGGAGCATCGAGGCGCCCACGAGGGTCGGGGGTGCGCCCCCTGCCCAGGGCGCGCCCCCTGCCTCGTGGGCCCCTCGAGCACCCCCCGGAGTCCTCCTTCCTCTTATATAAGTCTACGTACCCCGAGACCTTCGACAACAGAAAGAAAACCCTAATTCCACTGTCATAACCTTCTGTTCCTGTGAGATCCCATCTTGGAGCCTGTTCCGGAGCTCCACCGGAGGGGGCTCCATCACGGAGTTCTTCTTCATCATCATCATCGTCCTCACCATGAGTTGTGAATAGTTTACCACAGATCTTCGGGTCCATAGCTAGTATCTAGATGGCTTCTTCTCTCTCTTTGGATCTCAATACAAAGTTCTCCTCGGTCTTCGAGGAGATCTATTCGATGTAATCTCTTTTTGCGGTGTGTTTGTCGAGATATTGTGAATTGTGGGTTTATGATAAAGATTATCTATGAAAGATATTTGGTTCTTCTCAGAACTTTTTATGTGTGCTCATAATATCCTTGCAAGTCTCTTTGAAATATTGGTTTGGTTTGGCCTATTAGATCTATAGTTCTTGCAATGGGATAAGTCCTTGGCTTTGGGTTCAATCTTGCGGTGTCCTTTCCCAGTGACAGTAGGGGCAGCAAGGCACGTATTGTATTGTTGCCATCGAGGATAAAAAGATGAACTCAATACACTAGATGCATGCTGGATAGCAGTCGATGTGTGGAGTAATAGTAGTAGATGCAGACTCGTTTTGGTCTACTTGTCTCAGACGTGATGCCTATATACAATGATCATGCCTAGATAGTCTCATAATTATTCGCTTTTCTATCAATTGCTCGACAGTAATTTGTTTACCCGCCGTAGAATATCGCTATCATGAGAGAAGCCACTAGAGAAAACTATGGCCCTCGGGTCTATTCTCAACATATCAATCTACATCTACTTTACTTTTATTGCTTTTATTTTCTGTTCTTATAAACCAAAAATACCAAAAATATAAACTATGATCTCTATCAGATCTCACTTTCGTAAGTGACCGTAAAGGGATTGACAACCCCTTATTGCGTTGGCTGCAAAGTTCTTATTTGTTTGTGCAGGTGCGAGGGACTCGCGCGTGGTATCCTACTGGATTGATACCTTGGTTCTCGAAAACTGAGGGAAATACTTACGCTACTGTGCTGCATCTCCCTTTCCTCTTCGAGGGAACACAACGCAAGCTCGAGAAGTAGCAAGAAGAATTTCTGGCGCCGTTGCCGGGGAGGCTTACGCAAAAGTCATATACCAAGTACCTATCACAAACCCTTATCCTTCGCATTACATTTATTTGCCTCTCGTTTTCCTCTCCCCCACTTCACCCTTGCCGTTTTATTTGCCCTTCTTCCGCCGTGTGTTTATCATTTGCTTTCTTCTTGTTTGCTTGTGTGCTGCTTGCTTGCTTGTCATCATGTTTAGCACACCTATCATTATCAACACTCCCGAGAGTGAGGTCCTCAACTTTAAACAAAGGGAGTAAGAAAACTTAAAAGATGCCTGGTATAGAATTTGCAATGCTCAAAATAGATCCAATAGGAATCTTTCTACTTCCGTGCTTCTTCGCAATTTTTATGTTGGCATAACTCCGTGGAATAGATTTATCTTAGATACCATTACCGGATGGAATTTCTTGGGTAGGCACACCTTTGATTCTTATAATGCTATGACTGAATTATTTGGCTCACCACCTCTTATGGTTAATGGGACCGTTTTAACTTTGGAGCATGTTATGCAAAGGTTAGAAATAATTGAAAACAAAGTTGCTACGGTAGAATTGGTAGAGAACTTGGATAGCAAAATCCATAATGAAATCATCCAATATGGATCTAAGGTAGGAGTTGTTCTGAAAAATCTTAAGGAAAAGGAGCCCATAGTTAAAGAAAAGCTAGATCAGGATTCTACTAGAATCAATAAGCTTGAGGATATTATCACTAATGTGGGTCTTGCTCTTTCCGCTATAAAAACTACTCCAAATACCTCTACCACTAAATTATCTAAGTTCATGTATGTCCCTATAGACAAGGGTGAAACATCTAGAATTGCGGATCTCAAATCCATAAGTGTTCACCCTAATTTTCTTACTTTTGCAAGAGACCCTTTTGACACTTTAGCATTTCTTGATTTCTTACCGAAGAGTTTGATTATTAATAGGGACAAAGAAGTGCCTAAGAATCATAAGTGCTTAATCAAAGAATTGCCTTCCAAAGATGGCAATACCTAGATTTATTTTGTATCGTGCCTAGCTAGGGGCGTAAAATGATAGCGCTTGTTGGGAGGCAACCCAATTTTATGTTTTTTGTTTTTGTTGCTGTTAGGGAATAAATATTGCATCTAGCCTCTGATTAGATGTGGTTTCATGTTTTGTTTAGTGTTTGTGCCAAGTAGAACCTTTGGGAAAACTTGTGTGAAGTTTATGTGATCTTGCTGTGAAAAACAGAATCGTTAGCGCTCGCTAAAGTGGTCATCAGATTTTACTGGAACGTGTTATTTAGTTGATTATTCTTGCAGATGATTACTAGACAAATTCCACAAATTATCCAATTTATTGTGAATTTTTTGGAGTTCCAGAAGTAGGCGAAACCTGCAGATTACTACAGACTGTTCTGTTTTTGACAGATTCTGTTTTTCATGTGTTGTTTGCTTATTTCAATGCATCTATGAGTAATATTTGGAGGTATGAACCATAGAGAAGTTGGAATACAGTAGTTTTAACACCAATATAAACAAAGAATGAATACATTGTAGTACCTTTGAGTAGTGGTTTGCTTTCTTATACTAACGGAGCTCACGAGAATTTTTGTCTAAGTTTTGTGTTGTGAAGTTTTCAAGTTTTGAGTATTGCTTTGATGGACTATGGAATAAAGAGTAGGAATGGCCTAAGCTTTGGGATGCCCATGGCACCCCAAGTAAAATTCAAGGATAATCACAAGCCTAAGCTTGGCATGCCCCGGGAAGGCATCCCCTCTTTCATCTTCATCCATCGGTAACTATACTTGGAGCTATATTTTTATTCACCACATGATATGTGTTTTGCTTGGAGCGTCTTGTATAATTTGATTCTTGGCATGTTAGTTTGCCACAATCATCCTTGATGGACACACCTATTTGAGAGAGTTAAATATGGCATAGGAATTATTAGAACACTCATGTGCTTGACTTATATCTTTTGAGTTGAATAGTTTTTGCTCTAGTGCTTCACTTATATCTTTTAGAGCACGGTGGTGTTAATATTTTGTAGAAATTGTTGAACTCTCATGCTTCACTTATATATATTTGAGAGTCTATTAAAACAGCATGGTAATGTGTTTAGGCTAAGAAACTAGTCTTCACATGATAGACATCCAATGTCAATGTAGTAAAAAAAATCACACTAAGTGCATTGAATATGATGAGATGTTGGATGCTTGATAATTGTTTTGAGATATGAGGATAGTGATATTAGAGTCATGCTAGTGGAGTTATTATGAAATTGAGAAATAATTGTGTTAAGGTTTGTGATTCCCGTAGCATGCACGTATGGTGAACCGCTATGTGACGAAGTTAGAGCATGAGGTATTTGTAAAGTGCCAACCTTTGTGTGGAGGTCGGGGGCGCGCGATGGTTAACTCCTACCAACCTCCCCCCTAGGAGCATGCGTTGATTGCTTTGTTTTGATGACTCGTAGATTTTTTGCAATAAGTATATGAGTTCTTATGACTAATGTTGAGTCCATGGATTATACGCACTCTCACCCTTCCACCATTGCTAGCCTCTCTTGTACCGCACAACTTTCGCCGGTGCCATAAACCCACTATATATCCTTCCTCAAAATAGCCACCATATTATTCCGCAAAACAGCCACCATATCTACCTATCATGGCATTTCCATAGCCATTCCGAGATATATTGCCATGCAACTTTCCACCGTTCCGTTCATATGACACACATCATATTGTCATATTGCCATGCATGATCATGTAGTTGACATCGTATTTGTGGCAAAGCCACCATGCATAACTTTTCATACATGTCACTCTTGTTTCATTGCACATACCGGTACACCGCCCGAGGCATTCATATAGAGTCATACTTTGTTGTAGTATCGAGTTGTAATGAAAGTTTGATGATCATCATTAGAGCATTGTCCCATGGGAGGAAAGGCTAAATCTATAAAGCCCCTCGGCAAAAAAAAGAAAAAAAAGAAAGGCCCAAAAAAGGGACAATTGCTACTATCTTTTTTCCACACTTGTGCTTCAAAGTAGCACCATGTTCTTCATTCTAGAGAGTCTCATGTTTAGTCACTTTCATATACTAGTGGGAATTTTCATTATAGAACTTGGCTTTTATATTCCAACGATGGGCTTCCTCAAATGCCCTAGGTCTTCGTGAGAAAGAAAGTTGGATGCACACCCACTAGTTTCTTTTGTTGAGCTTTCATTCATATTTAGCTCTAGTGCATCCGTTGCATGGCAATCCCTACTCACTCTCATTGAGATCTATTGATGGGCATCTCCATAGCCCGTTGATACGCGTAGTTGATGTGAGACTATCTCCCTCCTTTTTGTCTTCTCCACAACGACCTCTATTCCACCCATAGTGCTATGTCCATGGCTCACGCTAATGTATTGCGTGAAAGTTGAAAGGTTTGAAAAGATAGAGTATGAAAACAAGTGCTTGGCTGAAATCGGGGTTGTGCATGATATGAATATTTTGTGTGATGAAGAGGGAGCATAGCCAGACTATATGATTTTGTAGGGATAACTTTCTTTAGCCATAGTATTTTGAGAAGACATGATTGCTTTGTTAGTATGCTTGAAGTATTGTTATTTCTTATGTCAATATAGACTTTTATCTTGAATCTTTCAGATCTGAACATTCATGCCACAATTAAGAGAATTACATTGAGAAACTATATTGGTTAGCATTCCACATAAAAAATTCTTTCTTTATTATTTACCTACTCGAGGACGAGCAGGAATTAAGCTTGGCGATGCTTGATACGTCTCCAACGTATCTATAATTTTTGATTTTTTCATGCTATTATTTATGAAGTCTTGGATGTTTAATGGACTTTATCTTACACTTTTATATCATTTTTGGGACTAACCTACTAACCCAAAGGCCCAGTCCAGATTGCTGTTTTTTGCCTGTTTCAGGGTTTTCAGAAAAAGAATATCAAACGGAGTCCAAACGGAATGAAACCTTTGCGAGAGATATTTTCGGAGAAAATCACGCACATGGAACTTGAGAACCACGTCAGGGGAGCATCGAGGCGCCCACAAGGGTGGGGGGCGCGCCCCTGCCCAGGGCGCGCCCCCTACCTCGTGGGCCCCTCGAGCACCCCCCGGTGTCCCCCTTCCTCCTATGTAAGTCTACGTAGCCCGAGACCTTCGACAACAGAGAGAAAACCCTAATTCCACCGCCGTAACCTTCTGTTCCCGTGAGATCCCATCTTGGAGCCTGTTCCAGAGCTCCACCGGAGGGGGATCCATCACGGAGTTCTTCATCATTATCATCATCGCCCTCACCATGAGTTGTGAGTAGTTTACCACAGACCTTCGGGTCCATAGCTAGTATCTAGATGGCTTCTTCTCTCTCTTTGGATCTCAATACAAAGTTCACCTCGATCTTCGAGGAGATCTATTCGATGTAATCTCTTTTTGTGGTGTGTTTGTCGAGATCCGATGAATTGTGGGTTTATGATCAAGGTTATCTATGAAAGATATTTGGTTCTTCTCTGATCTTTTTATGTGTGCTCATAATATCCTTGCAAGTCTCTTCGAATTATTGGTTTGGTTTGGCCTACTAGATCTATAGTTCTTGCAATGAGATAAGTCCTTGGCTTTGGGTTCAATCTTGCGGTGTCCTTTCACAGTGACAGCAGGGGAAGCAAGGCACGTATTGTATTGTTGCCATCGAGGATAAAAAGATGGGGTTTATATCATATTGCCTGAGTTTATCCCTCTACATCATGTCATCTTGCTTAAGGCGTTACTCTGTTCTTATGAACTCAATACAGTAGATGCATGCTGGATAGCGGTCGATGTGTGGAGTAATAGTAGTAGATGCAGAATCGTTTCGGTCTACTTGTCTCGGACATGATGCCTATATACAATGATCATGCCTAGATAGTCTCATAATTATTCGCTTTTCTATTAATTGCTCGATAGTAATTTGTTTACCCGCCGTAGAATATCACTATCATGAGAGATGCCACTAGAGAAAACTATGGCCCCCGGGTCTATTCTCAACATATCAATCTACATCTACTTTACTTTTATTGATTTTATTTGCTGTTCTTATAAACCAAAAATACCAAAAATATAAACTATCATCTCTATCAGATCTCACTTTCGTAAGTGACCGTAAAGGGATTGACAACCCCTTATCACGTTGGCTGCGAAGTTCTTATTTGTTTGTGCAGGTGCGAGGGACTCGCGCGTGGTCTCCTACTGGATTGATACATTGGTTCTCAAAAACTGAGGGAAATACTTACGCTACTGTGGTGCATCTCCCTTTCCTCTTCGAGGGAACACAACGCAAGCTCGAGAAGTAGGAAGCCAGAAGCGGTATTGTATCCACTGTACTAGTAGTAATTGTTTTTCTGGGTAGCTGTAGACTGTCTCCACTGTACTAGTAGTAATGTTTTCTCTGGGCCCAAGACAAAACAGCCCATCCACCCTAGTAAATATAACAACGGGGCTATGCGGGGGCTGTGGCCCGTCTAGCCAGGGATTTATTTATGTTTACCACATCATGAGCCCAGTTGTGTTTTTTTCTTACTAAAAATGGCTAGCCCAGTTCTATTTTTTGTAAAGAAATACCCAAACGAGGCCTACTTGCTTTATCAGCCCTGCTTGGCTGCAAATCTTTCAAGACGATGAGAGTTTCATTCGGTTTGCCCAGATATGGGCCGTACATTTTTAAAACACATCAAACCGGGAATTAGTTTCAATTTTTTTCATTACAAGATTTTAAATTCCATTGATTTTTATGCGTGGACAATTATTTGGATTTTATATTTATCTAAATTATTTTTCAAAATATTTTGAATGTGAATCGATATTTCGGGATTCAAAACAGTTGACCGCACCGATATATGAAAAAAAATCGTATACTTTTTAACCGTGGCCACAATATGGGGCGTAATGCTAACAAAAAGAAGCTGGCCTCCAAAAAATTTCTTAAGAATTAGCAAATGGGTTGTACATTATTAGAAATAACGCACACGGGAGCAGTGACTGTTGGATGTCTATCCAACGGCTGTCAGTGCTTCTTGAATCTCTCCTTTTCCTGCTCCACCTGCTCAAACAAGCGCCGGCGGGACTGCCTGCTCCCTCCTCCCGCGGCCGGCTATGCTGCCGCGCAGGCCTCACCGCCCCACCGTACTCCCATCACCGACCTAGCCATCCCTCTACTCATCCACACCTGTTGTTATTCTCCGGGGATGACAAACGAACAAGTAAACCCTTGTACTCCTCCGCGTGGGAAACAACTCCCGATTCTACCCTGGCTCCGTGTCGTTCCCTTCGTAGGCCTCGCCGTCATCCACCGCCCTGGTGCTCTCGGCACGGCCTGGTCAACGTGGTCAATGAACGACATTCATCGGAAGTGGACTGTACATGGAGAGGCTGACAGCTGGGTCCACGGCCGCACGCAAGGAAATGCCTACTTATTACGCGAAAAATAATGATTCCTCCACCTGACAACTAGGACCCACGGGAAGGGCTTATGTATTTTGGGAAAAAATGTTCCCCCTAGTTAACAGGTCGGATCCACCAGCTATATCTTCGCATGAAAGGAAGTGCCTCCTTATGACGCACAAAAAAAATGAATACCCCCTGCTAGCTGGGACCCACCATAGTGGGTGGCCGACTTGTGGGCCTAATAAGTTGACGGGGACAGAGGGCTTTGTCAAGTTAGTCAATATGAACGATTCTAGCTCCAGTGACCGTACGATGTCCATCCAACGGCCATAGCGCTTCTTCAACCTCTGGTCTTCTTTCTCCAGCCTCCCAAAGCAGCGCCGGTCGTGTCGCCTGCTCCTACCTCCCGTGGTCGGCTGTGCTGCCGCCGAGGCCTCACCGCCCCCATACTACTCCCACCGCTGGCCAGGCCATCCCTCCACTCACCCACACCCCCTGTTATTCTGCGACGACGGCAGCCTCACACCGTAGCCGAACCAGTGAGCCCTCGTACTCCTCTACGCGTGGGCATCCAATGCCGCATCTTCCCCGGCTCCGCGTCATCCCATTCCTAGGCCTCGCCGTCGTCCACCGCCTTGGTGCTCTCGGCATGGCATGGTCAATGTGGTCAACGACCGACTTCCATCGGAAGAGTACTGTACGTGGAGAGGCTGACAACTGGGTCCACGGCCGTAGCTGGGTCCACGGCCACAGCCCAGTTTTTTTGTGATTTGCCAAGTAAGTCGCTTTGTCAGGCCTGTTGGGCTGCAAACCTTTCAAGACGTGGAGAGCTTCATTCGGCTGGCCGAGAAAATGGCCTATCAGTAATGAGAAATGGGCTGTACATTTTTAAAACACATCAAACCGATAATTAGTTTCAAATTTCTTTTTTCATTTTGAGATTTTAAATTGCATTGATTTTTATGCGTGGACGATTTGTAGGATTTTATATTGTTATACATTTATTTTTAAAATCAGTTTGAATGTGACTCAAAATTTCGGGATTGAAAACAGTTCGGACCGCACCGAAATATGCAAGATTTTGTATAATTTTTTAACCGTGGCCACAATATGGGATGTAATGCTAACAAAAAGAATATGGGCTCCCAAAAAACTTAAGAATTAGCAAATGGGTTGTAAATTATTAGAAATAATGGCAGATGGGATGTATGATGTTTTCCACAGATTTGAGGCTTTCCTAAAAAAAGGTTGATGCACAAGCAGTGACTGTTGGATGTCCATCCAATGGCTGTCGTGCTTCTTCAATCTCTGCTCTTCCTGCTCCAGCCGCTCAAACAAGCGCCGGCTGTGCTGCCACGCATGCCTCACCGCCCCACCGTACTCCCATCGCTGGCCTAGCCATCCCTCTACTCACCCACACCTGTTGTTATTCTCCGACGACGGCAGACGAACCAGTAAACCCTCGTATAGTAGTACTCCCCTCCGCGTGGGAAACAACTGTCGAGTCTTCACTGCCTCTGTATCGTTCCCTTCCTAGGCCTCGCCGTCGTCCACCGCCCTGGTGCTCTCGGCGTGGCCTGGTCAATGTGGTCAACGATCGACATGCATCTAAAGTGGACTGTACGTGGAGAGGCTGAAAGCTGGGTCCACGGCCGCACGCAAGGAAATGCCTCCTTATTACGCACAAAATAATGATTTCTCCACCTGACATCTGGGACCCAGCGAAAGGGCCTCTGTATTTCACGAAAAAAACATTACCGCCGCTCACAGCTCGGACCCACCAGCTATATCTTTGCACGCAAGGAAGTGCCACCTTATTACGCACAAAAAAAGAATACCCCCCTGTTAGCTGGGACCCAGTATAGTGGCAGGCTGACTTGTGGGCCTACTAAGTTGACGGAGACGGAGGGCTTTGTCAACTTAGTCAATATGCACGATTCTAGCTCCAATGACCGTACGATGTCCATCCAACGGCTGTAGTGCTTCTTCAACCTCTGGTCTTTTTGCTCCGGCTGCCCAAACCAGCTAGCAAACCAGCGCCGGTCGTGCCTCCTGCTCCTGCCTCCCGTGGCCGGCTGTGCTGCCGCGGAGGCCTCACCGCCCCCTACTACTGCCACCGCTGGCTAGGCCATCCCTCCACTCACCCACACCCCCTGTTATTCTGCGGCGACGACAGCCTCACACCGCAGCCGAACTAGTGAACCCTTGTACTCCTCTCCGCGCGGGCTTCCACTACCGCATCTTCCTCGACTCCGCGTCGTCCCCTTCCTAGGCCTCGCCGTCGTCCACCGCCCTAGTGCTCTCGGCACGGCGTGGTCAATGTGGTCAAGGAACGGCTTGCATCGGACGTGGACTATACGTGGAGAGGCTAACAGCAGGGTCCACGGCCGCAGCAAGGAAGTGCCCCCTTATTACGCGCAAAATAATTATTCCTCCACCTGACAGGAGGGACCACCGGACGGGCCACCATATTTCGCAAAAAATGTTTCCCCCTAACTGCTGGGACCCACCAGCTACAGCTTCGCACACAAGGAAGTGCGTCCGAGCAAAAAAAATTGATTCGCCCCCTGACTGCTAGGACCCACCAGCTACATCTTCGCAGGCAAGAAAGTGTCTGACAGTCGGGACCCACCTGGTCAAAGCATACGTAAAGTTGTCATCCTGGTCCCGAACATGTATGTACATACTGGTCGATGTAGAGGCGCGCACGTGTCGTAGTAGAGGCGCGCACGTAGCATGTACACGTACGTACAACGGCTAGTGTGCAAGAAAGAAAATACGGCCACGTACGTACATACAGGCAGGGTCTCGAACATCTACTCGCACATACGTACGGCCAGGGCTCGTGTACACGGCTAGGTCGGAATGGAGAAACTGCGTCGTCGTCATGTTCATGGGGAGGCAACGGAATGCCTCGTGTTCATCGGGAGGCAACGAAACGCGTGGGAGCCAACCGGCTTGGACGGAACAGCCGATGGAAACGAGGTCTGGCGTACCGTAGAATGGAGGAAACGGCCTTGTGTTCGACCGGTCACATTCGAAACGAGATCTTGTTCATCGGGAGGGGTCTGGCGTACCGCACAATAGAGAAAATGGACCTCCTACGGCCGAAACGGGGGTTCTATTGATCGGGAGGGGTGTGGCGTATCGCAAAACGGAGGAAACAGACTTGTGTTGGAGCGCTACGGTCGAAACGGGGGTCTTGGTCATCGGGAGGGGTGTGGCATACTGATGGCTTCTCGCCCCTCGTTGGTTACCCCAAGTGGAAGGTTTGAGATGTAGCGTAGCAGCAAGTTTCCCTTGGCAAAGGTACCAAGGATCGAATCCCGTGAGACTCCAAGGGTCGACAAGAAGGTGTCAACGGCGCCAGAAACTTAGCGGTTGACAGGACCTGCACACAGATACAAATAACTTTGCTCCCAACGAGTACAGAGAGGTTGTCAATCCCTCCGGCCTTGTCGTTTACAAAGGATCAAACACAAGAGATAATAGTGATAGGTATGACTGCAACTAGGAAATAAGAACAGGAAGTAAATAGCGGGTGTGATCAGTGATGGTAATATGGACCAGGGTCCCATGATGTTCACTAGTGATGTCTCTCTCCCAAAAGACGATAAAACAGCAAAGCGAGGTAAACAAATTACAGCTGGGCAATTGACAGGATTATGTGCGCAAACCAATGCTAACTATGCTGTAAAGAAAGGTAGAGGCTCAAAAGCATGGGCGGTACGCCAAGGCAAGTAGACCGAAATCCATCTGCATCTACTACTAATCATCCACCTTGAGATATCTATCCAGAACATCTCGCTGGTATTAAGTTGCGAATCCCACCCAAAGTGTAAACTCAAAGCAACAGACAACTGCATTAAAAGAACTTTGCGTAAAGTAAACAATCCTTGCACCCGCAAGTACAAGCACCGTTGTTTTCCCCCTTGTGGCAACAGCACATCCCCTAGACTCATGTTTCTGTCACTCAAACTAGTCATCAAGGGGCATGAACCCACAATCAAGCATAACGCTCCCTCTTGGAGTTACTACCTACTACTCGGCCAAAGCAATAAACAGCAACGGAGAACATGCAAGAATTACTCAAGAACATAAATATAAAAGAGGTGAATCAAATATATTACTCACACACAATCTGAACATAATCTCATAACCCATCGGATCCCAGCAAACTCAGCAGAGCAACAGCATAAAGATTACATATGTGCCTCGATCATGTAGGGCAGCTCACGAGGTCTAAACCATGAAGAACAAAGAGGGGAGGAGAACATCACATAGCTACTGATCATGGACCCATGGTCCAAGGTGGACTACTCACGACTCATCCGGGAAGCGTCCATGGTGGTGGAGAAGCTCCCGGTGGTGGTTCTCCCCTCCGACAGGGTGCCGGGAAGAGTTCTCTTGATGCTCCCGATCTTGGAAGCGCGGCGGCGGTGGAACAGAGGCGAGATCGTGAAAAAGGGTTCCGTCCTCGAGGGTTTCGGGACGCGAGGAATATATATGCGAAGGGGGTCACCAGAGGCGAAGGTGGGCCCCAGGCGCCCCCCTGGTGCGGCCAGGGGTGGGGCCGCGCCGGGTGGCTGCCTGGGCCACCCCAGGCTCCCCTCTGGCCCTGCTTTGGTTTTTCTCGAAGCTCCCGGTACGCTGATTTTTCCTGGAATTTTTAGAGCACTTTTAATATGGGGGAAACCTGAAATAGAAAAACAGCAGAAAACAGGAACTGGCACTATGGTGCACTGAGTTAATAGGTTAGTCCAAATATGATCAAAAGTGTATGGAAGTGCATAAATATCATAGCAATATCACACAAAAGAGGCATGGAGCAAGCAGAAATTATAGATACGTTTTGGACGTATCACGTACCGCAAAATGGGACTCCACGGGATACTGTTCATCTCCACCGTCGACCCCCTCCAGCCTCCACGGGCTACTGTTCATCCACCGCCGACCTCCTCCAGCCTCCACCTGCGACTGTACATCCACGGGCTCCTGTTTACCCAGCCTCCACCGTGCGCTACTCCACGGTCTACTGTTCAACCAACCCTCTCCACGGGCTCCTGTTCAACCACCCCTCCACGGGCTACTGTTCATCCAGCCCTCCACCGTCTACTGTTCATCCCGCCCTCCATGGGGTGGTCCTGTTCATCCAGCCCTCCACGGGGTCCTGTTCATCCAGCCCCAACCGGCTCGATCGAACAGGGTCATGTTCATCCCGAGGCAACACCACGGGGTCCTGTTCATCCAC
>LR738712.1:595178542-595219124 GCA_902687465.1 Secale cereale
CCCCCCCAACAACACTCATTGTTCATCCACAGGCAGTATCGATCGGCTTCAGTTAGCAGTAGTAGCGAAGGAATAGCTCGATCGAGTTCAGTTAACAGCCATCGATCGATCTCTCGGGTTCAGTAACGCGTAGCCTGCAGTGCAATCGCTCGGGTTCAGTTAGAGCCCAACGCCTCGCTCGGGTTCAGTTGGAGCCCAATGCCTCGCACCCACGCACGTGCGTGTACGAGAGAAACGCGCATCGCTCGGCCCCGACCACCCACCGGAATCGGGAACACCCGGATATTTTCCTCGCCCTCACTTTTACCACGGTTTTTTCCTTCATGGACGGCCCAAAGAATGTCAGGCAGCTGCGTCTCCGGCCAGCCCACGAAGAAAAGCCCATTTTCTGTCATGATTTTTTGTCATAGAAGTAGGACCCCACCACATCTATGATGATACCGGGTTTTGTCACAATTATCGTCATAGAAGTGTCATAAGTATGACAGAAAAAATTTCGTGGCCCAAATTGTCATGGATGTGTCTTTTTTGGTAGTGAACCTGGGGTGCAATGGGCTGGCCTATAAGGCATGCTTTGCCGTCGGCTGGCAGACGGCAAAGACATTTGCAGCTTTACCGTTTGCCACCAGATGGCAAAGCATGCCACGTGTCAGCTACCTGGGGGCACCTGGGATAACCACTGTGCTGTCCGTTGGCAGACGGCAAATACCTTTGCATCTTTGTCGTCTGCCAGTGGACGGCAAAGCACGCCGTTAACCCCTAACGAACCTAACCTACCGTCCAACCTCTTTGCCGTCTGCGGGCTGACGGCAAAGGCCTTTGCATCTTTGTCGTCCGCCAGCAGACGATAAAGTACCCTTTACCGGAGCTCGTTCAGCCGGACGGTTTGCCGTCTGCCAGCTGACGGCAAAGACCTTTGCCATCCGCAAGGCATGCCTTTGCCGTCCGCTATGGCTGACGGCAAAGATCCTGATTCCTATAGTGGTGGTGGAATCCCCCTCCGGCAGAGTACCGGAAAAGGCCTTCAGATGGGATCTCGCGGAGACAGAAGGTTACATCGGTGGAAAAGTGGTTTTGGTGCCCCGCCTAGGGTTTCTGGAATATATGTGAATTTATAACCGAAAGAGCTCGGTGGGAGGAGCTGCGAGGGGCCCACAAGGGTGGGAGCGCGCCCACCCCTAGGGCGCGCCCTCCCTCCTTGTCGCCACCTCGTGGTTCTCAAGTCCGCGGGGTGTCTTCGGGTCCAAGAAAAATCATCGCGAAGGTTTCATTCCATTTGGACTCCGTTTGATATTCCTTTTCTGCGAAACTCAAAAACAAGGAAAAACAGAAACTGTCATTGGGCTCTAGGTTAATAAGTTAGTCCCAAAAATAATATAAAATAGCATATTAATGCATATAAAACATCCAAAACAGATAATATAATAGCATGGAACAATAAAAAATTATATATACGTTGGAGACGTATCAAGCATCCCCAAGCATAATTCCTGCTCGTCCTCGAGTAGGTAAATTATAAAAACAGAATTTTTGATGTGGAATGCTACCTATCATATTTAACAATGCAATTCTTATTTATTGTGGCATGAATGTTCATATCCATAAGTCTCAAAATAAAAGTTTATCAATATCAAAACAATAATACTTCAAGCATACCAAAAGCAATCTACGAAGCTTAAAAAATAACATGGCTAAAGAAAGTTATCCCTACAAAATCATAGTCTTTTATGCTCCCTTTTCTTAACACAAGGTACCCCTCATCCCCATTCCGGTGTCAGCCAAGCAATTGTTTTCATACTTTAATTTTTCAAACTTTTGGAACTCTTCATGCATTACATGAGCGTGAGCCATGGACATAGCACTATTGGTGGAATAAAAGGTGGTGATAGACAAAAGGAGGGAGAAAGTCTCACATCAACTAGGAAAATTATGTTGGGAAATGTAGTATTTCAAAAAAATCAACGATCACGCAAGATCTATCTAGGAAAAGCATAGCAACGAGCAGCGAGAGTGTGTCAACGTACCCTCGTAGACCAAAAGCGGAAGCGTTTTAGTAACGCGATTGATGTAGTCGAACATCTTCATGATCCAACCAATCCAAGTACCGAACGTATGAAACCTCCGTGTTCAGTACACATTCAGCACGATGACGTCCCTTGAGATCTTGATCCAATTGAGGACGAGGGAGAGTTTTGTCAGCACGACGGCGTGGTGACGGTGATGATGAAGTTACCGGCGTAGGGCTTCGCCTAAGTACTACGACGATTTGATCGAGGTGTGTAACTGTGGAGGGGGGTAGCGCACACGGCTAAAAGATTAACTTGTGTGTCTTTGGGGTGCCCCTACCCACGTATATAAAGGAGGTGTGAAGAGAGGCCGGCCCCTAGGGCACGCCAAGTTTAGGGAGTCCTACTAGGACTCCCTAGTCCTAGTAGGATTCTATTTCCTTTTCGGAGTAGAAAAGAAGGAAATGAGGGCGAGGGAGAAGGAAAGGGTGGGCCACGCCCCCACCCCTTGTCTAATTTGGTTTGGGGCAGGGGGAGGTGCGCGTCACCTCATGGCCCTTCTTCCCTCTCTCCACTAAAGTCAATAAGGCCCATTAACTTCCCTCGGTGAATTCCCGTAACACTCTGGTACTCCAAAAAATACTCGAATCACTCAAAACCATTCCGATGTCCGAATATAGCCTTCCAATATATCGATCTTTACCTCTCGACCATTTCGAGACTCCTCGTCATGTCCGTGATCTCATCCGGGACTCTGAACAAACTTTGGTCATTAGAAACACATAACTCATAATACAAATCGTCATCAAACGTTAAGCGTGCGAACCCTACGAGTTCGAGAACTATGTAGACATGACCGAGACACATCTCCGGTCAATAACCAATAGCGGAACCATGATGCTCATATTGGCTCCTACATATTCTACGAAGATCTTTATCGGTCAAACCACAGAACAACATACATTGTTCCTTTTGTCATCGGTATGTTACGTGCCCGAGATTCGATCGTCGGTATCATCATACCTAATTCAATCTCGTTACCGGCAAGTCTCTTTACTCGTTCCTTAATACATCATCTCGTGACTAACCCATTAGTCATTTGCTTGCAAGGCTTATTATGATGTGTATGACCGAGAGGGCCCAGAGATACCTCTCCGACACTCGGAGTGACAATTCCTATTCTCGATCTATGCCAACTCAACAAATACCTTAGGAGACACCTGTAGAGTATCTTTATAATCACCCAGTTACATTGTGACATTTGATAGCACACAAGGTGTTCCTCCGGCATTCGGGAATTGCATAATCTCATAGTTAGAGGAACATGTATAAGTCATGAAGAAAACAATGGCAATAAAACTAAACGATCATTATGCTAGGCTAACGGATGAGTCTTGTCCATCACGTCATTCTCTAATGATGTGATCCCGTTTATCAAATGACAACACATGTCTATGGTCAGGAAACATAACCATCTTTGATCAACGAGCTAGTCAAGTAGAGGCACACTAGGGACACTCTGTTTTGTCTATGTATTCACACATGTACTAAGTTTTCGGTTAATACAATTCTAGCATGAATAATAAACATTTATCATGATATAAGGAAATATAAATAACAAATTTATTATTGCCTCTAGGGCATATTTCCTTCAGTCTCCCACTTGCACTAGAGTCAATAATCAAGTTCACATCACCATGTGATTTAACACCAATAGTTGATATTGTGATGTGATTAACACGCATAGTTCACATCGCCATGTGACCACACCCAAAGGGTTTACTAGAGTCAATAATCTACTTCACATCGCCATGTGATTAACACCCAAATAGTACTAAGGTGTGATCATGTTTTGCTTTGTGAGAGAAGTTTAGTCAACGGGTCTTTCACATTCAGATCCGTATGTATTTCGCAAATTTCTATGTCTACAATGCTCTGCATGGAGCTACTCTAGCTAAATGCTCCCACTTTCAATACGCATCCAGATTGTTACTTAGAGTCATCTAGATTAGTGTCAAAGCTTGCATCGGCGTACCCTTTATGAAGAACTCTTTATCACCTCCATAATCGAGAAACATTTCCTTAGTCCTCCAGTTACTAAGGATAATTTTGACCGATGTCCAATGATCTACTCCTGGATCACTATTGTATCTCCTTGCCAAACTCATGGCAAGATACATCATAGGTTTGGTACACTGCATGACATAATTTATAGAATCTATGGCTGAGGCATAAGGAATGACTTTCATTCTCTCCATATGTTTCTGTCGTGGTCGGGCTTTTAGTCTTACTCAACTTCACACATTACAAATCAGGCAAGAACTCCTTCTTTGAATGATCCATTCTGAACTACTTCAAAATCTTATCAAGGTACGTACTAATCAAAAGTCTTATTAAGCGTCATGATCTATCTCTATAGATTTTTGTTCCCAATATGTAAGCAACTTCACCTAGGTCTTTTATTGGAAAACTCCATTTAAATAATCATTTATGCTTTCTAGAAAATCCTACATCATTTCCCACTTACTTTCTTGTGAATACAGGCTTCACCGTAAGTCTGTATAAATCCATATGCTTTGATCACCTTATCAAAGCGAATATTCCAACTCTGAGATGCTTGCACTAGTCTATACATGGATTGCTGGAGCTTGCACACTTGGTTAGTGCCTTTAGGATCGGCAAAACCTTCTGGTTGCATCATATACGACTCCTCTTTGAGAAATCCATTAAGGAATGCAATTTTGACATCCATTTGCCAGATTTCATAATCATAAAATGCGGCAATTGCTAACATGATTCGGACAGACTTAAGCATCGCTACGGGTGAGAAGGTCTCATCGTAGTCAACTCCCTGAACTTGTCGAAAACCTTTCGCAATAAGTCAAGCTTTGTAGACAGTAACATTACCATCAGCGTCAGTCTTCTTCTTAAAGTTCCATTTTTTTTCAATGGCTTGCCGATCCTCGGGCAAGTCAACCAAAGTCCACACTTTGTTCTCATACATTGATCCCATCTCAGATTTCATGGCCTCAAGCCATTTTGCGGAATCTAGGCTCATCATCGCTTCCTCAGAGTTCGTAGGTTAGTCATGGTCTAGTAACATGACTTCAAGAACAGGGTTACCGAACCACTCTGGTGCGGAACGCACTTTGGTTGACCTACGAGGTTCAGTAGTAATGATACGTCTCCAACGTATCTACTTTTCCAAACACTTTTGCCCTTGTTTTGGACTCTAACTTGCATGATTTGAATGGAACTAACCCAGACTGACGCTGTTTTTAGCAGAATTGCCAGGGTGTTATTTTGTGCCGAAATAAAAGTTCTCGTAATGACCTGAAAATCAACGGAGAATATTTTTGGAGTATATAAAAAATACTGGCGAAAGAATCAAGACTAGGGTGCCCACACCCTATCCACGAGGGTGGGGGGCGCGCCCCCTGTCTCGTGGGTCCCCCGAGTCTCCACCGACCTCAACCCCAACTCCATATATTCACTTTCGAGGACAAAAAAAAATCAGAGAGTAGGATTCATCACGTTTTGCGATATGGAGCCGCCGCCAAGCCCTAATCTCTTTTGGGAGGGCTGATCCGGAGTCTGTTCGGGGCTCTGGAGAGTGGAGATCGTCGCCGTCGTCATCATCAACCTTCCTTCATCACCAATTCCATGATGCTCACCACCGTGCGTGAGTAATTCCATCGTAGGCTTGCTGGATGGTGATGGGTTGGATGATATTTACCATGTAATCGAGTTAGTTTTGTGAGGGTTTGATCCCTACTATCCATTATGGTTCTAAGATTGATGTTGCTATGACTTTGCTATACTCAATGCTTGTCACTAGGGCCCGAGTGCCATTATTTCAGATCTGAACCTATTATGTTTTCATGAATATATGTGAGCTCTTAATCCTATCTTGAAAGTCAATAGTCACCTACTATGTGGTATGATCCGGCAACCCCGAAGTGACAATAATCGGGACCACTCTCGGTGATGACCGTAGTTTGAGGAGTTCATGTATTCACTAAAGTGTTAATGCTTTGGTCCATTACTCTATTAAAAGGAGGCCTTAATATCCCTTAGTTTCCAATAGGACCCCGCTGCCACGGGAGGGTAGGACAAAAGATGTCATGCAAGTTCTTTTCCATAAGCACGTATGACTATATTTGGAATACATGCCTACATTGCATTGATGAACTGGAGCGAGTTCTGTGTCACCCTAGGTTATAACTATTACATGAGGAATCGCATCCGACATAATTATCCATCACTGATCCAATGCCTATGAGCTTTTCACATATTGATTCTTGCTTAGTTACTTTTCCGCTGCTACTGTTACAATTGCTACAAAACTATTACTATTACTTTTGCCACTGTTACCGTTACTTCCATACTACTTTGCTACTAAATACTTTGCTGCAGATATTAAGTCTTCCAGGTGTGGTAGAATTGACAACTCAACTGCTAATACTTGAGAGTATTCTTTGGCTCCCCTTGTGTTGAATCAATAAATTTGGGTTGAGTACTCTACCCTCGAAAACAGTTGCGATCCCCTATACTTGTGGGTTATCAAGACTATTTTCTGGCGCCATTGCCGGGGAGCATAGCTATATTCTTTGAGTCACTTGGGATTATATCGGTTGATCACTATGAAGACCTCGAGAGATGAAAAACCAAGATTTAGCCCTCAACTACGAGGGGAGGTAAGGAACTACCATCTAGCTCTGCACTTGATTCACCCTCTGTTATGAGTAAATTTGCGACACCTACACCTGCTATTGAATCTAATATGTCGCATGTTCTTGATGATGCTACTTCTGCTATGCATGATACTTATTATAAAACTACTTCTATGCTTGATAATACTGTGCCACTAGGTGAATTTCTTGATGAACAAATTTCTAGGGTTAGAGAGAATGAAATTATTGAAACTGATAATATTGATGAAAGTGATGATGAAGATTCTCCCCCTAGATATGGATTGCCTGTTGTGCCTGAGGGTTATGTTATGGAAGAAGAAACTGCTAGAGATGTTTTAGCTTGCAATGATAGGTATGATCTTAAGAATTTGTTAGCTAAGATGAAAGAAAAGTCTTTGATTGCTGGAATGAAATATGACCCTGCTTTTGCTACTTCACCTATCTGTATTTCTGATAAGGATTATGATTTCTTTGTCGATCTGAGTTAATTACTTTGGTTGAATCTCATCCTTTCCATGGCTATGAATCTGAAACTGTTGTGGCACATCTTACTAAATTGAATGATATAGCCACCCTATTCACCAATGAGGAAAAACTTCATTACTACTATATCCATAAGTTATTTCCGTTCTCCTTGAAGGGTGATGCTAAAACATGGTTTAATTCCCTTGATCCTGGTTGTGTGCGTAGTCCCCAGGATATGATTTATTATTTCTCTGCTAAATATTTTCCCGCTCATAAGAAACAAGCTGCCTTCAGGGAAATATCTAATTTTGTGCAAATTGAAGAAGAGAGTCTCCCACAAGCTTGGGGGAGGCTTCTCCGATTACTTAATGCTTTGCCTGATCATCCTCTTAGGAAAAATAAAACACTTGATATCTTTTATAATGGACTAACCGATGCTTCCAGAGACCACCTGGATAGTTTTGCTGGTTATGTTTTCAGGGAAAGAACTGTTGATCAAGCTGAATTGCTATTGAATAATATGTTGAGTAATGAAAAGAATTGGACACTCCCTGAACTAGCTCCTAAGCCAACTCCAAAGAAAAGGGGTGTTCTATTTCTTAGTCCTGAAGATATGCAAGAGGCAAAGAAAACTATGAAGGAAAAAGGTATTAAAGCTGAAGATGTTAAGAATTTACCACCTATTAAAGAAATACATGGTCTTGATAACCCGACACAGGTAGTAAAGGTAAATTCTCTCTACAGATTTGATGAAGGAGATATTCCTCGTTATAAGTCTGCTAGCCAATGCTTAGATGAGTTTGATAATTTTATTGTTAAACAAGAAAACTTCAATGCTTATGTTGGTAGACAATTGACACGTAATGCTTATATGATTGAAAATTTGAGTGATTATATGTCTAGAGTTAAATATGAACTGAAACTCATTTGTAAACATGCTTCTATGGTTACCACTCAAGTAGAACAAGTACTTAACGCACAAAATGATTTTCTCAATGAATTAAATATTAAGAAAAATGATAATGCTGTTAGAGTTGTGACTAGATGAGGGTAGAATGACTCAGGAACCTCTGTATCCTGAGGCCCACCCTAAGAGAATTGAGCAAGATTCTCAGAGAGCTCATGTAGATGCACCTATTCCTTCTAAGAAGAAGAAAAAGAAAAATGATAGGACTTTGCATGCTTGTACTGAACCTGTTGTTGACACACATGAGAATCCCAATGATATTTCTATTTCTGATGCTGAAACACAATCTGGTAATGAACCTGAAACTAGTGATAATGTTAATGATGATGTTCATGATGATGCTCAACCTGGCAATAACAATGATGTAGAGATTGAACCTGATGTTGATCTTGATAACCCACAATCAAAGAATCAACGTTATGATAAGAGAGACTTTGTTGCTAGGATGCACGGGAAAGAATGAGAACCATGGGTTCAAAAACCCATGCCTTTTCCTCCTGAACCATCCAAGAAAAAGGATGATGAGGATTCTGAGCGCTTTGCTGAAATGATTAGACATATCTTTTTGCGTATGCGTTTGACTGATATGCTTAAAACAAATCCTTATGATAAGTATATGAAAGATATTATTACAAACAAAAGAAAGATACTCGAAGTTGAAATTTCCACCATGCTTGCCAATTATATTTTTAAAGGTGGAATACCAGAGAAACTAGGAGATCCAGGAGTACCAACTATACCTTGCTCCATTAAAAGAAACTATGTTAAAACTGCTTTATGTGATCTTGGAGCCGGTGTTAGTGTTATGCCTCTCTCTTTATATCGTAGAATTGATTTAAATAAGTTGACACCTACTGAAATATCTTTGCAAATGGCCGATAAATCAACTGCTGTACCTGTAGGTATTTGCGAGGATGTGCCTGTTGTGGTTGCAAACATTACTATTTTAACGGACTTTCTTATTCTTGATATTCCCGAGGACGATAGTATGTCGATTATCCTTGGTAGACCCTTTTTGAAAACTACAGGGGCTGTTATTGATTGAAACAAAGGCAATGTCACTTTTCATGTTAATGGTAATGAGCATATGGTACACTTTCCGAGGAAACAACCTCAAGTCCATAGTATCAATTCTATTGGAAATTTTTCAACGATTATTATTAGAGGTTCTGAATTTCCTCTTCCTACTGTCAAGAAGAAATATGATATTCTTGTTGTTGGGGACATGCATATAGCCGTTGAGGTAACCTAGTGTTATTCGAAAATTCTCCGGTTTCATGTTATTCGGAAAGAGTTTGTTAACAAGACTTGAGCAACCTTGTTTATGGATTCCTTTTAATGAGCATGAGATGGATGAAGTTAGAAAGCACAACTTTCTGTACCCTCCTTTTACTTTCTGTTATTTAGATTAAATAAAGAAAAAAATAGTATTTTCTGTCTGTTTTCTGAGTTATCCTTGCAATAAAAAATACCCCGAAAAATAAAAGTTCTCCAAATGTCCCGAAAATGGAATATGATTTTTTCTAGAATATTTAAGAATATCTCGCAGTGAGAACACGTTAGGGGGCCACACCACGTGGCCACGAGGGTACAGGGCGCGCCCCCCTGCCTCATGGGCCTCACGTGGCCTCCTCCACTTATTCCAGCACCCACACACTTCATCTTCCTCCAGAAAAAAATCTCCCCATAGCTCAAACTCGTGTTCTAGCTCATCTTGCTGCCATTTTCAATCTCCTTGCTCAAAGCTCCATTCACAAAACTGTTTGGGGAGATTGTTCTTCGGTATGTGACTCCTCCAATGGTCCAACTAGTTTTTGTTCTAGTGCTTTATTTATTGCAAATTTTTGCTGCTTAGGTGACCCTGTTCTTGAGCTTGCATGTCAAATTTATGTGGTCAAAAGTAGTTCTAATGCATGATATAGTCTCTAGGCACTTGTGGGAGTAGTTGCTATCAATCTTGTTGAGTTTGGTTCACTTTTATCTCGAGTCACTAAAAATTTCAGAAATTTTTCAGAAAAATGCATAGGAAAATCTACCAAGGTGGTTCCTCAAAGAAGCAAGGACCAAGGCTCGCGATACAAGAGCCAGACGATGAACTACCAAGGGAAGCTCAAGTGCGACCTTGTGAATGGCCGTCGGAGGAGTTTATGGTCCAGACAGGCATCAAGGAAGAATTTAACACGTATGTGCATAATGCTAATCTTGAGGACTTCGTGTTAGATAAGTGCCCATAGTACCACTACTTAACTGATTCCATTGTTAGAAGGTTTAAATTTACATCTTCACACAATTCTCACACTGTCTTATTTGATATTTATGATAAATTTTATACCATGGACTTAGAAGATTTTTATGATGCTTGTAAACTTCCACAGTGGGGAAATGTTAGTAAACCGTGCAAATCTGAATATAAGGACTTTTTAGATAGTATCACTGTGGGGGAATCTGGAGAATTCACACAAGCTACCATAGGGAGCATTCATTTCCCTTCCATACATTATTTTGCTCTCTTCATTGTTAGATGCATTAACGGTAAGGACGAGGCTTGCCACATGTGCGTTCCAGATCTTAGTGTCCTCAAAAGTGCGGTACTAGGTGATAGACAATATAATTTGAGGGCTATTGTTGCACGAAGGTTACATCTTAATGGTTTAAGTGGATATTTGTTTGGTGGAATTTTTGCAACTTGTGTGGCTAATTATCTTTAGGTACCTATACATGAGAATGATGCGAAGTTGCCTCCCGCTTATCTAGACTATGATGCTATGGTTCGCCATCAGTTTGTTGAGAGGAATGAACAATTCCTCCAGTACCGACTAATCTTTGACAGGCGTTGCACTGTCCATATTGCTCTCCCTTCTCCTACTTTCTTTGACTTTCAGGCAAAATGAAGATATGTTATAACCAGGGAGGAAGCGAACGAGTATGAGGAGAGGACGGAGGCGGCTCGTCTCCAAGCTGTAGCTCATCAGGCAATAGCCGCCGCATCGCAGTACAACCCCAACTACAACTTTGGATTTCCGTCAGGCTAGGACTGGCCATAGACCAACTTAGGCCAAAAGCCTAAGCTTGGGGGAGTACGTACTTCTCACCGACATTACATTCATGTTCACACACTTATTTCAGTGGTCGGTGCTCATACTTTGTCATTGTATTTTCCATGCTAGTCTATTTTCTTTTCTTGTCTTTTCCTCGTGTGTTAGAAAAACCTTAAGAAAAACCAAAAAAATAGTTGTAGCCTTTTTTTAGCTAGTTTACTTTTCATGCCTATAGTAGTAGTAATTAAAAGAAAATCCAAAAAGATTTCTCGTTCTTCTTTTTGCTTGTTTGGGAGCTTTCCCGTGTAAATAATTTTATTTCTTTTCTTTTCTTTGGGGGTCAAGAGGAGAAGACCATGATGAAAATGTTTAGTGGCTCTAATATGCATTATTGTTGATTTAACCAAAAGCCATATTACCATGTCTTCTCCCTTGTATTAAATGCTTGCAGATTCCAGCTTAGTCCAATGCACGTGCACTATGAATATTATCCACACCATTTGGTCGTGCGAGTGAAAGGAAATAATGACGATATATGATAAATTGATTGAGATGAGAGAAGCTGGTATGAACTCGACCTATCTTGTTTTTGTAAATATGAATAGTTCATCGTTCCTGATTTAGCCTGTTATGAATGAAACATGCTTGCAATGACAATTAGAGATCATAGTTGCTCATGCCATGCTTAACTATCTAGGAGTTTATAATGGTCTACCTTGCGTGCCAACATGCTATTAAAATGGTTGTGATGTGGTATGATATGGTCGTATCCTCCTTTGAACGATTCAAGTGGTTTGTCTTGGCACATGTTCACGCATGTAGTTGAAACTAAATCAACATAGCCTCCACGATATTTATGTTCATGGTGATTTATATCCTACTCATGCTTGCACTCATAGTTGATTACTTTTAATGCATGTTCATGACTGTTGTCGCTCTCTAGCTGGTCGCTTCCCAGTCTCTTTCTAGCCTTCACTTGTACTAAGTGGGATACTGCTTGTGCATCCACTTCCATAAACCCCAATGTTATTCCATATGAGTCGACTATACCTTCCTATATGCAGTACTTACCTGCCGTTCCAAGTAAATTTGTATGTGCCAAACTCTAAACCTTCAAATGAAATTCTGTTTTGTATGCTCGAACAGCTCATGTATCAACTAGGGTTGTCTATATCTTCCATGCTAGGTGGGTTATTCTCACAATGAGTGGACTCCGCTCATCATTCACGAGAAAATGGCCGGTAACCGGGATGCCCAGTCCCATGCTCAATCAAATCAAAATAATTAAACAAAACTCCCCCAAGGCTATTGTTGGTATGGACGGTACCCGTTGTTTCGGATGAGCTGTGGAGTGTGCTTGTTGGTGGCGGGGGAGTATAAACTTTACCATTCTGTTTGGGAATCGCCTATAATGTGTGTAGCATGAAAGATATCGAGAACTCTTGGTTGTTATGTTGACAATGAAAGTATACCACTCAAAATAATATTTATCTCTGTTTCAAAACTCGAGCTCTGGCACCTCTACAAATCCTTGCTTCCCTCTGCGAAGGGCCTATCTATTTACTTTTATGTTGAGTCACCATCCTCTTATTAAAAAGCACCAGTTGGAGACCACCGCTGTCATTTGCATGCATTGCTATTAATTTACATTGAGTATGACTGTGACTGGATCTCTTTTACCATGAATTACAATGTCTAGTCAGTCCTTGATCTTCAGAGGTGCTCTGCATTTATGTTTTGTGGTCTCAGAAATGGCTAGCGAGATACCATCTTGTTATATCATATTATGATTGTTTTGAGAAAGTGTTATCATCCAAGGTTTATTATTATTGCTCGCTAGTTGATTACGCCATTGATATGAGTAAACATGAGACTGATACGTCCAAAACGTATCTATAATTTCTGCTTGCTCCATGCTTCTTTTGTGTGATATTGCTATGATATTTCTGCACTTCCATACACTTTTGATCATATTTGGACTAACCTATTAACTCAGTGCACCACAGTGCCAGTTCCTGTTTTCTGCTGTTTTTCTATTTCAGGTTTCCCCCATATTAAAAGTGCTCTAAAAATTCCGGGAAAATACAGGAAAAATCAGCGTACCGGGAGCTTCGAGAAAAACCAAAGCAGGGCCAGAGGGGAGCCAGGGGCGGCCCAGGCGGCCACCCGGGGCGGCCCCACCCCTGCCGCCCAGGGGGGCGCCTGGGGCCCCCTCTTCACCTCTGGTGACCCCCCTTCGCATATATATTTCTCCCGTCGTGGAAACCCTGATTCCGGAACCCTTTTCTCCAGAAGCAATTCCGATCTCCGCCGCCATCGCCACCAAGTTTCGAGGGACCAGAATTCCTGTGCCGGCACCCTGCCGGGACGGGGAAGTGCCCCCGGATTCATCTCCATCGACGTTGCTTCCTCCCTCCATGATGCGGGAGTAGTTCCTCCTCGGGGCTGAGGTTTCTACCAGTAGCTATGTGGTCAATTCTCTCTCCCATGATGTGATCTTCGTTGTGATCATAGGCTATGTTAATCTAGGGTGATCCCATGATATTTCCCCTTCCTCTATGTATTGGATTGATGTACTCACTTGTCTTTATCTAGTATAATCCCCGAGACCAAGGTGACAGCGGTCTATTGGACATGGATTAGAAGAATATTTTCATGAGTGATTTCCTCTTTTGTGTGTTGATTGAAGATTGAGAGTCTCTTGGTGCTTGTCTTTGACTATCCTTGAGATATGTTGTGGTGATTGTGGTACTCTCTTTGGATGGCCGAGGTGACATTGGGAAATCCATAGATTGAGAACTACGAACTTAGAGGTGTGCTTTTGTAGCCCTACATAATTCTCGTCCTCTCTTGACCACAAAGGAATGACCTCCGAGTGCGTCTCCATTATGGGAAATATCATGTGATTCGATTATGCTAATGTTGTTGGGAGTTGCCACTAGTGAAAGTATGAAGCCTAGGCCTTGTTTCCACCATTGCAATACCAATTGTGCTCACGTTTACCACTTGTTTGCTTGCTGCACTTTTTATTACAGATTTATATTACTTTGCTTTGCCATCCATATCACTTGCCATTTAACATCTCTTCGCCGAACTAGTGCACCTATACAGCTGACAAGTGTATTAGGTGTGTTGGGGACACAAGAGACTTCTTGTATCTTAGTTGCAGGGTTGCTTGAGAGAGACCATCTTCAACCTCTACTTCCCTGAGTTCGATAAACCTTAGGTCATCCACTTGAGGGAAATTGCTGCTGTCCTACAAACCTCTGCGCTTGGAGGCCCAACATAGTCTACAAGAATAGAAGCGTGTGTAGACATCAAGCTATTTCTGGCGCCGTTGCTGGGGAGGTAAGTGTTTGAAGGTATATCTTTAGATCTTGCAATTAAATCTTTTCGTTTCTTGTTTTTAGTTTCACTAGTTATGTTTATGGAAAACCGCACTCTTAGTTCGCTGCTTGGGGAAGGCCGCTTTACCACACCCGTGGTAGAGAAGTCTCCTCCACCTACTGAATGTATCCCGTTCCAAATACCACTTGGGATAATTGAAATAATTAGGAATGACTGTTATGATGGGACAGTCAATCCTAGTATTCATTTGTTGAAACTTACAGAACTTTGTGAGTTATTTAATATTTCAGGTTTGACAAGAGATGGAGTCATGAGGAAATTATTTGCCTTGTCACTGAAAGGAAAAGCATTGGAATGGTATAGGCTACTAGATGACTCTCACCTGCTGGATTGGGAAGAGATCCAGTCTCTCTTTTACTCCAAGTTTTATCCTCTTCATGAAGCCCATGAGAATAGGAATTATGTTTATAATTTCTATCCTCATGACGGAGAGAGCATAGCTCAAGCTTGGGGGAGACTGAAAACGTTAATGCTAAAATGTCCTAACCATGGGCTCCCCAAAGATATGATTATTACTAATTTCTATGCGAGGCTCTCTCGACAGGATAAAGATTTGCTCGATGCTTCCTCTATGGGTTCTTTCACAAACGAAAAGATTGATGCTAAATGGGAACTCCTTGAAAGAATTCAACGCAACACTGAAGATTGGGAGATCGACAAAGGTAAAGAGTCAGGTATAATTTATGAGTATGATTGCATTAAGTCCTCTGTTGAAACTACAAGTTTTAATAAGTTTAGTGCTAAGTTTGGGCTTGATTCTCAACTCCTTGTTGATTTCCTCAAATCTTTTGCTTCACATCTTAATATGCCTAAGGAGGATTGGATCAAGCATCATGAACCTTTTAAAGAGATTTGCAAAGAAAATGAAATTGTTCATGATGATTGCAACATGCATGATCCAATTCCTAAAAATGAAGTTTTATATAAGTATGTTAATTTTTGTGGAGCGGATACACCTTGTGAAAGGCCTATGATTGAAGAAGAGAAGTATTGTAAGCAACATAAGCATGAAAGAACAATCACTTGGGTTAAAGATTTAAATGAAATTGCTAGAGAATTGTGTGACCTTTATCCTTTTACTTGTGAACTTTGCTGTATAGAGGGTCACTTTAATTTTCAATGCATGCACTTTCAAAACATAACTGTTAACCAGTTGTGTGGTAACATGATCACCCCTGATCTTTATGATGAGCTTATGTTATTTTTGATGTGTGAAGAGTTATCAGAAAAGACTTCTTGGCTAGATGTTAATGCCATAGGAATAAAAAACACTTTGCAAAATTGCCATCTCTATTGTGTTGTTAATTGCCACAAAAATGATTACATAAGTAAGATTAGAAAGGAGGGAACTTTACCAAAGTATAAAAATGTCTCTTATATTTCTGCTAATAAAATGGAGAGTTTCTCCCAAGTTTCCCCTATTGTTTCTAATGATAAACCAGGATATGTGGAGAAGCTTCATCTCCAACCACTCACTCCTAAGGTGAAGAAGAAGAAAAAGAAGAGGAGGAGGAAGAGGAGCAATAAGGAAGAAGAATGGGTATGAACCTGGCCTGAGCATATTCCTCCCATCAACTTTTATCCTAACGGTTGTAAGTTTAAAGAAGAAGGTGAAGTTTATTGCCTTAATTATCATCTTGATGATACGTCCGTAGGTACTATTGAAGATGATTTTGATTATGATATGCATGTTACTTATTGTGATTGGGAAAATAATGATAATGCTACTTATGATCTTGAAAATCTTTTTGGTACCAACTCTGAAAGTGATGATATGGAAAGCTCTAAGCTTGGGGATGATAGGATTGCAAATCCTTTACCCACTAGTGATGTGATAATTGATAATTCTTTTGCTAGTAAGAATAAAGACAACATGTTTACAAATATAGTTGCTAGCAATGATAATGCTCTTCTCTACTATGATGATGTTATAACTCCAATCTATAGTGATTATAAAGGTACCTATGACATAAGGAGAAATTATCCTTATGAAATTTGTCATAATCATGGAGGGAATTACTCCCTTGTTGAACACCATCTTCCTAATACACAATTAATCTATAGTGTCCAAGTTGTTTATGATAGTCCTACTCCCACTATTACCAATGAGAAAGATTATGCTTATGTGGAGAGTAAGAGTACCTTTTTGCATGTGGATCATGGTAACAATGCTTTATGTGATGCTTATATTGTTGAGTTTATTCGTGATCCCACTGAAAATTATTTTGAGAAGGGAACATATGCTTATAGATATTTCAATAATATCAAGTTCCCTCTCTTTATGTTGAAGGTTTTGAAGCTGCACTTGTTTTGTCTTCCTATGCTTATTGCTTTGTGCTTCAATGAATTATTCTATTGCAATATTCCTATGCATAGGAAGCATGTTAGGCTTAAATGTGTTTGGTATTTGCTTCTTGATGCTCTCTTTTGTTCTTCAACTCTTATTCCTACGAGAGCATCATTAAAGTCTTAAACCTATCTTTATGGCTATAAAGAAAGAGCTCCAGGGAGACAACCCTTGTTATCTTTGCTTTCAGTTTTTAGTGGTCTTGATGTTTGTTACTACTGTAGCAACATCATTGTATCTTTATTTTTCAGCTTTGTGCCAAGTTTAGCCTCCGATTGCAAGAAAGTTCAAAAGTTGTGACGTGCTGTCCAGAAAACAGATTCTGTCCTTGGACAGAAAAACTCGTATAAAATCACCAGATCATCTTTTTGATCTGAATTTTTATGACAGCGTGCTCTATACAATTGGCTTTCGAGCGTCTGTTCTGAGTTTTTTGATTTGAGTTGCAGAAGTGCCCCGAAAAAATTATTTACTACCTGCTGGTCTGTTTTTCACAAATTCTGTCCTGTTTTGCCTTTTCTTCGTTTTGCAAACCTTGAGCTTGTTTTTTCTTTGCAAAAACCTTTTGGCAATCTTGAGAAACAGTAGCTCTTCAAGATTATCTTTATTTCCAGTAGGGAAAAATTATTTTATTGTGGGTACTAACCTCGCTAATCAGATTATGATGAGTTATGTATGAAGGGAGTTTTCAAGTGTGCGAGGGAATATGATAAAAGAAGATTCAGGAGGGTCAAACGCCCAAGCTTGGGGATGCCCCCGTGCACCCCCAAGAAATATTCAAGAAGACTCAAGCGTCTAAGCTTGGGGATGCCCCCATGCATCCCCTTCTCCATCAACAATTATCAGTTCGTCTTTCGTTCCACTATAATTTAATCACTTCATGCGTTATGTGCTATGCTTGGAGCGTCTTGCTCTTAGTTTCCTTTTTAGTTTTCTTTAGCTTTGCTTGCTGTTCATAACAAGTTAGAACCCAGCTTTCTTTGTGTGGGAGAGAAACACGCTCCACTTCAACCTAGAACACAACATAGGATTTTCATGCTTATCTTTGCTGTGTGTGTTCTTTGTCTTTCCATAGCTGCTGTCATGTTTAGCTCTTAGTTTTCATGCTTTTCTTTTTAAAGAGCTTTTGTTTAGTTGGTTGTTGAACTCTCTTGAGTTTTCATGATTATCTTGTTAAGAGAGTTTGCCTGTTGCACTGAGTTGTGTGTCTTAACTTAAAGTAGGTAATTGAGGTTGCTATTTAATTTTAGTAGTAACTTGCAATAGTTTTGAGGTATTGCCATGAGTAATGTCTGAACTTTTGGTGTCAAGAGCTTTAGCCTATTAGTGATAGATGTCGTATTTTGGGCAATCCGTGTTTATTTTCGAAAACCTACAAAATAGTTGAGAACTTTAGCTACTACATGGATCACTAATCTTTGGAGGGATCGAATATTAGAGTACACTCACGTACCATGAGTCGAGGATGCGCAAGGATAACCAAATCCCCATACAGTCCTCCTCAGGGTACTTGTCTCTTTGTGAACCTCCTAATTAGATTGAGAGTTACCGATAATAAGTGCGTGAGTTCTTCGGACTAATGTGAGTATTCGAAAGTTGACACTTCCACCTAGCCATATTTTTCTAGCCTCTTTGATACCGTGCATTGCCCTTTCTCACCTCGAGAGTTGGCGCATACTTCGCCGGTGCATCCAAATCCTTGGCACGATACGCTCTGTTTTCATAAGCCTCATTATATCCTTCCTCAAAACAGCCACCATACCTACCTATCAAGGCATTTCCATAGCCTTTCCGAGATACATTGCCATGCAACATCCATCTTCTCATGACTTGATCTTCATGTCATACATGCTTTTTGCTTGATCGATGAGCCGCACGCTAGTTGGGCCTTGCCCTAATCATTGCTACATGACGCGCTAGTATCATTGCATATCCTGTTACACTGGCAGAGGCATACATTTGCATACATCATGATAGTTTCATTTTCTCTTTGTTGAGTACTTTTGTAAAGTGTGAAAGATCTTCTATACTTCTTGTAATATATAGAGTGTTGCCCCTAAAGTGAGGAAAAGATCCCAAAGAGGACAAAATCAAAAGATCCCAAAGAGGACAAATGAGAGTTAAATAGAAAGAGCCATTGAGGCCACAAAAAAAATAGAAAAAAAATAGAAAAAAGAGAAAAAGAAATAAAAAGAGAGAGGGGGGCACACTACTATTTCCTTTTGAGAGATCCACACTCGTACTCCATCTTATACCTTGTGCTCCATAGAGATTATCATTCATGCATATAGCTATGTGGGGACCTTCACACTATAGAACTTGGCTTGTATATTCCAATGATGAGCCTCCTCAAAAGAGCTCTAGGTATTCTTGAGCAAGCAAGTTGGATGCACCCCCACTAGTTCCATTGGAGAGCTTACCTTAGCTCATATGTGCATCCGTTGCATGGCAATCCCTACTCCTCGCATCATATCTATCATTTGGCTTTCTCTCGCCGATGATTGTCCTCATTGATTTGAGCCTTTCACACCTTTTTTGTCTTCCCCCTCTATCATTTTTCTCTCTTTGCCATCCTAAGTGTCGACTTTCTTGCTTACGCTCATCCATTGCATGAGTGCTCAAAATATCGAAAGGGAGTGGATCATTTTGACTTGTACCAGGCTGACGGTATGGGGATGAGTCAAGATAAGATTCCAAAGAAGACCAAGTGTGAAACTTTAGTAGATTAAGTTCTCAACAATACAAAAACTATGTTTTACTCTCTCGTATATCCCTATCCCCTTTCTTGCACGCAAACACCATTTGGAGACATTCGAGTCACGGACAGCGAGAGCTCCTGCACCTTTATGTTCTTATGTTGCTTGTTACAATGCTAATATAGACTCTTGCTTGTTATGACTTGAATCGAATTACATGCCTTGATTGCTTTACTTAAAAAGTTCTTATATGGTTGATAGCAAGTCACCACAGAAATTATGCTTGTTATCATTTACCTACTCGAGGACGAGCAGGAATTAAGCTTGGGGATGTTGATACGTCCAAAACGTATCTATAATTTATGCTTGCTCCATGCTTCTTTTGTGTGATATTGCTATGATATTTATGCACTTCCATACACTTTTGATCTTATTTGGACTAACCTATTAACTCAGTGCACCACAGTGCCAGTTCTTGTTTTCTGCTGTTTTTCTATTTCAGGTTTCCCCCATATTAAAAGTGCTCTAAAAAATCCGGGAAAAATACAGGAAAAATCAGCGTACCGGGAGCTTCGAGAAAAACCAAAGCAGGGCCAGAGGGGAGCCAGGGGCGGCCCAAGTGGCCACCCAGGGCAGCCCCACCCCTGGCCGCCCAGGGGGGCGCCTGGGGCCCCCTCTCCGCCTCTGGTGACCCCCCTTCGCATATATATTTCTCCCGTCGCGGAAACCCTGTTTCCGGAACCGTTTTCTGCAGATGCAATTCCGATCTCCGCCGCCATCGCCACCAAGTTTCCGGGGACCAGAATTCCTGTGCCGGCACCCTGCCGGGACGGGGAAGTGCCCCCGGATTCATCTCCATCGACGTTGCTTCCTCCCTCCATGATGCGGGAGTAGTTCCTCCTCGGGGCTGAGGTTTCTACCAGTAGCTATGTGGTCAATTCTCTCTCCCATGATGTGATCTTCGTTGTGATCATAGGCTATGTTAATCTAGGGTGATCCCATGATATTTCCCCTTCCTCTATGTATTGGATTGATGTACTCACTTGTCTTTATCTAGTATAATCCCCGAGACCAAGGTAACAGCGGTCTATTGGACATGGATTAGAAGAATATTTTCATGAGTGATTTCCTCTTTTGTGTGTTGATTGAAGATTGAGAGTCTCTTGGTGCTTGTCTTTGACTATCCTTGAGATATGTTGTGGTGATTGTGGTACTCTCTTTGGATGGCCGAGGTGACATTGGGAAATCCATAGATTGAGAACTACGAACTTAGAGGTGTGCTTTTGTAGCCCTACATAATTCTCGTCCTCTCTTGACCTCAAAGGAATGACCTCCGAGTGCGTCTCCATTATGGAAAATATCATGTGATTCGATTATGCTAATGTTGTTGGGAGTTGCCACTAGTGAAAGTATGAAGCCTAGGCCTTGGTTCCACCATTGCAATACCAATTGTGCTCACGTTTACCACTTGTTTGCTTGCTGCACTTTTTATTACAGATTTATATTACTTTGCTTTGCCATCCATATCACTTGCCATTTAACATCTCTTCGCCAAACTAGTGCACCTATACATCTGACAAGTGTATTAGGTGTGTTGGGGACACAAGAGACTTCTTGTATCTTAGTTGAAGGGTTGCTTGAGAGAGACCATCTTCAACCTCTACTTCCCTGAGTTCGATAAACCTTAGGTCATCCACTTGAGGGAAATTGCTGCTGTCCTACAAACCTCTGCGCTTGGAGGCCCAACATAGTCTACAATAATAGAAGCGTGTGTAAGCATCAGAGACCTAAAACTTATTGCGAATGTGGTTAGTTCATAATCTTTGCTAAAAACTTGAATGCTGGCTTTACATATTTGCAACAACAAGAGCAAACAGAGTTTGTAAAAGTTTTTCTTTATCACTTTCAGTTAGTCAACTGAATTGCTTGAGGACAAGCAAAGGTTTAAGCTTGGGCGAGTTGATACGTCTCCAATGTATCTACTTTTCCAAACACTTTTGCCCTTGTTTTGGACTCTAACTTGAATGATTTGAATGGAACTAACCAGGACAGACGCTGTTTTCAGCAAAATTGCCATGGTGTTATGTTTGTGCAGAAATATAAGTTCTCGGAATGACCTGAAAAATCAACGGAGAATATTTTTGGAATATATAAAAATACTGGCGAAAGAATCAAGACCAGGGGGCCCACACCCTGTCCACCGACCTCAACCCCAACTCTATATATTCACTTTCGAGGAGAAAAAAATCAAAGAAAAGGATTCATCACGTTTTACGATACGGAGCCGCCCCCAAGCCCTAATCTCTCCCGGGAGGGCTGATCTGGAGTCCGTTCGGGGCTCCGGAGAGTGGAGATCATCGTTGTCGTCATCATCAACCTTCCGCCATCACCAATTCCATCATGCTCACCACCGTGCATGAGTAATTCCATCGTAGGCTTGCTGGATGGTGATGGGTTGGATGAGATTTACCATGTAATTAGTTAGTTTTGATAGGGTTGGATCCCTAGTATCCATTATGTTCTAAGATTGATGTTGCTATGACTTTGCTATGCTTAATGCTTGTCACTAGGGCCCGAGTGCCATGATTTCAGATCTGAACCTGTTATGATTTCATGAATATATGTGAGTTCTTGATCCTATCTTGCAAGTCAATAGTCACCTACTATGTGTTATGATCCGACAACCCCGAAGTGACAATAATCAATACCACTCTCGTTGATGACCGTAGTTTGAGGAGTTCATGTATTCACTAAGTGTTAATTCTTTGGTCCGGTACTCTATTAAAAGGAAGCCTTAATATCCCTTTGTTTCCAATAGGAACCTGCTGCCACGGGAGGGTAGGACAAAAGATGTCATGCAAGTTCTTTTCCATAAGCAAGTATGACTATATTCAGAATACATGCCTACATTGCATTGATGAACTGGAGCTAGCTCCGTGTCACCCTAGGTTATAACTATTACATGAGGAATCACATCCGACATAATTATCAATCACTGATCCAATGCCTATGAGCTTTTTACATATTGATTCTTGCTTAGTTACTTTTCCGCTGCTACTGTTACAATTGCTAAAAAACTATTACTGTTACTTTTGCCACTGTTACCGTTACTTCCATACTATTTTGCTACTAAATACTTTGCTACAGATATTAAGTCTTCCAGGTGTGGTTAAATTGACAACTCAACTGCTAATACTTGAGAGTATTCTTTGGCTCCCCTTGTGTCGAATCAATAAATTTGGGTTGAATACTCTACCCTCGAAAACTGTTGCGATCCCCTATACTCGTGGGTTATCAAGTAACTTGATCTGAAGTTTCATGATCATCATCATTAGCTTCCTCACTAATTGGTGTAGGAATCACTGGAACTGGTTTCTGTGATGAACTACATTCCAATTCGGGGGAAGGTACAATTACCTCATCAAGTTCTACTTTCCTCCCACTCACTTCTTTCGAGAGAAACTCCTTCTCTAGAAAGGATCCATACTTAGCAACAAATATCTTGCCTTCGGATCTGTGATAGAAGGTGCACCCAAGAGTTTCTTTTGGGTATCCTATGAAGACACATTTCTCCGATTTGGGTTTGAGCTTATCAGGTTGAAGCTTTTTCACATAAACATCGTAGCCCCAAACTTTAAGAAACGACAACTTGGGTTTCTTGCCAAACCATAATTCATAAGGTGTCGTCTTAACGGATTTAGATGGTGCCCTATTTAACGTGAATGCAGCTGTCTCTAAAGCATAACCCCAAAATGATAGTGGTAAATCGGTAAGAGACATCATAGATCGCACCATATCTAATAAAGTACGACTACGACATTCGGAAAACATCATTACGCTGTGGTGTTCCAGGTGGCGTGAGTTGCGAAACTATTCCACATTTGTCTCAAATGAATAGAAAACTCGTAACTCAAATATTCGCCTCCGTGATCAGATCATAGAAACTTTATTTTCTTGTTACGATGATTCTCTACTTCACTCTGAAATTCTTTGAACTTGTCATATGTTTCAGACTTGTGTTTCATCAAGTAGATATACATATATCTGCTCAAATCATTTGTGAAGGTCAGAAAATAACGATAGCCGCCGCGAGCCTCAACACTCATCGGACAGCATACATCTGTATGTATTATTTCCAATAACTCATTGGCTTGCTCCATTGTTCCGGGGAACAGAGTTTTAGTCATCTTGCCCATGAGGCATAGCTCGCAAGCATCAAATGATTCATAATCAAGTGATTACCAAAGTCCATCAGCATGGAGTTTCTTCATGCGCTTTACACCAATATGACCTAAACGGCAGTGCCACAAGTATGTTGCACTATCATTATCAACTCTGCATCTTTCGGCTTCAATATTATGAATATGTGTATTACTGCGATCAAGATTAAATAAACCATTCACCTTGGGTGTATGACCATAGAAGGTATTATTCATGTAAACAGAATAACAATTATTCTCTGACTTAAATGAATAACCGTATTGCAATAAACTTGATCCAATCTTGTTCATGCTCAACGCAAACACCAAATAACATTTATTTAGGTTTAACACTAATCTCGAAAGTACATGGAGTGCCCGATGATGATCATATCAATATTGGAACTACTTCCAGCACATATCGTCACCTCACCCTCAACTAGTCTCTGTTTATTCGACAACTCCTGTTTCGAGTTGCTAATCTTAGCAACCGAAGAGGTATCAAATACCCAGGGGCTACTACGAGCACTAGTGAGGTAGACATCAACAACATGTATATCAAATATACCTTTGTTCACTTCTCCATCCTTCTTATCCGCCAAATATTTGGGGTAGTTCCACTTCCAGTGACCATTTCCTTTGCAGTAGAAGCACTCAGTTTCAGGCTTGGGCTTCTTCTCGGGAGTGACAACTTTCTTGCCGTTCTTCTTGAAGTTCCCTTTCTTTCCCTTGACATTTTTCTTGAAACTAGTGGTCTTGTTTAACCATCAACACTTGGTGCTCTTTCTTGATTTCTACCTCCGCTGATTTCAGCATTGCGAAGAGCTCGGGAATCATTTTCGTCATCCCTAGCATATTATAGTTCATCAGGAAGTTCTAGTAGCTTGGTGATAGTGACTAGAGAACTCTGTCAATCACTATCTTATTTGGAATATTAATTCCCACTTGATTCAGTTGATTTTAGTACCCAGACATTCCGAGCACATGCTCACTAGCTGAGCTATTCTCCTCCATCTTGTAGGCAAAGTTTCTGTCAGAGGTCTCATACCTCTTGACATTGGCATGAGTCTGAAATACTAATTTCAGCTCTTGGAACATCTCATATGCTCCGTGGTGTTTAAAACGTTTTTGAAGTCCCGGCTCTAACCGTAAAGCAAGGTGCACTGAACTATTAAGTAGACATCATATTGAGTTTTGCCAAATGTTCATAATGTTTGCATCTGCTCCTGCAATAGGTCTGTCACCTAGTGGTGCATCAAGGACATAATACTTCTGTGCAGCAATGAGGATAATCCTCAGATCACGGACCTAGTCCGCATCATTGCTACTGACATCTTTCAACTTAGTTTTCTCTAGGAACATATAAAAAGCATATGGGAGCTACAACATGAGCTATTGATCTACAACATAATTTGCAAATACTATCAGGACTAAGTTCATGATAAATTAAAGTTCAATTAATAATATTACTAAATAACTCCCACTTAGATAGACATCCCTCAAGTTATCTAAATGATCACGTGACCCAAATCAACTAAACCATGTCCGATCGTCACGTGAGATGGAGTAGTTTTCAATGGTGAACATCTTATGTTGATCATATCTACTATATGATTCACGCTCGACCTTTCGGTCTCCAGTGTTCCAAGGCCATGTCTGTACATGCTAGGCTCGTCAAGTTTAACCCGAGTATTCTGCATCTACAGAACTATCGTACACCCGTTGTATGTGGATGTAGAGCTTATCTCACCCGATCGTCACGTGGTGTCTCGGCACGACGAACTGTGACAACGGTGCGTACTCAGGGATAACACTTGTACCTTGAAATTTTGTAAGGGATCATATTATACTGTTATCGTCGTACTAAGAAAAATAAGATGCATAAAAATATAAACATCACATGCAATCAAAATATGTGACATGACATGGCCATCATCATCTCGTGCTTTTTGATCTCCATCTCCAAAGAATTGTCATGATCTCCATCGTCACCGGCTTGAAACCATGATCTTCATCGTAGCATCGTGGTCATCTCACCAACTATTGCTTCTACTACTATCACTAACTCGTAGTGATAAAGTAAAGCAATTACATGGCGTTTGGAATTCATACAATAAAGAGACAACCATAAGGCTCCTGTCGGTTCCCGATAATTTACAAAACATGATCATCTCATACAATAACGTATAACTCATCATGTTTTGACCATATCACATCACAACATGCCCTGCAAAAACAAGTTAGACGTCCTCTACTTTGTTGCTGCAAGTTTTACATGGCTGTTATGGACTTCTAGTAAGAACCGTTCTTACCTACGCATCAAAACCACAACGATTTTTCGTCAAGTGTGCTATTTTAACCTTCAACAAGGACCGGCCGTAGTTACACTCAATTCAACTACAGTTGGAGAAAAAGACACCTGCCAACTCTTGGGGAACGTAGTATTTCAAAAAAAATCGTACGATCATGCAAGATTTATCTAGGAGAAGCATAGCAACGAGCAGGAGAGTGTGTCCACGTACCCTCGTAGAGCAAAAGCGGAAGCATTCAGTAACGCGGTTGATGTAGTCGAACGTCTTCATGATCCAACCGATCCAAGCACCAAACGTATGGCACCTCCGAGTTGAGCACACGTTCAGCTCGATGACGTCCCACGAACTCTTGATCCAGTTGAGGTCGCGGGAGAGTTTCGTCAGCACGACGGCGTGGTGATGGTGATGATGAAGTTACCGGTGCAAGGCTTCGCCTAAGCACTGCAACAACATGACCGAGGTGTGTAACTGTGGAGAGGGGCACCGCACACAGCTAAGAAATCAACTTGTGTGTCTATGGGGTGCCCCCTTCCCACGTATATAAAGGAGGGAGGGGGGAGGAGGCTGGCCCTAGGAGGGGCGCACCAAGGGAGTAGGATTCCTACTCCTAGTAGGTGTAGGTTTCCTCCTTTCCTAGTCCAACTAGGAGAAGGGGGAAAGGAGGATGATGGGAGCAGGAAGGGAGAGGGGGGCTGTGCCCCAAACCCCTTCACTAGTAGAAAACGGGGCAATGGTCCAGACCGGGTCAGCCCATTAGTCCCGGTTCAGTCCAGAATCGGGACCAATGGGGCATTGGACCCGGTTCGTGAGCCCAGGGGGCCGGCCAGGCCACGTGGGCCATTGGTCCCGATTCGTCTGGACCTTTGGTCCCGGTTGGTGTGACGAACCGGGACCAATGGGCCTTGCTCCTGGCCCACCACCATTGGTCCCGGTTGGTGACTTGAACCGGGACCAAAGGCTCCCCTTTAGTCCCGGTTCATGTCACCAACCGGGATCAATGAGGTGCCTATATATACCCCCTCGCGTAAGAGCAAAGCACACTGCTCTGTTTTTTCTGGCCGAGGGGGAGAGGGCTTGGTGGTGCTCTTGCTCACCTCCTATGCACACAACGTGTTTGATGGAATGCCCGAGCCACACTAGTTAAGCTTTTCTCCTCTCGAAGCTCAAACTCCAAGCTCCATTTTCTCCGAGATTTGTCTAGGTTTAGCGGTCCCTCACGTCCCGTCCCCGTCTTCGCCGCCGTCGATCGCCCCCGCCGATCTCGTCACCGGCACCACCGTGGTGAGCCTCTTGTTATGTCCATGCTTTTCTTACTTTTATTATTGCTTGTTATTATTGCTTTAGATAGATATTTGTCTAATTTTCTTACGTTTATTATTGCTTGTTATTATATAGTGCGATGGTTTTGATATCCGCCCACGTGGGCCCTCGTCCTGTCTACGATTCGGATGTGGTATATTATCTTTAATTTATAACTATTTGTTTTAGTGTTTATGACAATTATGCTGACCAACCTGACATGCATAGATGTTTTTATATGTCTAGGAGGTAGTTGAACCGGAAATTCCAACCGACCCTCTTGTGGAGAGGTTAAATTTAGTTGAAGAGGAAAACATTTCCTTGAAGAAAAAATTGGAAAAAAACGGAGGAGGAGAAGATGGAATTGGAGTTGCATGTTGCGGAAGTCGTCGATGATCACAAGATCAAGATGGACCCTATTGTCGAGAGGTTAAATTTAGTTGAAGAAGAAAACAATTTCTTGAAGGAAAAAATAAAAAAAAAATTGAGGATGAGAAGATGATATTGGAGTTGCATGTTGCGGATGTCGTCGATGATCACAAGATCAAGATGGATGCAATGCGGTTGAAGATTAGAAAGATTAGAAAATATGCGATTCATACCGAGGCTTGGTATCATTATGCTGTTGGATCAATTGTTACCTTGGTTGCGATTATGATCGCATTTGTTTTCGCATTGAAATGTTTTACATAGTTTCAATGTATGGTGAAAATTAATTAGATGCTGTGGAGAGCTATATGTTGTTAGATGAGAACTATGTATGTACTTTAGTTTTAATGTGATGATGAACTTCTATTAATTTGGTCACTTAATTATCTATTTATGATGTTCTGTAATGGTTTTTGACACACTTAATTATATATAATGCACGCAGATGAACCGGCAATGGTTGTACGGTGACAGACACACCTCCGAGTACATTAAGGGCGTGCATGAGTTTCTCGATGCGGCTGAGGCAAACAAGCAGAATGGTTTTATGTGTTGTCCATGCACTAAATTTGGGAATACGATGTCTTACTCTAACCGGAAAATCCTCCACTCCCACCTGCTTTACAAGGGTTTCATGCCACACTATAATGTTTGGTCGAGGCACGGAGAAATAGGGGTTATGATGGAAGACGGCGAAGAAGAAGAGTACGATGACAACTATGTGCCCCCTGAATACGGTGATGCTGCAATGGGGGGAGCTGGTGAAGATCAAGAGGAACCAGACGATGTGCCCAATGATGCTGCAACGGGTGAAGCTACTGAAGATCAAGAGGAACCAGACGATGTACCCGATGATGATGATCTCCGCCGGGTCATTGTCGATGCAAGGACGCAATGCGAAAGTCAAAAGGAGAAGCTGAATTTCGATCGCATGTTAGAGGATCACAAAAATGGGTTGTACCCCAATTGCAAAGATGGCAACACAAAGCTCGGTACCGTACTAGAATTGCGGCAGTGGAAGGCAGAGAATGCTGTGGCTGACAAAGGATTTGAGAAGCTACTGAAAATATTGAAGAAGAAGCTTCCAAAGGATAACGAATTGCCCGACAGTACATACGCAGCAAAGAAGGTCGTATGCCCTCTAGGATTGGAGAAGCAGAAGATACATGCATGCCCTAATGACTGCATCCTCTACCGCAGTGCATACAAGGATCTGAACGCATGCCCGGTATGCGGTGCATTGCGGTATAAGATGAGACGAGATGACCCTGGTGATGTTGACGGCCAGCCCGCCAGGAAGAGGGTTCCTGCGAAGGTGATGTGGTATGCTCCTATAATACCACGGTTGAAATGTCTGTTCAGAAACGGAGAGCGTGCCAAGCTGATGCGATGGCACAGTGAGGACCGTAAGAAAGACGGGAAGTTGAGAGCACCCACTGACGGGTCGCAGTGGAGAAAAATCGAGAGAAAGTACTAGGAGGAGTTTGCAAAGGACCCAAGGAACGTATGGTTTGCTTTAAGCGCGGATGGCATTAATCCTTTCGGGGAGCAGAGCAGCAATCACAGCACCTGGCCCGTGACTCTATGTATGTATAACCTTCCTCCTTGGATGTGCATGAAGCGGAAGTTCATTAGGATGCCAGTACTCATCCAAGGCCCTAAGCAACCCGGCAATGACATTGATGTGTACCTAAGGCCATTAGTTGAAGAATTTTACAGCTGTGGAATGGAAACGGTGTACGTGCGTGGGATGAGCACAGACAGGAGGAATTTAACCAAAAGGCGTTGCTGTTCGTGACCATCAACGATTGGCCCGCTCTCAGTAACCTTTCAGGACATACAAACAAAGGATACCACGCATGCACGCACTGTTTAGATGACACTGAAAGTATATACCTGGACAAATGCAGGAAGAATGTGTACCTGGGCCATCGTCGATTTCTTCCGACCAACCATCAATGTCGAAAGAAAGGCAAGCATTTCAAAGGCGAGGCAGATCACCGGAAGAAGCCCGCCATGCGTACCGGTGATCACGTACTTGCTATGGTCAATGATTTACACGTAATCTTTGGAAAGGTTCCCGGCGCACTAGCTGTTCTGAATGACGCTGAGGGACACGCATCCATGTGGAAGAAGAAATCTATATTTTGGTACCTACCCTACTGGGAAGACCTAGAGGTCCGCTCTTCAATCAATGTGATGCACGTGACGATGAACCTTTGCGTGAACCTGCTAGGCTTCTTGGGCGTTGATGGCTTCTCGCCCCTCGTTGGTTACCCCAAGTGGAAGGTTTGAGATGTAGCGTAGCAGCAAGTTTCCCTTGGCAAAGGTACCAAGCATCGAATCTCGTGAGACTCCGAGGGTCGACAAGAAGGTGTCAACGGCGCCAGAAACTTAGCGGTTGACAAGACCTGCACACAGATACAAATAACTTTGCTCCCAACGAGTACAGAGAGGTTGTCAATCCCTCCGGCCTTGTCGTTTACAAAGGATCAAACACAAGAGATAATAGTGATAGGTATGACTGCAACTAGGAAATAAGAACAGGAAGTAAATAGCAGGTGTGATTAGTGATGGTAATATGGACCGGGGTCCCATGATGTTTACTAGTGATGTCTCTCTCCCAAAAGACGATAAAACAGCAAAGCGAGGTAAAAAAATTACAGCTGGGCAATTGACAGGATTATGTACGCAAACCAATGCTAACTATGCTGTAAAGAAAGGTAGAGGCTCAAAAGCATGGGCGGTACGCCAAGGCAAGTAGACCGAAATCCATCTGCATCTACTACTAATCATCCACCTTGAGATATCTATCCAGAACATCTCGCTGGTATTAAGTTGCGAATCCCACCCAAAGTGTAGACTCAAAACAACAGACAACTGCATTAAAAGAACTTTGCGTAAAGTAAACAATCCTTGCACCCGCAAGTACAAGCACCGTTTTTCCCCCTTGTGGCAACAGCACATCCCCTAGACTCATGTTTCTGTCACTCAAGCTAGTCATCAAGGGCATGAACCCACAATCAAGCATAACGCTCCCTCTTGGAGTTACTACCTACTACTCGGCCAAAGCAATAAACAGCAACGGAGAACATGCAAGAATTACTCAAGAACATAAATATAAAAGAGGTGAATCAAATATATTACTCACACACAATCTGAACATAATCTCATAATCCATCGGATCCCAGCAAACTCAGCAGAGCAACATCATAAATATTACATATGTGCCTCGATCATGTAGGGCAGCTCACGAGGTCTAAACCATGAAGAACAAAGAGGGGAGGAGAACATCACATAGCTACTGATCATGGACCCATGGTCCAAGGTGGACTACTCACGACTCATCCGGGAAGCGTCCATGGTGGTGGAGAAGCTCCCGGTGGTGATTCTCCCCTCCGGCAGGGTGCCGGGAAGAGTTCTCCTGATGCTCCCGATCTTGGAAGCGCGGCAGCGGCGGAACAGAGGCTAGATCGCGAAAAAGGGTTCCGTCCTTGAGGGTTTCAAGATGCGAGGAATATATATATGCGAAGGGGGGTCACCAGAGGCGGAGGTGGGGCCCCAGGCGCCCCCTGGCGCGGCCAGGGGTGGGGCCGCGCCGGGTGGCCGCCTGGGCCACCCCAGGCTCCCCTCTGGCCCTGCTTTGGTTTTTCTCGAAGCTCCCGGTACGCTGATTTTTCCTGTATTTTTCCCGGAATTTTTAGAGCACTTTTAATATGGGGGAAACCTGAAATAGAAAAACAGCAAACAGGAACTGGCACTGTGGTGCACTGAGTTAATAGGTTAGTCCAAATATGATCAAAAGTGTATGGAAGTGCATAAATATCATAGCAATATCACACAAAAGAGGCATGGAGCAAGCAGAAATTATAGATACGTTTTGGACGTATCAACATCCCCAAGCTTAATTCCTGCTCGTCCTCGAGTAGGTAAATGATAACAAGCATAATTTCTGTGGTGACATGCTATCAACCATATAAGAACTTTTAAGTAAAGCAATCAAGGCATGTAATTCGATTCAAGTCATAACAAGCAAGAGTCTATATTAGCATTGTAACAAGCAACATAAGAACATAAAGGTGCAAGAGCTCTCGCTGTCCGTGACTCGAATGTCTCCAAATGGTGTTTGCGTGCAAGAAAGGGGATAGGGATATATGATAGAGTAAAACATAGTTTTTGTATTGTTGAGAACTTAATCTACTAAAGTTTCACACTTGGTCTTCTTTGGAATCTTATCTTGACTCATCCCCAGACCGTCAGCCAGGTACAAGTCAAAATGATCCACTCCCTTTCGATATTTTGAGCACTCATGCAATGGATGAGCGTAAGCAAGAAAGTCGACACTTAGGATGGCAAAGAGAGAAAAATGATAGAGGGGGAAGACAAAAAAGGTGTGAAAGGCTCACATCAATGAGGACAATCATAGGCGAGAGAAAGCCAAATGATAGATATGATGTGAGGAGTAGGGATTGCCATGCAACGGATGCACATATGAGCTAAGGTAAGCCCTCCAATGGAACTAGTGGGGGTGCATCCAACTTGCTTGCTCAAGAAGACCTAGAGCTCTTTTGAGGAGGCTCATCATTGGAATATACAAGCCAAGTTCTATAGTGTGAAGGTCCCCACATAGCTATATGCATGAATGATAATCTCTATGGAGCACAAGGTATAAGATGGAGTACGAGTGTGGATCTCTCAAAAGGAAATAGTAGTGTGCCCCCTTCTCTCTTTTTATTTCTTCTTCTCTTTTTTCTATTTTTTTCTATTTTTTTGTGTGGCCTCAATGGCTCTTTCTATTTAACTCTCATTTGTCCTCTTTTGATTTTTTCCTCTTTGGGATCTTTTGATTTTGTCCTCTTTGGGATCTTTTCCTCACTTTAGGGGCAACACTCTATATATTACAAGAAGTATAGAAGATCTTTCACACTTTACAAAAGTACTCAACAAAGAGAAAATGAAACTATCATGATGTATGCAAATGTATGCCTCTGCCAGTGTAACAGGATATGCAATGATACTAGCGCGTCATGTAGCAATGATTAGGGCAAGGCCCAACTAGCGTGCGGCTCATCGATCAAGCAAAAAGCATGTATGACATGAAGATCATGTCATGAGAAGATGGATGTTGCATGGCAATGTATCTAGGAAAGGCTATGGAAATGCCTTGATTGGTAGGTATGGTGGCTGTTTTGAGGAAGGATATAATAAGGCTTATGATGACAGAGCGTATCGTGCCAAGCATTTGGATGCACCGGCGAAGTATGCGCCAACTCTCGAGGTGAGAAAGGGCAATGCACGATACCGAAGAGGCTAGAAAAATATGGCTAGGTGGAAGTGTCAACTTTCGAATACTCACATTAGTCCGAAGAACTCATGCACTTATTATCGGTAACTCTCAATCTAATTAGGAGGTTCACAAAGATACAAGTACCCCGAGGAGGAGTGTATGGGGATTTGGTTATCCTTGCGCATCCTCGACTCATGGTACGTGAGTGTACTCTAATATTCGATCCCTCCAAAGATTAGTGATCCATTTAGTAGCTAAAGTTCTCAACTATTTTGTAGGTTTTCGAAAATAAACACGGATTGCCCAAAATACGACATCTATCACTAATAGGCTAAAGCTCTTGACACCAAAAGTTCAGACATTACTCATGGCAATACCTCAAAACTATTGCAAGTTACAACTAAAATTAAATAGCAACCTCAATTACCTACTTTAAGTTAAGACACACAACTCAGTGCAACAGGCAAAACTCTCTTAACAAGATAAACATGAAAAATAAAGAGTGTTCAGCAACCAACTAAACAAAAGCTCTTTAAAAAGAAAAGCATGAAAACTAAGAGCTAAACATGACAGCAGCTATGGAAAAACAAAGAACATACACAACAAAGATAAGCATAAAAATCCTATGTTGTGTTCTATGTTGAAGTGGAGCGTGTTTCTCTCCCACACAAAGAAAGCTGGGTTCTAACTTGTTATGAACAGCAAGCAAAGCTAAAGAAAACTAAAAAGGAAACTAAGAGCAAGACGCTCCAAGCATAGCACATAACACATGAAGTGATAATTATAATGGAACGAAAGACGAACTGATAATTGTTGATGGAGAAGGGGATGCATGGGGTCATCCCCAAGCTTAGACTCTTGAGTCTTCTTGAATATTTCTTGGGGGTGCACGGGGGCATCCCCAAGCTTGAGCGTTTGACCCTCCTGAATCTTCTTTTATCATCTTCCCTCGCACACTTGAAAAAATTCCTTCATACATAACTCATCATAATCTGATTAGCGAGGTTAGTACACATAATAAAATAATTTTTCCCTACTGGAAATAAGGATAATATTGAAGAGCTACTGTTTCTCAAGATTGCCAAAAGGTTTTTGCAAAGAAAAAGCAAGCTCAAGGTTTGCAAAACGAAGAAAAGGCAAAACAGGACAGAATCTGTGAAAAACAGACCAGCAGGTAGTAAATAATTTTTTCGGGGCACTTCTGGAACTCAAATAAAAAAACTCAGAACAGACGCCCGAAAGCCAATTGTATAGAGCACGCTGTCAATAAAATTCAGATCAAAGAGATGATCTGGTGATTTTATACGAATTTTTCTGTCCAAGGACAGAATCTGTTTTCTGGACAGCACGTCACAACTTTCGAACTTTCTTGCAATCGGAGGCTAAACTTGGCACAAAGCTGAAAATAAAAGATACAATGATGATGCTACTGTAGTAACAAACATCAAGACACAACAAAAGCAAAATAAAACCTAATTCGTTGTGGGCTGCCTCCCAAAAGCGCTTTCTTTTATGCCTTTAAGCTAGGCATGATGCAAAAAGGAGGAATCAAAAGTCATCATAATAATCGGAGTTATAAATTGCTTCAAATGGTTCCTCAACAAGTTCACCCTTGTTCCTTCTAGGAAAGGGGTACGTACCTTTTTCCTTCCCGCGTAGGCGGATTTGTCCCTTACCTATATCGATGAAGCCTTTTACGGCTCGGAGGAAGTCCCTTCCAAGCACTATATTTCCTTGGTTTGGCTTCATGATGAAGAAATCAACCATTGCAATCCCTTTAAGGAATGTAACTGGCACGTCTTTTATTCTTCCCTGGATCTCAGAAATATCTCCATTAGCATGTTCATGATAGGATGATAATCTGTCCATGTTAAATTTTAAAGAATCATGAACAATTTTTGGCATAGTAGAAACCATAGATCCAATATCACAATAAGCAAGGAAGTCTTGATTAGAGATGCTAAACCTAACAAAAGGCTCCCAATCATTGTCTATTTCCAAAATATCCCTCTTATTGGGTTTGGGTTTCTCTACCTTCATCAAGTCTAGAGCATCCATTCTCTTCTCTATAGTAGCAAGTCTATCTATGACAGTATCAAAACTATGATCATAAACATAGTAACTAGATAGACCGTGTATAATTTCAAGAGCTCTAGCTTCATCACACTCTAGGAAATCTCCTTCAGCTATAATATCAAGAGAGTGTTTACACCATTTAAAAAGACCATGGTAAAAATTTCTAAGCACAATTTTTATAGGTATCCAAGGCATAATTCTCCTGTGTGCATCAGAAATTCTGTCCCATGCCTTCTTCATATTTTCTCCATCCCTTTGATGGAAATCTAGAACTTCTTATTCCCTCAAAGCACCAAATCCTAACATGCTTGACTAAACAGAAAGGACTACTAACAGAAAAGCAAATAATTTTTTTGTGATTTTTGATAAGGGACACTAAAGCAAAAACTGAAAGGTAAACTAACAAGACTAAAAAGCAAAGATAAACGATAGCGTGCAACTCCCCTATCTTGAAGAGTGGAGTCCCCAGCAACGGCGCCAGAAACTTTGCTTGATGGCTTCTCGCCCCTCGTTGGTTACCCCAAGTGGAAGGTTTGAGATGTAGCGTAGCAGCAAGTTTCCCTTGGCAAAGGTACCAAGGATCGAATCCCGTGAGACTCCGAGGGTCGACAAGAAGGTGTTAACGGCGCCAGAAACTTAGCGGTTGACATGACCTGCACACAGATACAAATAACTTTGCTCCCAACGAGTACAGAGAGGTTGTCAATCCCTCCGGCCTTGTCATTTACAAAGGATCAAACACAAGAGATAATAGTGATAGGTATGACTGCAACTAGGAAATAAGAACAGGAAGTAAACAGCGGGTGTGATCAGTGATGGTAATGTGGACCGGGGTCCCATGATGTTTACTAGTGATGTCTCTCTCCCAAAAGACGATAAAATAGCAAAGCGAGGTAAACAAATTACAGCTGGGCAATTGACAGGATTATGTGCGCAAACCAATGCTAACTATGCTGTAAAGAAAGGTAGAGGCTCAAAAGCATGGGCGGTACGCCAAGGCAAGTAGAACGAAATCCATCTGCATCTACTACTAATCATCCACCTTGAGATATCTATCCAGAACATCTCGCTGGTATTAAGTTGCGAATCCCACCCAAAGTGTAGACTCAAAACAACAGACAACTGCATTAAAAGAACTTTGCGTAAAGTAAACAATCCTTGCACCCGCAAGTACAAGCACCGTTGTTTTCCCCCTTGTGGCAACAGCACATCCCCTAAACTCATGTTTCTGTCACTCAAGCTAGTCATCTAGGGGCATGAACCCACAATCAAGCATAACGCTCCCTCTTGGAGTTACTACCTACTACTCGGCCAAAGCAATAAACAGCAATGGAGAACATGCAAGAATTACTCAAGAACATAAATATAAAAGAGGTGAATCAAATATATTACTCACACACAATCTGAACATAATCTCATAATCCATCGGATCCCAGCAAACTCAGCAGAGCAACAGCATAAAGATTACATATGTGCCTCGATCATGTAGGGCAGCTCACGAGGTCTAAACCATGAAGAACAAAGAGGGGAGGAGAACATCACATAGCTACTGATCATGGACCCATGGTCCAAGGTGGACTACTCACGACTCATCCGGGAAGCGTCCATGGTGGTGGAGAAGCTCCCGGTGGTGATTCTCCCCTCCGGCAGGGTGCCGGGAAGAGTTCTCCTGATGCTCCCGATCTTGGAAGCGCGGCGGCGGCGGAACAGAGGCGAGATTGCGAAAAAGGGTTTGGGCTAGAGGCGGAGGTGGGGCCCCAGGAGCCCCCCTGGCGCGGCCAGGGGTGGGGCCGCGCCGGGTGGCCACCTGGGCCACCCCAGTCTCCCCTCTGGCCCTGCTTTGGTTTTTCTCGAAGCTCCCGGTACGCTGATTTTTCCTGTATTTTTCCCGGAATTTTTAGAGCACTTTTAATATGGGGGAAACCTGAAATAGAAAAACAGCAGAAAACAGGAACTGGCACTGTGGTGCACTGAGTTAATAGGTTAGTCCAAATATGATCAAAAGTGTATGGAAGTGCATAAATATCATAGCAATATCACACAAAAGAGGCATGGAGCAAGCAAAAATTATAGATAAGTTTTGGACGTATCAGGCGTGTATGGAAAGACAAAAGATACACGTGAGGCACGGGAGGACCGGCAACGTTTGCACGAAAAAGACGGCATGCCTCCGAAGCAATATGAAGGTCCTGCCAGCTACGCTCTTACGAAAGAAGAGAAAGAAATCTTCTTTGAATGCCTGCTCAGTATGAAGGTCCCGACTGGCTTCTTGTCGAATATAAAGGGAATAATAAATATGTCAGAGAAAAAGTTCCAGAACCTAAAGTCTCATGACTGCCACGTGATTATGACACAACTGCTTCCGGTTGCATTGAGGGGGCTTCTACCGAAAAACGTCCGATTAGCCATTGTGAAGCTATGTGCATTCCTCAATGCAATCTCTCAGAAGGTGATCGATCCAGAAATTGTACCAAGGCTAAGGAGTGATGTGGCGCAATGTCTTGTTAGTTTTGAGCAGGTGTTCCATCATCCTTCTTCAATATCATGACGCACGTCCTAGTTTATCTAGTCGACGAGATTGTCATTCTGGGGCCCGTATTTCTACACAATATGTTCCCCTTTGAGAGGTTCATGGGAGTCCTAAAGAAATATGTCCATAACCGCGCTAGGCCAGAAGGAAGCATCTCCATGGGCCATCAAACAGAGGATGTCATTGGGTTTTTGTGTTGACTTCATTCCTGGCCTTAATAAGATAGGTCTCCCTAAATCGCGGTATGAGGGGAGACTGACTAGAAAAGGCACGCTTGGAAGGGACTCAATAATATGCAGGGACGGATATTCTTGGTCTCAAGCACACTACACAGTTCTACAGAGCTCTACCTTGGTGACCCCGTATGTCGATGAACACAAGAACAGTCTGCGCTCCAAACACCCGGAGCAGTGCGACAACTGGCTTACATGTGAACACATCAGGACTTTCAGCAGTTGGTTGGAAACACGTCTCAGAGGTGACAACACTGTTTGTGATGAGTTGTACTTGTTGTCCAGGGGACCATCTTTGACTGTATTGATTTACAAAGGATACGAGATAAATGGGAATACATTTTACACGATTGTCCAAGATCAAAAGAGCACCTACCAAAACAGCGGTGTCCGCTTTGATGCAACAACCGAGAGGGGAAAGACACATATTATGGTTACATAGTGGACATATGGGAACTTGACTACAAACATGATTTTAAGGTCCCTTTGTTTAAGTGCAAATGGGTCAATCTGTCAGGAGGCGAGGTACAGGTAGACCCACAGTATAGAATGACAACAGTGGATCTAAAAAATCTTGGGTACACTGACGAACCGTTCGTCCTAGCCAATGATGTGGCATAGGTTATCTATGTGAAGGACATGTCTACCAGACCGAGAAAAAGAAAAGATAAGGAAGCGAATACATCATACGATGAGCCAAAGTGCCACATAGTTGTTTCAGGAAAAAGGGACATCCTGGGAGTGGAGGGCAAGACAGACATATCTGAAGATTATGAAAAGTTTCATGAAATTCTTCCCTTCAAAGTCAAGGCTGACCCAAGCATCCTCATAAACGATGAAGATTATCCATGGTTACGGCGCAATAAGCAAATGACACAAGCAAAGAAAAAGTGAAGACTTTTTTCCGCAACTATTATGATGATACCATGCCAACTTTGTAACACACGAGTATGATACCATGGTCCGTTTTGTACATGCACATGCTATGCCAACTTTTTCAGAGTTCATTTGAAAACTATGAATTTAGGTCGAATTTTCTCTATAGGTGCATCTATGTTCATTTTTTAGTAAAGTTAACCACAAACTTGTGATTCACACAAATTTCAAAGAATTCAAATTTTAACTATTCAAATTTGAAAACTAATGGCACTAACAGAAAGTTTATAATTAAAAAATAAAGCAAAAAAACAAAAGAAAATAAATAATGCAGAAAACAAAAGAAAAAACTGGAAAAAAATAGGGCTCGACCCTGGCCCATGACCATTAGTCCCGGTTTGTGCCACAAACCGGGGCTAAAGGGTTGGTCCTGTTGCGCTCAGAGTTTTGTTCCACCTCGCCAACCGAAGGGGGCCCACACCGGTTTATAAGCCCGTCCCTCTCTGCCTTGTTGAGCTCCTCTCAAAGTGAAAATAGATGCCCCTATACAGGGAATTTGACCTAAATTCATAATGAATTTCTCTGAAATTCATAGAAATTGATTATGAATTTAGGTTGAATTCTCTCTATGGGCGCATCTATGTTCAATTTTTTAGTAAAGTTAATCACAAACTTGTGATTCACACAAATTTTAAAAAATTCAAATTTTAACTATTCAAATTTGAAAACTAATGGCACTAACAGAAAGTTTATAATTTTTCTAAAACTAACGGCACTAACAGAAAGTTTATAATTTTGCTGACCTAAAAGCAAAAAGAATTAAAAAATAAAGAAAATAAATAATGCAGAAAACAAAACAAAAAAACTGGAAAAAACAAAAAATAGCAACAATAAGTATTTTGTTGTAAGTAGAAACAAAATAAAATAAATAAAGCAACAAAGAAAACTAAAAAACAAAAAAAAGTGTTTTCATATTTGAAAACTAATGGCACTTACAGAAAGTTTATAATTTTTCTAAAACTAAAAGGAAAAAGAATTAAAAAAATAAAGCAAAAAACAAACGAACATAAATAATGCAGAAAACAAAATAAAAAAAAACTGAAAAAAGTATAGCACAATAAGTATTTTGTTGTAAGTAGAAACAAAATAAAATAAATAAAGCAACAAAGAAAACAAAAAACAAAAGAAGTGTTTTCATATTTGAAAACTAATGGCACTAACAGAAAGTTTATAATTTTTGTAAAACTAAAAGCAAACAGAATTAAAAAATGAAGCAAAAAATAAAAGAAAATAAATAATGCAGAAAACAAAACAAAAAAACTGGAAAAAATAGCAACAATAAGTATTTTGTTGTAAGTAGAAACAAAATAAAATAAATAAAGCAACAAAGAAAACAAAAAAAGTGCCATCTACTGGGCCCCCACGGCCTGAATACGACTAGAAACCCTACCATGGGCCAGGATTCAGGCCCGCGGGAGGCCCAGTAGGCCCACAGGCACACAGCGCAAGGTTCGGCCCGCAAGCCTGCATTTGAGAGGAGCTCGAGAGGGAAGGTGCAGCAACGCTTATAAACCACTCTCGAGCTCTCTCAGCTAGCGAGGTGGGACTAAACATCCCACCGCACCCGCGCCAGCACAGGGGCTTTGGTCCCGGTTGGTGGCACCAACCGGGACTAAAGGGGGGCATTGGTACCGGTTCGTGGCACCAACCGGGACCAATG